>OZ017740.1:194173702-194321202 GCA_963969285.1 Odontomyia ornata | reverse complement strand
ATATTGCGTTTTCATTTTCCCGGAACATTAAAATTATAGGCCGCGAACCAAAAACACGTGACAATGGTGTCAGAAGTGGGATTAAAATTTTTAAAGTGAAAATTTGAACATTTTTATAGTGCACAATAGTAAAATTTAAAGAAACATTAAAAATGCCACGAAGCCTAAACTTAAAAATTAATGAATTGACCATGTCGGAGCTTAAGGAAGAGCTGGAGCAGCGAAACCTGGCTACGCAAGGTACAAAGGCAACACTGATTACACGCTTGCGTGACGCGATTGAATCGGAAGGTGCGTTTCTGGATTCAGGTGAGCCTATAGATGCAGAAAAAGGCGCAGAAGGTGGTGAAGCCGAAACAGCGAAACAAAGGAACCAGAAAATGCGCTGATGCAAATGTTGATGCTGATGCAGCAAGAGCAGCGACAACAGTCATCCAATTTAACTACGAAGCTAAATGAACAATCAGCGCAGCTAAATGAACAGACATCCAGTTTAGCTGCGAAGCTAAATGAACAATCAGCGCAGCTAAATGAACAGACATCCAGTTTAGCTGTGAAGCTAAATGAACAATCAGCAAAAATGAACCAACAAGCGATCGAAATCAAGGCGGATTTGCAAAAACAGTCAACCGAAATAAAAGCGGAGCTCAGTAGTCTCAACAGCCAAATTAAATGCGTCGAGGAAAAGGTAAACCAGGTCGAGGAGAGAATCAACCATGAGATGGAAAAAGTGAAAAAGACTTGAAGGCAGCGAAGGCAGTAGTAACCGCCTCACCAGCCCCACTTATAACCGCAGCGCAAAGCTCATCTAGAAGTGTGCAAGCACCAATATTCGACGGGCAAACGGTCTGGAGTTTGAAGCCGCCGCTAGGACAAATCACTGGAAAGAGCAGGAACGAGCAACTGCATTAATTCTTGCTCTAAGAGGCCCAGCTGCCGAGCTTTTGCAGACTATCCCCGATGAGTTGCATTCAAACCCGGCTGCTATAATGAATGCGCTCGACATGCGCTATGGAGACGATCATCTGAAGCAGATTTACCGGGCACAGCTACGGCATCGGATGCGGAAGTCTGGCGAAACCTTGCAGCAGCTAGCACAAGACATTGAGCGACTGGCACTTTTGGCTTACCCAGCGTACGACTCAGAACATCGAGATGACGTAGCAACAGAAGCATTCATCAGCGCCTTACAGGACAAGGAATTGCAACAAGCCGTGCGGTTAGCTCAAAAGCAGACGGTTAAGGACGCATTGATTTACAGTCTTAACTTCGAGGCAACACAAAATGTGACTCGTACCACTGCCCGGGTCGGTGAGGTAGTGGCAGACGAGTGCAGGTGTGAGCGCGTGGAAAATGAGCGAGAGCCGCCGGCAAATGGAGCGCCTAGATGCTGGGATTGCGGTGAGAAGGGGCACCTGCAAAGAGACTGCAAGAAGCGAAGAAAACGGAGCTATTGCCCAGGATGGTGGAGATCCAGACCGTGTCAAGAGCCTAAAATGGAGGCCCATCAAACTGCAAGGGCCAACTTCATGGGGCAAACGTTAGCTAGGAGGATCGAAATCCCCAGCACCACCATCACCGTGCCAAAGCAACATCGTGGAGAAGCAGACAGATGCCTTCCTGGTCAAGTTGATGAAGAACATTGCACCATAACAAACGACACTGGTGCAACCCGATCGACTATTTGACCAGACCTAGTGAGGCCCCAACTACTTCACAAGGGCAGAGTTCATGGAAATGCTGACGCCCCAACTCGTCATTGCCGGCGGATTGAGGAAAAGGAGCCGATCGTTGATCTTCGACTCATAACGGCCGAATTCGATGAAGGTTGGTCATCGGAGGAGATTCGAAATGCCCAGCTAGCCGATGAAGGCATCGGACCATTGCTCGTATTGAAGGAGACGACCTGAGTGGAAAGACGTTTCAACGCATGGCGCAACCCTGAAAAGCTATTGGGCACAATGGAACAATGGCATACTCAAGCGGAAATGGGAAACGGTGGATGGCAGCTCCTATAGGATGCAAACTATACTACCCAAAAGCCGAATCCACGATGTGGTTGAGGAAATGCATGAAGGATCCTCGGGAGGCCACCTTGGTGTTAACAAGACCTTAGCGAAATTGCGGGAAAGGTTCTACTGGCTCCACGCTCGAGAAGACGTAGACGACTGGTGTCGCAGATGCACAATTTGCGCTTCCGTCAAAGGTCCAACGTGACGACTGAGAGGACAAATGCAAACCTATAACGTGGGGGTACCGTTTGAAAGGATTGCTGTTGACATCGCAGGACCCTTTCCTGAATCTGAATGGGGAAATCGATACACGCTGGTTGCAGCCGATTATTTCAGCAAGTGGCCCGAGGTCTACCCAATTTCCAACCAGGAAGCAACTACTGTAGCTGAACAGCTAGTGTTAAATTGGGTCAGTAGGTACGGCGTACCTGGCGAACTACATTCAGATCAAGGCCGAAACTTTGAGTCACTAGTTTTTGGCGAAATGTGCGAGCTGCTCGGAATACGGAAAACGAGGACAACACTGCTGCATCCCCAATCCGATGGAATGGTCGAACGTTTCAACGGCACGCTCAATAAACACCTGGCCAAAATGGTTGACGAGAATCAAAGGGACTGGGACCGACGTATCCCACTATTTTTAATGGCGTATAGAGCCGCTGAACATGCATCGACGGGCCAAGCCCCAGCCAAAGTCATTTTTGGAAAGACTATTCGTTTGCCAGCCGATATAAAGTTCGAAACACCCCCTGAGAAACCCCAAACGGTCTCGGAGTACGCAAGTGATCTAAGACAACGGTTGAACTAGATACATCGGACAGTGCGAAAACACCTCGAATCGGCTACTGACCGCATGAAGACCAGGTATGATCTAAAGGCAAATTCTACTGACTTCCAGCAAGATGACTTGGTGTGGCTTTATAACCCGCAACGGCGAAAGGGTAGGTCTCCAAAGTTGCAACATAACTGGGAGGGACCATACCGAGTTACAAAGCGAATCAACGACGTCGTATACCGAATACAGGAACATCGTAAGCCGAGAGCTAAAATGAAAATCGTGCATCTGGACCGTCTTGCCCCATATTACACCCAGGGAGAATTGACTACAAATGGCGACCCATCTTTTCGGGGCGAAAAGAACTGAGGTGGGGGCAGTGTTACATGTACAAATAATTCTGCGAGCTACTGTCGCAATTGTTTTCACGTCAACAAATGAATTTACTCGAACCCACCAGAACCCAAAAAGCATGATCAACATCTGCAAGTGACGTCACTCCATTCATTAATTTGCTCGAATCTACCAGGTACCTCTCGGTAGAACATTCGCCAATGTACGAGAAATGGGTGAATAGGTAGAGACCCTATATAAAGGCGGGCTGAATGAATGGGGGGATTGATTCATTCATTCGACCGCGATAAAAACTGCGATAGTGTGTGGGAAGCGATATTATTCGAGTAGTAGAAAAGTGATTTTCGTAATAGTGAAGTGAGTTAGAAGACAATTGCGATAAGAAATTTATGGACAAGTGTTAGATTTTTCATAGTGAAAATTAAAATTAGTGCAAGTGTTAAACTGATTATTGTGCATATTTGTGATCAAATAAACTCTTTTAATTTAATTTAAAAGATATTGCGTTTTCACTTTCCCGGAACATTAAAATTATAGGCCGCGAACCAAAAACACGCGACAATATACAATATATATATATATATATATATATACATATAAATATATATATATATATATATATATATATATATATATATATATATATACATATAAATATAAAATATATATATATATATATATATATATATATATATATATATATATGTATATATATACATATAAATATATATATATATATATATATGTATATATATACATATAAATATATATATATATATATATATATATATATATATATATATATATACATATAAATATATATATATATATATATATATATATATATATATATATATATATATATTTATATATATAACTTATGGAATTCCTTCTCGACACGTTTAAAAATAGCAAGGCTTTATGTTTAACTGAGCGTGTTTATTAGTCTCGAACAACTGAACCTTAAACCTAAGTTACATTTCCTTTTTATTTGATAATTTTGCTGACAATGAGACAGGTGAATTCACATAATGTGAGATACTAAGACAGAGTTCACTTTAGCTAGACGAAATAGGACGCCGCGCATGGAATAGAATGCCCGCGTAGACAATTTACGGGAAACATGCAAATGTGGGAAGAATGTACGGTAATGGGAAACATGGAAAGGTGATATGGTTCAGGAATGTGTGTTAACTCCTCCCTCCTTAAAAAATCGGTGTTCCACAGATTTATATATTTTTCGGCATGATTTCTACAAGATTTGGGTAAGTGTAAGAGACTTGGGTTTGCGATTTCGCATTAAAACGATTTGATTTCCAAACAAAGTATATTGAAGCAAGGATAATTATTACGCATATGATGGTTAGATCGGAGATTGTTGAAATCGTACTGTTTGCTGAAAAAGTTTTTATTGTTCTCACATTTTCTAAATGTAGTCTATGGAGATAATGGAGATCGAGTTGGATATCCTTTTCGGTAAGGTTTTGTAGGAATATTTCAGGTAAAAGATGTAAAGTTTCGATGGTACTACTTTGATATGTAATGTCGTTTAGACGAATTGTGTCATTTTGAAAGGTTACTACAAAGGATCCGTTAAGGAGCTGTGTTTTATTTTGGAACTGCAGTTTACCTGCGAAATTACTTACATATAATGCGTTATCTCCTATCATCTCTACGATTTGCTTCTCGTGGTACTGGTAAGTACAAAAGGCATGCGATCCGTCAAGGATTTGCGAGATGCAATCGTCTTTGTCCAATCGTTGGATTTGATTCCTGTTGCAAATCGTAACATTTTGCATTTTAGAACAACCTGTTTTGACACCATACCGTGAATCATTTGCGACAAACAAATTTGAGAAATTCAGGAGAATGGCTTTGTTTTGTGCTACCGTAGGTCGGACCAAAATATTATTGAAGGTAGTTTTTCCTGTTGTGGGGAGGCAAATTACATACAGGAGGAATGACTCTTTCATGAGAATGAGGGGCTTTGCGTATTCAATGACCTGCACATTGTTTTCATACGGTTACGTTTGGATTCGGGATATAATTTCTTGAAGTTCCACGTGATTTAAAAGGTTTGAATTTACAATACCACGAGTCGCAAGCTGACAAGCCAAAACAATTTCTATGATTTCGTCTTTTATAAAATTTAGTCAGTTGAAAAGTAGCTGTTCAAATTTGACATGATTGTCATTGTCAATATCTGAAACTATTCTGTTGTGATTTTCAATTAGCTTAGTCGAAAGGTGTGTTAAGTGTTGATTTATTTTGTATTGTTTGTTGTTATTGTTAATGAAGTTATTTTGGCAATTAAGCATACTGTCTCAACCTGTTGCATCCGGGCTACCCGCGATCCACTTCCAAGCTGATCCTAACCAATTTATTGACCGCTTAGGCCTACTTGAACTTAACTGGTCCAATAGGTCGTTGATTTGTGTCATGGATTGATGTAGTTGTGGAAGGAGTATGCTAGATCTGTTAACATCTCGTTGTATGGTTACCCGTGCTGTATTAAGGATATCGTGGTACGTGGAGATATTGATGGTATGAATGATTGTAGTGAATAGTGATGTTCAATAAGTCCGTGAAGGACTGCAGCGATGGTCTGCTGCCTCGGCAGAAGAAGGTGTCGGTATCTGCCGGGAATGCCCTCGTCTGGAGACGCGTGAATGCGCTGGCAGGCTAGCATTGCGGTGTCGTGGGGCGGGTTCATTTCCCCAGCACGAGGACCCAGTACAAAAAAATTTCGCACTCACGAATTTGACTGCTGGAGATCCAGGGGCAACCGAAGTCGCAAAAATTGTAGATAACTACTCAGAGGGAGATAGAGCTTGTTACGAGAACAAGTGGAACCTGAAAAGAAAGGCGGACTTGGGGTAGCCTCGTCATTACCCGACGAAGTTCATGGCCCACAAATGAAAGAGGGGCAAACGGGTGAAGGTGGAGCCCCTTCGCACCCACCCAACCGGAATAAATCCATGTATATTGTGTTGCAGTGGCCAGGTATTCCTCTTCTGAGTGGAAAACTCATACAACTTGAATTGCATGAACTTTGCCATCAGAAGGGGAGTACCCCGGTGACCAATTTATGCCATAGAGTTATACAATTTGATTGCATAACGCTATGCCATAAAGAGGCACTCTGCTTGGGCCACTCAACCCGTGACGTCACCTGACACAGAAGGAGTTTATTTAGTGCCCGATGGCTGGCTCATTTGTGGCGTGGAGAGCATACCATCGTACCGGGTCCTATACCCGGTCAGGGAAGACAAAATAGAAAGACCGAGGTTATTGTTTTAATTCCACATTTTTCCTTTTATTCTACTATTAATGTGTTTCTCATACAATTACAAATCAGTTAATTGTGTGCGAATTGGAATATATTGTAAAAATTTAATTACTAGGACAAATTCCGACACACTACTCTATTTCCACAATTTTTTGAATTTTTCTTTTTTCCCTTTTCTCCTTTTTCTTTTATTATTATTCAAAACATATATTTTAGATTTGTATATAATTCGAAATAAAACATGCAAAAAAAAATTGATAAAAAGGGTACTTACCCAGTCCTCTTCCTACGAGCGCTCGTGTTCGGGGCGGGTAAGGGCCTGCGACTGTTATGGCAATTATTAAATTTTTATGTTATTTTGCTTCAGCGTGGATATTCAGATTCGATAATTATGTACATGAAGAAAAAAAAATGAAGGAGTGTAAGATACTAAACGTTATATGAATCGGGACTACTTTTACTTATTATTAATTCCTATCTATCCGGAGATCCTCCCACGCGTTGTCATCAGCGAACAATATGTAAATGTATTTCGTAGGTATTCACTTGATAAGCAAATAATGCTCATTGAAAGTTTATTCTAAAATATCACTCCTAAAACTTCATTTGCACCAGATATGCACCATACAAACACAGAATGTATTCCATGCAAGTGTTTTGTATACTTCCGTGAACGTTCCACGTTGTTTGTACTCCTACAATTCATATCTATGTGCACGATTCTTCTTATAAGTATTGCGCGGCGTTTCGGAATTTGTACTGGATCATGCACGGTATTCTAACGCCAACGATTCCACGCGAACCGGGTTCTCTAATTGTTGAACCGAAGTGGCAACATAGCATTTCGACAAAAGCGCTAACGGTTAATTGCGGATTAATTACACGTTAAGTGTATTGAGTAACTCATTGTTATTAGATTCCGGGCAAATCAAAGACGTCCTATAGCCAATTGTTTCTCAGTTTCCTAACTCCTTTGGGGACCTGGTTATTTCTGGGAGCTAAAGAATAACTTCCCGACAGAGGGTTTAAGGGAGGGAGGAATCTTTGCACACCCAAGTGAAAACACTTCCACCATACAGCTTAGCGGAACACGAGTTTTATTCCCTTTTTCACTAATCTACACGACTCACTAAGCGTTCACTATTTACACGAACTTTAGAGCATTCTTTATACACTCCTCGTTAGCTTAAACTTTCGATCAATCCCGGTACCGACTACCTTCGACCAACACTTCCGTTTTCTGTCCACGGTAGCCTCGAGCCGTCTTCCGCTCCCGACCTTCTCACCGTCGCGATCCCGAGCCGACTCCCCTGAAAACTCCTCGCGACAGCACCAGCGACACAAGCAAATCCCACTCCCGCTATCGTCTTCACCCTCCTTTCTCGCTTGTTTTCATCTCGCCTGCGACTCGTTACAACGAAATGAAGAGGATGTTCAAGAATGCCAAAATTGCTTACTATGCGTGGGTGCGGGAAGTCAAAGTTGTATGCATCGGTTGCACAGTAGTATCTCATGCAGTTTTTGCGCGAATGTTTGTATGGCTATTACACAGTCTCGTACAAGTGTTGCATGAGTCGAAGGTGGGGATTCTACGTCTAGCACTCGTTGCGTGTAGACGTGTTTTTAATATTCTACGTCTAGCACTCGTTGCGTGTAGACGTGTTTTTAATAGAATTCTACGTCTAGCACTCGTTGCGTGTAGACGTGTTTTTAATCGCTCCTGTCATTAATTTTAAAAATTAATTAATTTTTCACAAAAGTCAGTTTCAAATAATTGAATTAATTTTGTACGAGTGAGTCAAAAGCAAGTTTTGATTTTATTGGGGAAGAATTAATCGTCGAAGGCATCGACCAACCATACCAATAAATCAAGAAAAGCAACAAACCAAAGACAACTCGGGACTGCTGTATGGAGGAGCCCGACGGCTTCCCTCCGTTGGGGGGCCCCGGGGAGAGTGACGGTGTGAAATTGGCAAGTGTCAACAAGCGGAGACACACGAGCACCCAGGATACCGCAGATGCCGGTCGCAAAACACAAGTGCTCGAGGATAGACAGGAAGTGTGCCGCCTTCGAAGTGAAATCGAAGAGCTAAAGGCAAGAATTCAAACGTATGAAGAAATGTTCAAGACGGCAAAACAAGTTCAAGAGAGTGGTCCGATACGAAAAATCGAAAAACAGAAGAAAGCTGCAACTCCAATAATAACTGAAGAGGTATTAAGTGCTGGTGGCACGAACGAAAGCCAGAACTACTTTGCGGCGCTGGATGGACCCCAGCAGGACATGGAGGTAGACGAAGGTAACAAAGACGATAATTTTATCTTATATTTAAAAAATAAAAATAATGAAAGTAGAAATAGGGAGAAGAAACCAGCCCGTAGTTCTGCTGGTCCTCCTCAAAAAGTAGCCAAGAATACCGAGAAAGTTCCGCCGATTAATGTCTTCGGGCAAAGCGGAAAAGACATGGCTCGGCTGTTGGCAGCCGAAAACAAATTGACAAATTTCGAAATCAAACGAGTAAATTCTGAGAAGCTGTCAATTAGAACGAAATCACTGGTTGATTTCAAATCAGCGAAAGATGCTTTGAATTCTGGGGAGGTTCCGCACTTCACCTATACCCCCAAGAGCGAGAAGAACCAGACGTTATTGCTGAAGGGCTTGGACTGCGGAGAAGATACCGTCGATCTTCTTCAGGTTCTCAAGGAAACGGCGCCACAAATCGAGTTTATCTCAGTGAAAACATTCGCGACAAGAAGGTCGACGGTAGAAAAAAAAAACTTACCACTTTATTTGGTACAAATAACAAATAAGAGCAGTCCAAGCGCTCTTCAGCAAATCAGGTATTTAAATTTTCGAGTGGTGAGGTGGGAACGCCTCCAGAAACGAGAAATCAACCAGTGCTATCGCTGCCAACGATTTGGGCATTCGGCTGCCAACTGCGCCATGCATTACCGATGCGTTAAATGCAAAGACGTGCATGCTCCCGGTGAGTGCAAATTGGCTCAGACGGAGCCAAAAGAGAAGTTATATTGTGTGAACTACGGTGTTTTGGTCACCCGGCATCATATCGAGGATGCTCCCGATATCAGGATGCAAGATTGAAATCTGCCCCAAAACAAACACAAATACACCGCAGTGTCTTAGCTCCGAACTTCGTCAAGCCCGGAGTATCATTTGCACTCGCCGCTAGAGGACCAGCAGAAAATGCGGAAAATAGGGTAAATAATGTAAGTGGCAATAATGAGCTGCTTCTCAAAATTTATCAACAATTAAATTCCTTATCAGAGCGAATCGATAAACAAGATTCGAAAATTAACATTGTTTTTCAGCGTTTAGGACTTTCAAATGGCTCAAAATAAGTTGTCATCCAGCCACATTCCCACGGATAGGATTCGTCTCATCTCGATCAACGTCAACTCCATTGTTACTTTACATCGGCGTGATTATCTCCTTGAATTCATTGCCAGACAAAAGCCTGACATCCTGCTTCTAACCGAAACCCACCTCAATTCATGGCACTTCATGACATTCAAGGATTTTGAATTCGTAAGAAACGATAGGGTAATAGGTGATGGGGGAGGTGGCACGGGGATATTGGTACGAAGACCCTATTGTTTCCAAAATATTGAAAAAGTCGAATTCAAAAGCTTTGAATCTCTTGAAGTGTCCGTTATCAAAATCTCACTGCCAGGTGGGGATAACCTCTTCGTTATCTCTGCCTATGCAACTGGTGGAACTGTTCTCAAGCTCAAGGAGGAACTCAATTCCTTGTTCGAAATACTCGAATTGAACAGGCTGCATAACTATTATATTCTTGCTGGTGACCTGAACGCCAAGCATACATCATGGCTGAACGCCACCAATAATCCAAGAGGTGTATTCCTGAAATCGTGGATAACAGAGAACCAAATTGAATACAGGTGCGATCTTTATGGGTTGGAGTTCCCAACATACCCTAGGACAAATTCATATTTGGACCTTTGCATTGCTGACGCAAGACTCGAATTCAACTTTAATAGTCCTCAACGGAAACTGCAGGTGCTTCCTTATGATAGCGACCATAACGCAATCGTAATGGAAATCAATCATCACAGGGATGATTTCTTCCTCATTCCAGTTCAACATGAAAATCATCGGTTGAATTTCACAAAAACAGACTGGGGAAAGTTTTAAAAGAAGTTTAATTGGGAGTACCAGAAGCAATGTCCCCCTTCTGATGGCGGCAACTCTTGCTCAATGGTTCCTAATGACAGAAATCTAACTAACGATGAAATAGATGTCTATTTGTCGAAGTTAGAGAAGCTGACGTTGGAAACGATTGAGAAAGTAGTTCCCAAGATTAAACATC
Organism: Odontomyia ornata; assembly: GCA_963969285.1. Taxonomy (NCBI): domain Eukaryota; kingdom Metazoa; phylum Arthropoda; class Insecta; order Diptera; family Stratiomyidae; genus Odontomyia; species Odontomyia ornata. The sequence goes on along the minus strand of OZ017740.1, from coordinate 194,310,426 downwards.
GAAACAATATGGAAGGATATGAAACACCAACCATCGCAAGGTTGAAAAGATTGAAAAGCCTCCTTCTCACACGCGCCAACAATATTTATCGACGATTTTTGGACTACAACCATCCCTCGTTGTCTTTGTTGAAATTACATCTGAAGAATGTCCGGAACTTAATCCGGTCATACTTCAGGAGTGAGGTCAGCAATCAATGGGCGGAAAAATTGAGGGGTATTAGCCCACAGGACCCAGACGGCGTGTTCGCGAAAGTGAATAGCATATTCCGCAAGAAGTCTCGAGTGAAGGTATCGAATCTTGAAGTCACTAGTGATGAGATAAATCTTCTCGATAGGGCTGGTATCGAAATTGATAGTACGGCTCCGGATAGAAATGGAAACAGGATTATTTGTGAAGGATTGGATAAACTTGCCCTGATTGGAACACATTTTGAATTGGTTCATCTACCAAACCCTGAGAGAGGGAACGAAATTTTTTCAGAGGTCGTTGAAGCAAAAGTTTCCGACTTCAAATCAAGCATGAACGGCCAATCAATTCTTCATTTCAATGAAACATTAACATCTGACCTCATACCGAGCTTGAATCTAATTGATTATTTTGTCAGCTATGAAGGCTTGTGTTTCATATTTCGCAAGATAAACAACAAGAAATCATGTGGTAATGATGGTATTCCAAATGTAGTTCTCCGACATTTGCCTGAGGTTGCTATTAGGAACTATTGCATATTGTTCAACAACATGTTGAGCAATTCATATTTCCCAAATGAGTGGAAAAAGGCTAAGGTATTTCCGATCTTGAAGAAAGGAAAAGAATCTTCATGCCCGAAAAGCTATCGCCCAATCAGCTTGCTGCCTAACATCAGCAAGGTGTTTGAAGTGATACTCAACAGAGCATTAAACGCCCACATTGAGGAAAATGAGTTGATGCCGAATTGCCGATTTGGTTTTCGTGCCAGGCATTCGACCACACATGCAATAACGAAAGTAACCTCAGACATCTGTTGGGAACTAAATGATAGACAATGTGTTGGAGCATGTCTCATTGATATGGAGAAAGCCTTTGATACGGTATGGTTAGATGGACTTATTTTTAAACTTCTTCAGGACAAGTTCCCCAGACACCTTGTCGCCATGATGTGTAATATGTTATACGGGAAATCGTTTGTTGTAACCGATGGAAATCTGACAACAATGCGCGAGTTCAAGGTCTTGAATGGTCTACAGCAGGGAACAGTTACTGCGCCTCTGCTCTTCTCAATCTTTATTCGCAAGCTATTGAACGGCTTTGATTTTAACGTCTCGCCAAAGCGATCATTGGTAGCGTTTGCTGATGATCTGATCATCTACACGGCTGACCGAAAAGCTACAATAGTTCAGAGCAATCTCCAAAAAATGTTCAATGATGTACAGCTGTACACTGACAATTGGCGAATGAAAATCAATGCGCAGAAGTGTGAAACAATCTTGTTTCGGACAACGCTGCAGGGGGTCAGTCAAGACCTGAAACGTAATTGGAAAGCTTTCCACATCATGGCTGGCGAGGGTAGTTCAGAACGAATTCCACATAAATCCTGTGTTCGATACCTCGGTGTTTATCTCGATCAGTATCTGTACTATACTGAACATGTGAAAATCATGCTCAGTAAAGCACTTAAAGTAGTCATGGCCCTTCGAAAACTCTTTCATTCCAGATACATTGATCAAAAGGTCAAAATTATCTGTTACAAGACACTGGTTAGACCAGTTTTGACATATGGATGTCAGATCTGGTACAACCAGAGTGCTAGTACTATGGAAAAATTAAGAGTTTTCGAAAGGAAATGTCTTCGTGCATGTACTGGTTTGTACAGAAAGCCTGAGACGGATTGGAAACATTATATATCGAATAGAAGAATTTATCAAACTGCTGAAGTGACTAGAGTCGATATCTTCATATTGAAGCTTCTTCGGAATCATATCGAAAGATCTGTGACTGTGAGTGAAAACCCTTGGATTTCACAGCCGTTCCACCCTACAGACGGGTATATAGCGACTTGCCTCGCTACTGGCTTCATTCCTCCAGAAGCATTCGTGTATTTGGACATGAATTGATATGTTTTTGATTCTGACGGCGTCCCAGTCATATATCACATATATCGACGGGCCACCGATAAGAAGATAAAATATCCTCCGAATTTGAGTTCACGAGACCAACGATTTCAATGGAGATACTCATTTGCTAGATTCGTTGAAGCTGATCGAGTTGAGACGGCGTAATCCAGGTATTGGTGGCTGAATGACAATGTCTAAATTTTTCGTGTTTGTTTTCAGTTTTGGTGTTTTTCGTTATTTGGTGTTTGAGTTTCAGCTCATTATTGCTACATTTAGTATTGTTATAGATTTTTGTTAAAATCAGGTATAGGTTAGGTATATGTAATGTTTACTATATTCCGTTAGAGATAAGATTAAACACTTAGGTTAGGAACATTGTTATAGTATTTTTAGTATAAGATAAAGTTTTTTTGATTGTATTTTATTAGAAATAAGTTACAACATATTAGGTGTAGGATCAAAGTTTCACTGTTGTGTATTAATTATAAATAATTTTTGGATAGTGTTGGTTGGTTTTTTCTCCTTTTTCCAATTGAATTGTAAAAATATGTAATAATCGTAATTAATTGCATTTGCTATAGTTTTTTTTTTGATGAAATGAGTTTATGATAACGTACAAATTTAGAGAGCCATTTGGGCCATTAAGTTTTTTGATTGTTATTATTTGGAATTTGCTTTATATTCTTTTAAAATTTATAACGATGAGTATTAAATAAAGCGCTTTTGACTTTGACTTTGAGTCGAAGGTGTTGTATGAGTCGGATGCGTTGCATGAGTCGGATGCGTCGGCTGCGCAGTATGTGTAGTATGGGTTAGGTGTGTTGGGTGCGTTTCGAAGCTTTACCATTTGAATGGGATTTTGTGTTGCTTGATTGCTGTATTTATGTGAGGGTAAATGTTCGTACGTGTTGAATGAATGCTGAATGCTATGAGACAAAATGTTGTTTCTAATGCATTTATTACTTCTCTTTCCTCTTTTCTCCATTAATTGCAGTAATAATCTGTTTCTCCCTTTTTTTGTTTTTTTTTTTGTTTTTACTCAAATAATGATAATTATCTTTGAAGAAACCATATCATTTCCGGAATATAAAATCATGTTTTTTTTTCTTTTTTTTTGTGTTCTCCCTTTTGACTAGGTTTTTGATTTCGTACCATATTGAGGATATGCTGGGATTTAGGGTTGGTGTAAACAAAAAATGTTTAATATAAATGTGCCATTTTGGTTTTTGTAGCCTGCAATGCCGGGAATTCTCAGCGACGTGTCGCATACGTCAATTTTTCACCGGTATGTTCGTAATAATCATCACGGATATCCTCTATTGTCGCTCCATCCTTAGCTCGCGAAGTGATAATACTGCGAATAATTGCATCAAACGGAATTTGATCGTCTGATAAATTATTTGCAGAGTTCTTTGACGTAAGGCTACAATCGGCAACAATAGTCATTTTTCTCTAATTCCAAACAATTAAAACACAAGAACACGGAACAGTGAACTACACAGAATGAAAGACGATTTCATTATGTTAGGTAGAGGTACAGATCATTCTATTTTTATTAAAAACTCTCGCAATTCATTGTACTATACTGTTCATAGGATTGTATAGTAATGAGCGTATTGTTTAGAGGATTGAATTTCATGAACCTGGTTCTTGATTTCCCTTCCAAATTGTATAACAGCCGATTAGTTCGCCAGTCCCATATTTTCACGTCTTTTCTAATAGGATAAGCTACCAACATCATGTATCGGATGGCAGCATATCGAAGGAATGATGTTGCCAAATTCGGTTTGGTTTCCATAGAACTCTTGCACGCTGGTTTTTTTGAGCCTTACCTGCTCGATTACTACAGGGTAGCTAATTTTCTCGCGATCCCAAGGCGATGCGGATTGCGAAAAAGGAGCTGAAGGATCTTTCAGTGTACCATGGGTTGTCTTCGGCGTCGGAACAAGAAGTGACGAACAATAAAAGAAAAATACAATTGACAGACGGACGGACTGACACGTATGTTTATATTTTGCCGGAAGTATACAACCCTTGCGAGTTTTTGAAAATGTATGCGGACGGACTAAAAAGACGTGACTAATTATCTATCGGCGCAGGTCTTTCACGTGGTATATCCCAACTTCTTTTCCCGATGGGTCCGTTATCAGGTAACGGTTAGATCCCATTACCTTCTTTATGCGGCTTTTCAAGAATCGCCTGTCCAGCTTGGCGTTGTAATGCCCCGCGGCGTCACTTTGCCGGAAATTTCGCCGGAAAACTTCATCTCCTTCTTTGAAATTCGCAGATCGTGACCTGAGATTGTACTGCACCTCATTTGCACTTCCTGCGGCCTTAATCTTCCGTCCGATTTGTTGGCGGAGGTCTCCTAGACGTTTGTGGGGCTCCAGCGCAACGACGGGGTCTCCCAAACACTTTAGTTGCCGTAATAGCCGGTATGATTTACCGTGGCAAATCATGTGCTGTCCAAAGGCGGCAAAGCAAGGGGCGACACCGGTGACGGAATGATACGAGGATCGCAGGGCGCATGTGATGGCCGACAATCGCCGATCCCAATCCTTTTGAGATGGGTGGACGTAGGAACGGATCACGGCCAATAGGGTGCGGTTCAACCGTTCGGACGCGTTAGACTGAGGAGAGTATATGGGCGTTAGTTGGTGTTCAACGCCATGCTGCTCAAGTAGGCCCTTAAACTGCCGAGACCGGAACTGTACTCCGTTGGCTGACTACACACTCTCTGGAGCCCCGAACACATGGAATACCCGGTTCTCTAAGAATTTCACGATAGATGGAGTTGTGAATTTACGGATAGGTTCCACCAGGGGGAATTTTGAAAGCTGGTCTAGAACGACTATAGCTCCGATGTGTCCCATGGAAGACCGAGGATATGGATCGAGTAGATCGATGTATAGACGTTGGAATACGCGTTCTGGGACGTTGAGTTGACCCATAGGAGGTCGAAGAGGCTGGTTGGGCGCTTTGGTGCCTTTACAGGTCTCACAGGCGTTCACGTAGTCTTTGACCTGCGATGCCATTTTAGGCCAAAAGAAGTATTTCTCGAGTCACCGTAACGTCCGACCGTAACCTCCGTGGGCACTTAAAGGATGGTCATGTGCGCGGAGGATCAGATGTTGTGTCATTTCCTCCTGTACCCAGAGTTTCCAGGACTCTTCTTCCTGCCATGGATCACCAGTGGCTTATTCATTTCGTCTATACACGTAGCCGTCTATTACCTTCAAATCAGGCAGCTGCGATTGTTGGGTCGCGATGGTTTGCCTCAACTCTTTGTAGCTGTCTGATTCGAAATGTGGGCTGTCCAAATCTATTTCGATGGGGTCCTCGTCATTTATTGTCAATTCGGCTCCCTCTGGGGAAAACATTCGTGAGAGAGTGTCGGGTACGATGTTCTGGGTCCCTTTCCGATGTTTGATGGAAAACTTGAACCCTTGCAGTTTAAGAGCCCATCTTGCTAGGCGTCCATGTAAATCTGCCTGGTTCATCAACCATTGTAGTGAAGCGTGGTCCGTGATGATCTCGAATTGGTGGCCCTCGATATAAGCTCGGAATTTCTTCACAGCCATTACCGCTGCCAAACATTCCTGCTCGGGAACAGTATAGTTTCTTTGGGCCGAATTCAGCTTATTGGACATGAAGGCGATGGGAGCTTCCTCTCCTTCATCGGTCAATTGCACCAGCACGGCTCCTACTCCATGTTGACTTGCGTCACAATGAATGGAGAAGGGCTTCGTGAAGTCGGGGCTGTGCAAGACCGGGGCTGATGTGAGGGCTTGTTTTAGCTCTTCAAATGCCTTTCGGCTGAGTTCGGTCCAAATAAACTTCCCTTTCCGCAGCATGTCTGACAGGGGCGCTAAAACTGTTGCGTAATTCCGAACAAACCTTCGGTACCAACCGCACACACCAAGGAAACGTCGTAGCTGCTTTACTGTTTTTGGTAAGGGGAACTCATCAATCGCACGCGTTTTGTCTGGATCCGTTTTGATAGTGCCATGTCCTATGACATGTCCTAGGTATCGGACTTCTTTCATGACAAACTTACTTTTCTGTACGTTGATGGTGAGTCCCGCCTTACTGATGTGTAGGGCTACTTCTTGTAGGAGTAGGAGGTGTTGATCGAACGTTTCGGTTATGAGTAACAGATCATCCAGGTACACGAACACTTGGTGTTTCAGGTGAGGTGGGATGACCTTGTCCATCAGCCGAGTCATCGTTTGCGGCGCGTTACACAGGCCAAAGGGCATTGTGACGAACTGATATAATGGTCGTCCAGGCACTGTGAAGGCGGTCTTGTCCCTCGACCCCTCATCGAGTGGAATTTGCCAGAAGGCGTCTTTTAGGTCGAGACTGGTGATATAATTGGCTTTCGGCAGTCTCCCTAGTATTCCATCGATGAGTGGAAGAGGGTACGCGTCCTTGATGGTAACCGCGTTGACCTTACGGGCATCAAGACAGAGGCGGACTTTACCTGGCTTCACCACCAAGGTTACCGGTGATGACCAGGCACTTTGGGACTCCTCTATGACCCCCAACTCGAGCATCCTATCCAGCTCCGCATACACCAATTTCTCCATGGCCGGTGAGATGGCATAGTGTCTCTGCTTAATCGGTTTACTATCGCCAACGTCGATGGCGTGTGAGACTAGGGTGGTGCGGCCAAGGCCTTGGGTAGCGTAAGATGGAAAAGCAGCGATGGATGCTTCCAGGCGTTGCCGTTGGTTAGGCGTCAGGTCATGCCTATCGGGAATAGAAGTGATTCCGGTGACATATCTGGTATTTAGAGACAAATCTGTGAATAAATTGGAGGCCAGTCCAAAGCGAAGGACGAAATCGACGCCAAGGTACACATTCTGAGTCAAAGACGGGATAATGTAGAAAGTAATATCCTTCGTCTGACCCCTGAACGTCACGGGTGTGGTTAGTTTACCTCGTATAGGGTGTTTGGTGCCATCAGCTGTACTGATTTCAGTGCGCCAGGATTTAATCAATTTCGGATAGTCTTGGAGCACCTTCGAGCCAAAGCTCGAGGCAAGACAACTGATACTGGCACCCGTGTCGATCAATGCAAACACGGTTTCGCCCAACACTTTAATTGGATGATAAGGTCTGATCTCATTCTCAGCAACCTCCGAGATGTTACAAGAGTTTAAGGTTTGACGGCAGGTGCGCACTCTCTTGCGGAAATTCCGCCAACGACGGGTTGACCATTTTGTCGTGCGCGGGCGGGAAGTGAGTACTTCGGAAGCAAATATTCGCTCTCGAGCCACCCGAGATTCCTGCAGTCGAACATGATAAGGTTTTAGAGTGCGTATTTGAGGCTGCCGGGGTTCTTCTGGCAGTGACTGCGGTGGTCGCTTCAATATTGTTGTTGGCGAGGTCTCCGGAAGAGAGTGAACATCCGCAGTCATAGTGTTCATGGCTGGTGGGTTAACGTCAGGGTTATTGGGGTGAGCACCTGGCTGAGGAGCTACTGCGGGGGTTTCGAGTACCGCTGAGGTGGTCGGGTACTCCTTCGGCCGTTTTTTTTGCGCGGCACATTCAGGGCAGTCAGGGAAGTATGTGTCCGGCTTGCCGCAACCGTAGCAGAAAACCTTACGCTCTGCTCGGCATGAAATGAACCGGTGTCCGGTTTGATGCCAATTCCAGCAGGTCGTAAGACCTACAGCAAGCTGGTCCAGGTCCAAATCTTCCTCCAGATCTATGGTGGTATAATCTGGGGCCAATTCCGCGATTCCTCGTCGAGGACCCGTCCTAGCTAGTAAGTAGGGCCGGTCCCGGAGGTCTTCCTCAAACCCTTCTAGGCGACGCACCGTTCTCAGCAGTGCCTCCATACTCAGTGGATCGGAGTTCACGATATGGCGACGAAGCTCCGGCCTTAGATTGCGCTTCAGCAAACGCAGCAATCAGGTAGAAGACATCGGCTCTGACAACTGGTCATTCAGCCGAAGGATATCGGCTCGATATTGATGGAAAGACTCGTCCGGACGCTGCCATCTAGCATGAATCTTGTCCAGTACTAATTCGTCCATGTCTACCGTAGGGTATTCCATGCGGAGTACCTCCTTCAACCGTGACCAGCGTATTGATGGTGGGGCCGAATGTATTCGCCAATATGACACAAGTGCTGCTCCCCTAAGCAGCATTGGCAAGTATCCTGCGAGCGCCGTGTGGTTTCCTGCTAGCACCCGACTAATGAAAACTTCCACAGTTATAGTGTTGGGTTCCCCGCTTAAATGCAGATTCCAGCCCTGGATGATGCTGGGGATCTGCATCGGCTTCAGCCGATACGTAGCGTGTGGATGGATGCGTTGGTCCGGCGGAATCACTGGAGCCTGAGTTGGTGGCGGTGCTTGGCTCAGTCGGGGCCGGTACACTGGAGCCAACGGATTCATTGCCGCACCGGGGCGGATTCGTTCGTGATCGCGCCGCGAGTCTACCGGAAAATCCCATGGATTTGGGTCCAGCGAGGCTACCCGGGTGGTCAGGTCCTGCATGAGCGCCATTAAATCCTGTAGGACTGTCGCCTCCACAGCCACAGTGGGTCTCGGCTCTTCCGCAGGCGGCACTGCTTCGGCTCGGCCCATTAAGTCAGGCTCAGTAGCCGCTGTTGGAACCTGCTCCCGCCGGTCCTTTGGTTTGGGCACCGCCCCTTGTGCAGCTGGAAGCTCTAGGTGGCTGGAAGGTCGATCCGCTGAGGTGGCTGGTTGTCGGCATAAAGGGCAAGTACGGCTAACTAATAAATGCTGGGTCACACAGGCTTCATGAAATTCATGTCCGCACGCCAACGTTTGTACGGACGTTCCATCATTTCGCGCCTGCTGGCAGATGACGCATAATGCCGTGGGCCCTGCTTCCGAACGCAACCTGCGCTTGTCTGGCGTGCGTTTGGTAGCCATTGCTGAAACAATTGATTTTTAGTATAGAAAACTTAATACTACCAATATATAACTTAGCCTGTCAAAATGTATATCTAAGAAAAATGAGAAAAATGACGTGAAATATATATATAATTCCTAAGTAGCCGTCAGTGGCGAACTATAATCGAACCTCAAAAAAAAATATGAGGAAATTTTATTAATTGCGTTATTGACGTAATCAAAAGTTATCAAACAAAATAATCGGTCTTTCCTTTCTGTCCTTTTTTCCAAGCAAGGACACCAATGGCACCTTCCTTCCGTAGTGTTTCAGGGACAACTCTCTTGCGGCACCATGAGAATCAGGGTTCAGAAGTGATCCCTCATCCGCATGTTTTTCAAGTTACCACTTGTCAGCCCAGGGTTGAATTCTAATCCACAAGCAGCGCGTGTCTTGTCATGTAGTCATGGATTAGCTAATCAGCCAATCACATGAAATCAAAATCCATGTAATTTAAGACACCTAGGCACCGCTGGTTTGGGGAGCGGATCAGAATCCTCCGCAAAATAGCTGTTGGGATAATAACTTCCGAACACAAATAGGGACTCTAATATCATTTGGCCTTACTAGTTATACAATGGTGGTAAACCACCAAAGTATAAATCAAAAGCAGGACCAAACGATATTGATGTCCACAGACAACACACGTCCAGAAGTTACTAGTTGCTGGGGCACGATCAATGCAAAACCCTCGGGAGTTACCTACCCGCCAATAATACTAACACCTTGTGGGGACACCTAGAGACGATGGACTGTCTCGTGCTCACGACTGATGATACAGCCGGGCATTACGGAGCCCCACGTTGGGCGCCATTTGTAGTGAATTAGGAATTTTCAATAAGTCCGCGAAGGACTGCAGCGATGGTCTGCTGCCTCGGTAGAAGAAGGTGTCGGTATCTGCCAAGAATGCCCTCGTCTGGAGACGCGTGAATGCGCTGGCAGGCTAGCATTGCGGTGTCGTGGGGCGGGTTCATTTCCCCAGCACGAGGACCCACTACAAAAAATTTCGCACTCACGAATTTGACTGCTGGAGATCCAGGGGCAACCAAAGTCGCAAAAATTGTAGATAACTACTCAGAGGGAGATAGAGCTTGTTACGAGAACAAGTGGAACCTGAAAAGAAAGGTGGACTTGGGGTAACCTCGTCATTACCCGACGAAGTTCATGGCCCACAAATGAAAGAGGGGCAAACGGGTGATGGTGGAGCCCCTTTGCACCCACCCAACCGGAATAAATCCATGTATATTGTGTTGCAGTGGCCAGGTATTCCTCTTCTGAGTGGAAAACTCATAAAACTTGAATTGCATGAACTTTGCTATCAGAAGGGGAGTACCCCGGTGACCAATTTATGCCATAGAGTTATACAATTTGATCGCATAACGCTATGCCATAAAGAGGCACTCTGCTTGGGCCACTCAACCCGTGACGTCACCTGACACAGAAGGAGTTTATTTAGTGCCCGATGGCTGGCTCATTTGTGGCGTGGAGAGCATACCATCGTACCGGGTCCTATACCCGGTCAGGGAAGACAAAATAGAAAGACCGAGGTTATTGTTTTAATTCCACATTTTTCCTTTTATTCTACTATTAATGTGTTTCTCATACAATTACAAATCAGTTAATTGTGTGCGAATTGGAATATATTGTAAAAATGTAATTACTAGGACAAATTCCGACACACTACTCTATTTCCACAATTTTTTGAATTTTTCTTTTTTCCCTTTTCTCCTTTTTCTTTTATTATTATTCAAAACATATATTTTAGATTTGTATATAATTCGAAATAAAACATGCAAAAAAAAATTGATAAAAAAGGGTACTTACCCAGTCCTCCTCCTACGAGCGCTCGTGTTCGGGGCGGGCAAGGGCCTGCGACTGTTATGGCAATTATTAAATTTTTATGTTATTTTGCTTCAGCGTGGATATTCAGATTCGACAATTATGTACATGAAGAAAAAAAATGAAGGAGTGTAAGATACTAAACGTTATATGAATCGGGACTAATTTTACTTATTATAAACTTTGCATTAATTCCTTGGTTGGAACATTTTGGTCGACGCTTACTAGCCAGTTGCTGCAGATTACAGAAACGTATCAAAAAAAAGTTCAATTTCGCATAGCAGGATGCCATCAAGAGCGCGAATCATTCAAAATACTAGCCCCGCGGGCTCAGAACCAGCGACAACAATTTTCCACAGCATCGACTCCCGGGGCACCAAAGTACACGTCTGAACCACCGGTCGCGCATATAAACATCGAACAACCATTCTTACAAGTATTGCGTGGCGTTTCTGAATTTGTATTGGGTTATGCACGATATTTTAACAACAACGAGGTCGATTTACTAAACCCACATTAATTCCTATATATCCGGAGATCCTCCCACGCGTTGTCATCAGCGAACAATATGTAAATGTATTTCGTAGGTATTCACTTGATAAGCAAATAATGCTCATTGAAAGTTTATTCTAAAATATCACTTCTAAAACTTCATTTGCACCAGATATGCACCATACAAACACAGAATGTATTCCATGCAAGTGTTCTGTATACTTCCGTGAACGTTCCACGTTGTTTGTACTCCTACAATTCATATCTATGTGCACGATTCTTCTTATAAGTATTGCGCGGCGTTTCGGAATTTGTACTGGATCATGCACGGTATTCTAACGCCAACGATTCCACGCGAACCGGGTTCTCTAATTGTTGAACCGAAGTGGCAACATAGCATTTCGACAAAAGCGCTAACGGTTAATTGCGGATTAATTACACGTTAAGTGTATTGAGTAACTCATTGTTATTAGATTCCGGGCAAATCAAAGACGTCCTATAGCCAATTGTTTCTCAGTTTCCTAACTCCTTTGGGGACCTGGTTATTTCTGGGAGCTAAAGAATAACTTCCCGACAGAGGGTTTAAGGGAGGGAGGAATCTTTGCACACCCAAGTGAAAACACTTCCACCATACAGCTTAGCGGAACACGAGTTTTATTCCCTTTTTCACTAATCTACACGACTCACTAAGCGTTCACTATTTACACGAACTTTAGAGCATTCTTTATACACTCCTCGTTAGCTTAAACTTTCGATCAATCCCGGTACCGACTACCTTCGACCAACACTTCCGTTTTCTGTCCACGGTAGCCTCGAGCCGTCTTCCGCTCCCGACCTTCTCACCGTCGCGATCCCGAGCCGACTCCCCTGAAAACTCCTCGCGACAGCACCAGCGACACAAGCAAATCCCACTCCCGCTATCGCTGGCATTCGCCTCTTCACCCTCCTTTCTCGCTTGTTTTCATCTCGCTTGCGACTCGTCACAACGAAATGAAGAGGATGTTCAAGAATGCCAAAATTGCTTACTATGCGTGGGTGCGGGAAGTCAAAGTTGTATGCATCGGTTGCACAGTAGTATCTCATGCAGTTTTTGCGCGAATGTTTGTATGGCTATTACACAGTCTCGTACAAGTGTTGCATGAGTCGAAGGTGTTGTATGAGTCGGATGCGTTGCATGAGTCGGATGCGTCGGCTGCGCAGTATGTGTAGTATGGGTTAGGTGTGTTGGGTGCGTTTCGAAGCTTTACCATTTGAATGGGATTTTGTGTTGCTTGATTGCTGTATTTATGTGAGGGTAAATGTTCGTACGTGTTGAATGAATGCTGAATGCTATGAGACAAAATGTTGTTTCTAATGCATTTATTACTTCTCTTTCCTCTTTTCTCCATTAATTGCAGTAATAATCTGTTTCTCCCTATTTTTGTTTTTATTCAAATAATGATAATTATCTTTGAAGAAACCATATCATTTCCGGAATATAAAATCATGTTTTTTTTTTTTTTTTGTGTTCTCCCTTTTGACTAGGTTTTTGATTTTTACCATATTGAGGATATGCTGGGATTTAGGGTTGGTGTAAACAAAAAATGTTTAATATAAATGTGCCATTTTGGTTTTTGTAGCCTGCAACGCAAGGAATTTTCAGCGACGCTCTATCCTTAGCTCGCGAAGTGATAATACTGCGAATAATTGCATCAAACGGAATTTGATCGTCTGATAAATTATTTGCAGAGTTCTTTGACGTAAGGCTACAATCGGCAACAATAGTCATTTTTCTCTAATTTCAAACAATTAAAACACAGGAACACGGAACAGTGAACTACACAGAATGAAAGACGATTTCATTATGTTAGGTAGAGGTACAGATCATTCTATTTTTATTAAAAACTCTCGCAATTCATTGTACTATACTGTTCATAGGATTGTATAGTAATGAGCGTATTGTTTAGAGGATTGAATTTCATGAACCTGGTTCTTGATTTCCCTTCCAAATTGTATAACAGCCGATTAGTTCGCCAGTCCCATATTTTCACGTCTTTTCTAATAGGATAAGCTACCAACATCATGTATCGGATGGCAGCATATCGAAGGAATGATGTTGCCAAATTCGGTTTGGTTTCCATAGAACTCTTGCATGCTGATTTTTTTGAACCTTACCTGCTCGATTACTACAGGGTAGCTAATTTTCTCGCGATCCCAAGGCGATGCGGATTGCGAAAAAGGAGCTGAAGGATCTTTCAGTGTACCATGGGTTGTCTTCGGCGTCGGAACAAGAAGTGACGAACAATAAAAGAAAAATACAATTGACAGACGGACGGACTGACACGTATGTTTATATTTTGCCGGAAGTATACAACCCTTGCGAGTTTTTGAAAATGTATGCGGACGGACTAAAAAGACGTGACTAATTATCTATCGGCGCAGGTCTTTCACGTGGTATATCCCAACTTCTTTTCCCGATGGGTCCGTTATCAGGTAACGGTTAGATCCCATTACCTTCTTTATGCGGCTTTTCAAGAATCGCCTGTCCAGCTTGGCGTTGTAATGCCCCGCGGCGTCACTTTGCCGGAAATTTCGCCGGAAAACTTCATCTCCTTCTTTGAAATTCGCAGATCGTGACCTGAGATTGTACTGCACCTCATTTGCACTTCCTGCGGCCTTAATCTTCCGTCCGATTTGTTGGCGGAGGTCTCCTAGACGTTTGTGGGGCTCCAGCGCAACGACGGGGTCTCCCAAACACTTTAGTTGCCGTAATAGCCGGTATGATTTACCGTGGCAAATCATGTGCTGTCCAAAGGCGGCAAAGCAAGGGGCGACACCGGTGACGGAATGATACGAGGATCGCAGGGCGCATGTGATGGCCGACAATCGCCGATCCCAATCCTTTTGAGATGGGTGGACGTAGGAACGGATCGCGGCCAATAGGGTGCGGTTCAACCGTTCGGAGGCGTTAGACTGAGGAGAGTATATGGGCGTTAGTTGGTGTTCAACGCCATACTGCTCAAGTAGGCCCTTAAACTGCCGAGACCGGAACTGTACTCCGTTGGCTGAGTACACACTCTCTGGAGCCCCGAACACATGGAATACCCGGTTCTCTAAGAATTTCACGATAGATGGAGTTGTGAATTTACGGATAGGTTCCACCAGGGGGAATTTTGAAAGCTGGTCTAGAACGACTATAGCTCCGATGTGTCCCATGGAAGACCGAGGATATGGATCGAGTAGATCGATGTATAGACGTTGGAATACGCGTTCTGGGACGTTGAGTTGACCCATAGGAGGTCGAAGAGGCTGGTTGGGCGCTTTGGTGCCTTTACAGGTCTCACAGGCGTTCACGTAGTCTTTGACCTGCGATGCCATTTTAGGCCAAAAGAAGTATTTCTTGAGTCACCGTAACGTCCGACCGTAACCTCCGTGGGCACTTAAAGGATGGTCATGTGCGCGGAGGATCAGATGTTGTGTCATTTCCTCCTGTACCCAGAGTTTCCAGGACTCTTCTTCCTGCCATGGATCACCAGTGGCTTATTCATTTCGTCTATACACGTAGCCGTCTATTACCTTCAAATCAGGCAGCTGCGATTGTTGGGTCGCGATGGTTTGCCTCAACTCTTTGTAGCTGTCTGATTCGAAATGTGGGCTGTCCAAATCTATTTCGATGGGGTCCTCGTCATTTATTGTCAATTCGGCTCCCTCTGGGGAAAACATTCGTGAGAGAGTGTCGGGTACGATGTTCTGGGTCCCTTTCCGATGTTTGATGGAAAACTTGAACCCTTGCAGTTTAAGAGCCCATCTTGCTAGGCGTCCATGTAAATCTGCCTGGTTCATCAACCATTGTAGTGAAGCGTGGTCCGTGATGATCTCGAATTGGTGGCCCTCGATATAAGCTCGGAATTTCTTCACAGCCATTACCGCTGCCAAACATTCCTGCTCGGACACAGTATAGTTTCTTAGGCCGAATTCAGCTTATTGGACATGAAGGCGATGGGAGCTTCCTCTCCTTCATCGGTCAATTGCACCAGCACGGCTCCTACTCCATGTTGACTTGCGTCACAATGAATGGAGAAGGGCTTCGTGAAGTCGGGGCTGTGCAAGACCGGGGCTGATGTGAGGGCTTGTTTTAGCTCTTCAAATGCCTTTCGGCTGAGTTCGGTCCAAATAAACTTCCCTTTCCGCAGCATGTCTGACAGGGGCGCTAAAACTGTTGCGTAATTCCGAACAAACCTTCGGTACCAACCGCACACACCAAGGAAACGTCGTAGCTGCTTTACTGTTTTTGGTAAGGGGAACTCATCAATCGCACGCGTTTTGTCTGGATCCGTTTTGATAGTGCCATGTCCTATGACATGTCCTAGGTATCGGACTTCTTTCATGACAAACTTACTTTTCTGTACGTTGATGGTGAGTCCCGCCTTACTGATGTGTAGGGCTACTTCTTGTAGGAGTAGGAGGTGTTGATCGAACGTTTCGGTTATGAGTAACAGATCATCCAGGTACACGAACACTTGGTGTTTCAGGTGAGGTGGGATGACCTTGTCCATCAGCCGAGTCATCGTTTGCGGCGCGTTACACAGGCCAAAGGGCATTGTGACGAACTGATATAATGGTCGTCCAGGCACTGTGAAGGCGGTCTTGTCCCTCGACCCCTCATCGAGTGGAATTTGCCAGAAGGCGTCTTTTAGGTCGAGACTGGTGATATAATTGGCTTTCGGCAGTCTCCTTAGTATTCCATCGATGAGTGGAAGAGGGTACGCGTCCTTGATGGTAACCGCGTTGACCTTACGGGCATCAAGACAGAGGGGGACTTTACCTGGCTTCACCACCAAGGTTACCGGTGATGACCAGGCACTTTGGGACTCCTCTATGACCCCCAACTCGAGCATCCTATCCAGCTCCGCATACACCAATTTCTCCATGGCCAGTGAGATGGCATAGTGTCTCTGCTTAATCGGTTTACTATCGCCAACGTCGATGGCGTGTGAGACTAGGGTGGTGCGGCCAAGGCCTTGGGTAGCGTAAGATGGAAAAGCAGCGATGGATGCTTCCAGGCGTTGCCGTTGGTTAGGCGTCAGGTCATGCCTATCGGGAATAGAAGTGATTCCGGTGACATATCTGGTATTTAGAGACAAATCTGTGAATAAATTGGAGGCCAGTCCAAAGCGAAGGACGAAATCGACGCCAAGGTACACATTCTGAGTCAAAGACGGGATAATGTAGAAAGTAATATCCTTCGTCTGACCCCTGAACGTCACGGGTGTGGTTAGTTTACCTCGTATAGGGTGTTTGGTGCCATCAGCTGTACTGATTTCAGTGCGCCAGGATTTAATCAATTTCGGATAGTCTTGGAGCACCTTCGAGCCAAAGCTCGAGGCAAGACAACTGATACTGGCACCCGTGTCGATCAATGCAAACACGGTTTCGCCCAACACTTTAATTGGATGATAAGGTCTGATCTCATTCTCAGCAACCTCCGAGATGTTACAAGAGTTTAAGGTTTGACGGCAGGTGCGCACTCTCTTGCGGAAATTCCGCCAACGACGGGTTGACCATTTTGTCGTGCGCGGGCGGGAAGTGAGTACTTCGGAAGCAAATATTCGCTCTCGAGCCACCCGAGATTCCTGCAGTCGAACATGATAAGGTTTTAGAGTGCGTATTTGAGGCTGCCGGGGTTCTTCTGGCAGTGACTGCGGTGGTCGCTTCAATATTGTTGTTGGCGAGGTCTCCGGAAGAGAGTGAACATCCGCAGTCATAGTGTTCATGGCTGGTGGGTTAACGTCAGGGTTATTGGGGTGAGCAGCTGGCTGAGGAGCTACTGCGGGGGTTTCGAGTACCGCTGAGGTGGTCGGGTACTCCTTCGGCCGTTTTTTTGCGCGGCACATTCAGGGCAGTCCGGGAAGTATGTGTCCGGCTTGCCGCAACCGTAGCAGAAAACCTTACGCTCTGCTTGGCATGAAATGAACCGGTGTCCGGTTTGATGGCAATTTCAGCAGGTCGTAAAACCTACAGCAAGCTGGTCCAGGTCCAAATCTTCCTCCAGATCTATGGTGGTATAATCTGGGGCCAATTCCGCGATTCCTCGTCAAGGACCCGTCCTAGCTAGTAAGTAGGGCCGGTCCCGGAGGTCTTCCTCAAACCCTTCTAGGCGACGCACCGTTCTCAGCAGTGCCTCCATACTCAGTGGATCGGAGTTCACGATATGGCGACGAAGCTCCGGCCTTAGATTGCGCTTCAGCAAACGCAGCAATCAGGTAGAAGACATCGGCTCTGACAACTGGTCATTCAGCCGAAGGATATCGGCTCGATATTGATGGAAAGACTCGTCCGGACGCTGCCATCTAGCATGAATCTTGTCCAGTACTAATTCGTCCATGTCTACCGTAGGGTATTCCATGCGGAGTACCTCCTTCAACCGTGACCAGCGTATTGATGGTGGGGCCGAATGTATTCGCCAATATGACACAAGTGCTGCTCCCCTAAGCAGCATTGGCAAGTATCCTGCGAGCGCCGTGTGGTTTCCTGCTAGCACCCGACTAATGAAAACTTCCACAGTTATAGTGTTGGGTTCCCCGCTTAAATGCAGATTCCAGCCCTGGATGATGCTGGGGATCTGCATCGGCTTCAGCCGATACGTAGCGTGTGGATGGATGCGTTGGTCCGGCGGAATCACTGGAGCCTGAGTTGGTGGCGGTGCTTGGCTCAGTCGGGGCCGGTACACTGGAGCCAACGGATTCATTGCCGCACCGGGGCGGATTCGTTCGTGATCGCGCCGCGAGTCTACCGGAAAATCCCATGGATTTGGGTCCAGCGAGGCTACCCGGGTGGTCAGGTCCTGCATGAGCGCCATTAAATCCTGTAGGACTGTCGCCTCCACAGCCACAGTGGGTCTCGGCTCTTCCGCAGGCGGCACTGCTTCGGCTCGGCCCATTAAGTCAGGCTCAGTAGCCGCTGTTGGAACCTGCTCCCGCCGGTCCTTTGGTTTGGGCACCGCCCCTTGTGCAGCTGGAAGCTCTAGGTGGCTGGAAGGTCGATCCGCTGAGGTGGCTGGTTGTCGGCATAAAGGGCAAGTACGGCTAACTAATAAATGCTGGGTCACACAGGCTTCATGAAATTCATGTCCGCACGCCAACGTTTGTACGGACGTTCCATCATTTCGCGCCTGCTGGCAGATGACGCATAATGCCGTGGGCCCTGCTTCCGAACGCAACCTGCGCTTGTCTGGCGTGCGTTTGGTAGCCATTGCTGAAACAATTGATTTTTAGTATAGAAAACTTAATACTACCAATATATAACTTAGCCTGTCAAAATGTATATCTAAGAAAAATGAGAAAAATGACGTGAAATATATATATAATTCCTAAGTAGCCGTCAGTGGCGAACTATAATCGAACCTCAAAAAAAAATATGAGGAAATTTTATTAATTGCGTTATTGACGTAATCAAAAGTTATCAAACAAAATAATCGGTCTTTCCTTTCTGTCCTTTTTTCCAAGCAAGGACACCAATGGCACCTTCCTTCCGTAGTGTTTCAGGGACAACTCTCTTGCGGCACCATGAGAATCAGGGTTCAGAAGTGATCCCTCATCCGCATGTTTTTCAAGTTACCACTTGTCAGCCCAGGGTTGAATTCTAATCCACAAGCAGCGCGTGTCTTGTCATGTAGTCATGGATTAGCTAATCAGCCAATCACATGAAATCAAAATCCATGTAATTTAAGACACCTAGGCACCGCTGGTTTGGGGAGCGGATCAGAATCCTCCGCAAAATAGCTGTTGGGATAATAACTTCCGAACACAAATAGGGACTCTAATATCATTTGGCCTTACTAGTTATACAATGGTGGTAAACCACCAAAGTATAAATCAAAAGCAGGACCAAACGATATTGATGTCCACAGACAACACACGTCCAGAAGTTACTAGTTGCTGGGGCACGATCAATGCAAAACCCTCGGGAGTTACCTACCCGCCAATAATACTAACACCTTGTGGGGACACCTAGAGACGATGGACTGTCTCGTGCTCACGACTGATGATACAGCCGGGCATTACGGAGCCCCACGTTGGGCGCCATTTGTAGTGAATTAGGAATTTTCAATAAGTCCGTGAAGGACTGCAGCGATGGTCTGCTGCCTCGGTAGAAGAAGGTGTCGGTATCTGCCAAGAATGCCCTCGTCTGGAGACGCGTGAATGCGCTGGCAGGCTAGCATTGCGGTGTCGTGGGGCGGGTTCATTTCCCCAGCACGAGGACCCACTACAAAAAATTTCGCACTCACGAATTTGACTGCTGGAGATCCAGGGGCAACCGAAGTCGCAAAAATTGTAGATAACTACTCAGAGGGAGATAGAGCTTGTTACGAGAACAAGTGGAACCTGAAAAGAAAGGTGGACTTGGGGTAACCTCGTCATTACCCGACGAAGTTCATGGCCCACAAATGAAAGAGGGGCAAACGGGTGATGGTGGAGCCCCTTTGCACCCACCCAACCGGAATAAATCCATGTATATTGTGTTGCAGTGGCCAGGTATTCCTCTTCTGAGTGGAAAACTCATAAAACTTGAATTGCATGAACTTTGCTATCAGAAGGGGAGTACCCCGGTGACCAATTTATGCCATAGAGTTATACAATTTGATTGCATAACGCTATGCCATAAAGAGGCACTCTGCTTGGGCCACTCAACCCGTGACGTCACCTGACACAGAAGGAGTTTATTTAGTGCCCGATGGCTGGCTCATTTGTGGCGTGGAGAGCATACCATCGTACCGGGTCCTATACCCGGTCAGGGAAGACAAAATAGAAAGACCGAGGTTATTGTTTTAATTCCACATTTTTCCTTTTATTCTACTATTAATGTGTTTCTCATACAATTACAAATCAGTTAATTGTGTGCAAATTGGAATATATTGTAAAAATGTAATTACTAGGACAAATTCCGACACACTACTCTATTTCCACAATTTTTTGAATTTTTCTTTTTTCCCTTTTCTCCTTTTTCTTTTATTATTATTCAAAACATATATTTTAGATTTGTATATAATTCGAAATAAAACATGCAAAAAAAAATTGATAAAAAAGGGTACTTACCCAGTCCTCCTCCTACGAGCGCTCGTGTTCGGGGCGGGCAAGGGCCTGCGACTGTTATGGCAATTATTAAATTTTTATGTTATTTTGCTTCAGCGTGGATATTCAGATTCGACAATTATGTACATGAAGAAAAAAAATGAAGGAGTGTAAGATACTAAACGTTATATGAATCGGGACTAATTTTACTTATTATAAACTTTGCATTAATTCCTTGGTTGGAACATTTTGGTCGACGCTTACTAGCCAGTTGCTGCAGATTACAGAAACGTATCAAAAAAAAGTTCAATTTCGCATAGCAGGATGCCATCAAGAGCGCGAATCATTCAAAATACTAGCCCCGCGGGCTCAGAACCAGCGACAACAATTTTCCACAGCATCGACTCCCGGGGCACCAAAGTACACGTCTGAACCACCGGTCGCGCATATAAACATCGAACAACCATTCTTACAAGTATTGCGTGGCGTTTCTGAATTTGTATTGGGTTATGCACGATATTTTAACAACAACGAGGTCGATTTACTAAACCCACATTAATTCCTATATATCCGGAGATCCTCCCACGCGTTGTCATCAGCGAACAATATGTAAATGTATTTCGTAGGTATTCACTTGATAAGCAAATAATGCTCATTGAAAGTTTATTCTAAAATATCACTCCTAAAACTTCATTTGCACCAGATATGCACCATACAAACACAGAATGTATTCCATGCAAGTGTTCTGTATACTTCCGTGAACGTTCCACGTTGTTTGTACTCCTACAATTCATATCTATGTGCACGATTCTTCTTATAAGTATTGCGCGGCGTTTCAGAATTTGTACTGGATCATGCACGGTATTCTAACGCCAACGATTCCACGCGAACCGGGTTCTCTAATTGTTGAACCGAAGTGGCAACATAGCATTTCGACAAAAGCGCTAACGGTTAATTGCGGATTAATTACACGTTAAGTGTATTGAGTAACTCATTGTTATTAGATTCCGGGCAAATCAAAGACGTCCTATAGCCAATTGTTTCTCAGTTTCCTAACTCCTTTGGGGACCTGGTTATTTCTGGGAGCTAAAGAATAACTTCCCGACAGAGGGTTTAAGGGAGGGAGGAATCTTTGCACACCCAAGTGAAAACACTTCCACCATACAGCTTAGCGGAACACGAGTTTTATTCCCTTTTTCACTAATCTACACGACTCACTAAGCGTTCACTATTTACACGAACTTTAGAGCATTCTTTATACACTCCTCGTTAGCTTAAACTTTCGATCAATCCCGGTACCGACTACCTTCGACCAACACTTCCGTTTTCTGTCCACGGTAGCCTCGAGCCGTCTTCCGCTCCCGACCTTCTCACCGTCGCGATCCCGAGCCGACTCCCCTGAAAACTCCTCGCGACAGCGCCAGCGACACAAGCAAATCCCACTCCCGCTATCGCTGGCATTCGCCTCTTCACCCTCCTTTCTCGCTTGTTTTCATCTCGCCTGCGACTCGTTACAACGAAATGAAGAGGATGTTCAAGAATGCCAAAATTGCTTACTATGCGTGGGTGCGGGAAGTCAAAGTTGTATGCATCGGTTGCACAGTAGTATCTCATGCAGTTTTTGCGCGAATGTTTGTATGGCTATTACACAGTCTCGTACAAGTGTTGCATGAGTCGAAGGAGTTGTATGAGTCGGATGCGTTGCATGAGTCGGATGCGTCGGCTGCGCAGTATGTGTAGTATGGGTTAGGTGTGCTGGGTGCGTTTCGAAGCTTTACCATTTGAATGGGATTTTGTGTTGCTTGATTGCTGTATTTATGTGAGGGTAAATGTTCGCACGTGTTGAATGAATGCTGAATGCAGTTTGTTTTGCTATGAGACAAAATGTTGTTTCTAATGCATTTATTACTTCTCTTTCCTCTTTTCTCCATTAATTGCAGTAATAATCTGTTTCTCCCTATTTTTTTTTTTTTTTTTGTTTTTATTCAAATAATGATAATTATCTTTGAAGAAACCATATCATTTCCGGAATATAAAATCATGTTTTTTTTTTTTTTGTGTTCTCCCTTTTGACTAGGTTTTTGATTTCGTACCATATTGAGGATATGCTGGGATTTAGGGTTGGTGTAAACAAAAAATGTTTAATATAAATGTGCCATTTTGGTTTTTGTAGCCTGCAATGCCGGGAATTTTCAGCGACGTGTCGCATACGTCTTCGACGTAGGGAAATTTTTCACCGGTATGCTGGCGAAGTGATAATACTGCGAATAATTGCATCAAACGGAATTTGATCGTCTGATAAATTATTTGCAGAGTTCTTTGACGTAAGGCTACAATCGGCAACAATAGTCATTTTTCTCTAATTTCAAACAATTAAAACACAGGAACACGGAACAGTGAACTACACAGAATGAAAGACGATTTCATTATGTTAGGTAGAGGTACAGATCATTCTATTTTTATTAAAAACTCTCGCAATTCATTGTACTATACTGTTCATAGGATTGTATAGTAATGAGCGTATTGTTTAGAGGATTGAATTTCATGAACCTGGTTCTTGATTTCCCTTCCAAATTGTATAACAGCCGATTAGTTCGCCAGTCCCATATTTTCACGTCTTTTCTAATAGGATAAGCTACCAACATCATGTATCGGATGGCAGCATATCGAAGGAATGATGTTGCCAAATTCGGTTTGGTTTCCATAGAACTCTTGCACGCTGGTTTTTTTGAACCTTACCTGCTCGATTACTACATGATTTTAAAATTTCCGTCGATAATCCTGTCATAACCTGGGTGCATGGTCATGAGCGGTCCTTTATATTCGTGAACAGTGACCAATGAGTCTGCCGTGCAAAGGATGGCTCTAAAAAACGAAAAGAGGATTTTTTAGGACGTGGGAGATTTGAGGGGTTTATTTTTAAGGTGCGATTTATGAATTCTATTCCTGGTTGACGTTGTCACAGTAACGCGATTGTCTTTGTTGACTATTTCTTTTTCATAAAGGGGTTTAGTTTAAGCTTTAATTGTTTATTGCGTTTAAACACTACCTCACCTGCTTCGTATTTTTTGGGATTCTCTCGACATTTATTGTGGGATTCTAATTGAGTTTTCTGTTTTCTCGCTATTTCTGTTTTATATTCTCCTGCAATTTTGTGTTGTAGTCTGTTAAATTTTGATATTTAATACGTTGGGATGTTCCAACGAAAATGTTAGCAGGTTTGGTTTTTGTCACCGAATGGAATGTATTGTTATAGCGATCGTCTGAGATCTCTACAATTTCTCTTAGGCCCAAATTTGGCATTTCTTTTTTAAGACATCTAGTGATCTCCAAAATGGTGGAGTGGGCACGCTCAATGGCACCGTTGACTTCGCTCCTCTATGGTGGAGCTAAATACACTTGGATGCCGAGTGCCTCAATGAAGTTTAAGACAGTTGAACTAACGAAGCTTCCTTCATTATCCGAAACAAGTATCCTGGGAACAGTGAAGTAGTGCAACAACCTGGCAATTTTATCGTGGAGATATGGGGCTGATTTATTTTTAATTCAGAAATACTTTACAAATTTGCTAAATTTGTCCACACATGTTAGGAATTTTTCCCCGTTAATAGTACATATGTCCATATGTAAGATTTCAGTTGGATATTTTGGAACTGGAGTTTCCTGTAATTCAGGCTTAAGAGGATGACGGTCATATTTACATGTGTAACAGATCTCACACTCCGTGATATAAGATTTAGTGAGCCGAGCCATGGCCGGGGAATAATAATTTTCCAAAATTTGCTCCTTATTTTCCTTACTATTTCGATGAGCCCTACGATGAACCTCACGTATGATTCTTAATTGGTTATTCTCATTTGAGATATCTTCGACTACACGCTGGGTTGTTCGTATCCTGAAATTTTGAAAGTGGTCCTGGCAGAGTTCCTGTAAATTTTGTATGTGGGTCTCAGAAATTTTTATTCCATTTATAACATTTGGGTTGAGATACTGTCGTAAGACAGGAAGTAAGCTTTCCTTATTAATAGTGAGTAGTTGAATGTAATACCGATGATAGTTGGGGTGAGGCTCTTCGTGAGCAATAATATCATTTCCCTCCGAAAAAATAAGCTGCCTTTTAAAAACATTGATAGGTGCTTCGCAGCATGTAATCAGGTCACTATTGTCTTCCTGAGCGCTGTGAGCCGTCATGGAGTCGGTGGTAATCATATAGGCTTCTAGAGACAATCTCGATAGAGCGTCAGCTACAAAATTTGTTGTCCCCGGTTTGTAGTGAAGTTCATAATTGAACTCCTCTATACGTGATTTCCATCTTTTTAGCTTGGCATTGAAATTCCTATTGCTTAAGGCAAATGTGAGTGGTTGGTGGTCCGTAACAATTTTTACCTTTTTTGCACCATACATATATGTTCTAAGTTTGTCAAGTGCCCAGACAATCGCCAGCATTTCCCTTTCTCCGGTCGCATAACTTTCCTCAGTTTTATTCAGAGACCTCGATATGTAGGTTATTGGCCTATCCTTACCGGTTTCGGCTTGCGAAAAAACCACTCCAATTGCATGATTGGATGCGTCAGTCGTCAGGATGAACGGTTTTTTGAAGTTCGGGAAAGCCAAAATTTCGGTGGAAGTTAAAAGTGTTTTCAAGTGATTAAAAGCCTTCAATTCCGCTTCTCCGAAACTTATTTTCTATTTTTTTGGACTGGCCAGCCTTAATTTGGGCATTATCGCCCCTTGTGAGTTGTGTTAGTGGCCTTGCAACCTTCGTGAAATCCTTTACAAATTTCCTGTAATAAGAAGCAAGCCCAAGAAAAGCTTTGAGATCCTTGAGATTATCTGGAGGCTTTACCTTTTGTATGGCACTAATTTTCTTTGGATCCGGAAGAATACCTTCTTCCGAGACAATATAACCCAAAAACTCTACCTTTTTTTGAAAAAATTTAGATTTCTCGGCATTCACTTTGAAGTTTGCCTTGTTTAACTGCGTTAATATTGTACGAAGATTCATTAGATGTTCGTTCTCATTTTGACCCATGATGATAATGTCGTCGATATACACGAAACAAATTTTGCCGATGAAAGGCTTCAATACGTCATCTATTGCTCGTTAGAATATAGCGGGTGCATTTTTGAGCCCGAATGGGAGCCTAGTAAACTCATATTTCCCATTTGCTGTCGAGAATGCTGTCTTGGGAATGTGACTTTCTTTCATGCGTATTTGATGAAAACCGGACATGAGATCTAAAGTCGTGAAGTACTTACAACTTCCGAGGCTGGCTAAGGTATTAGTCATATCTGGAATGGGGTAAGTATCGGAAACGGTGACAGCATTGAACCTCTTGAAATCAATTACAACCCTGTATTGTTTAGCACCAGATGAACTAGCCTTTTTTGGCACCACCCAAAGTGGTGAATTGTAAGGACTTTTTGATGCGCGAATGATGCCGTCTTCAAGCATTTTTGCGATATGTTTTTCGACTTCCAGGCGCAAATTAATGGGGTATGGGTATGGTTTGGTATAACTTGGGTCTGAAGTAGTTGTTTTTATTTCAACACGTACATTAGTTTTGATCATTTCACTGTCAGATATGGGACCAAAGATATTTTGAAATTCTTTGAGGATTTCGTTCAGTTTAGAATTTAACTCGGGACTAAGGTGGCATTTAGCTTCGATAGCGTTAACCTGTTTAGAGAATTTGGATTTTAAAGGAATCTTTATGTTAGGGCTAAGATAGAGAATATTATGCTTCCTATCAATAATAGCTTCCAATGATTTGAGCGTGTCATCGCCGATTATGCCGTCAAAGGAGGAGAGACCAGGAAGAACGTAAAAATCAAGTATAGTGTCATTACCAGCGTTTTTGAAAAAAACGCCACTGATTTTTGAATTTATTTCGGTGGCACCTGCTGCACAATTAATGACAAAGGGTTTATTTAAAAGTTTAGCCTCTTGCGATAATTTAGTATAAATAAAATTTTTGTTTGTAGCTGTGTCCACCAAAAATTTAAGTATTCTTCCATCTTTGGCACAATATTCTATGTATGGTACGCTGGATAAGCGTTCATCATAAAATTTAGGTCAACATTTTCCTCTGCAGATTCTTGATCAGCTCCCTCATCTTCAGGCAGAGCCTCGATGCACGTGTCTTCTGGTGTTTCGAAATCCTGTTGGGTGTTCTGGTCCTCTTCGACTTCAATGTTGAAAAGCTTTTGGGATTTCCGCGGGAACTGCAAGGAACTGTTAGGAATTGTTAGGGCGTTTGTTTGGCTGGAAGTTTCCAGATCTGTTCTGAAAATCTATTTGCCGGGTTTGTATAGTCTTGTCAATGTCCATTGGTACAGGAGGTTTCGGTTGATGCGGCCTTGGAGGTGGTGGTCTATTGAAACTAAGCGGTTTTTGGGGGTAAGTGTTTCTCTGGATGTTGTAAGCTCTGATTCGATCTGAAAGTGTTTGGTTTTGTTGAGCATTAAAGGGTAGTCTGGTATTACCAGGTTGTCGATAAAATGTTTGATTGATGCGTTCCTGAAATTCAAATTTTTGAATTCAAGGCAAGATGCATATGCCTCTGGTAAGGTTTGAAGCTTTTGAATAATGAGCATTCTAGATAAATCACCATTCAAGCCTCGAATAAACACGTCGAGAGCTCGATTGCGATAGCTCCCAGTCAAGACGGAAATTGTTTCTGCAGAATGGTCCTCAGTTTTAATTTTATTAATCAGCAATGAAAGTTGATGGTTGACATTAGCGTAAAACTCGTCAACGCTCAAGTTTTTTTGGCACATAGCATGAAGCTGGTACTCAAGCGTCCTTAAATCACGTTTATCAGCGTAATTTAATGACAAGCATTTTTTAATGCTCTGCCAATCCTCGTCAAAAAAATTGTAAGAAATGAGGGCGGCATCTGCCGGTCCTCGTATTTTTTGCCTTACGTGCCTGAGAATGGCCCTGTAAATCGGTTTGTCCTGAACTATTTTATAGTCTTGCAGGATTGTCTCCACACTGTGGATCCACGACACATATTGCACGGGGTTTCCTTCGAACGGTTGAAGGTCCCTTACACAGTCGGGGAGTTTTTTTATTGCGTCAAGATCTTCGATGGTACTAGGACGTGCTAGAACCGTAAGGGAAGATTGAGGCACAAATCTTTTATTCTCTTCTAATAATTTAAGCCTACTTTCAATACACTTTGTTTGATGAGAAATTGAAACTAAATTACCGATTTCACGCGAGATAAATTCTTCAGTCCTTTTAAAATTTATTTCAAGGTTTTGAAGTTGTTCTATTTGAGAACTTATTTGTTCAATCCTAGCTAGTCTTTGTTCAAATCTTTTAAATTGCTCTATTTGAGCGTTCACTGCCCCGGTCATTTGAACGAGGGTATCGCGGAACTTTATTCACGTGTTGAAGGTTATATTTATAAATAACAAAATAATCGAAATCTGATTGTCAATAAGGTAATAAAATTAATTTGGTTTTGAAAAATAAAATGACTTACAATGTAATAAGATACTCCAGCATTTTGGACAGTCCGTGTTATTCCTTTTTTTGGTCCCGCTGTTGATGGGTTGTGGTATTGGCGAGAACGTACTGCGGCACGGGTGCGGTCACAAGCCTCTATCTATCCTGATTTGGTCTTCCTTTGATTCACTGATAGTTCGCTTACGGTTGTATCCTTTTCCTTATGAATGTTTGTTTAAATGTTCTGATATTCCTTTTTTTACTGTTTACAGTTTATTCTAACTTGTACTTGCACTTTTATTTTATTATTTCCCACTTTTAATAGTGAGTATCAATAAAGTAACTTTTCGCAATCAGCTCCTTGTAGCTGATTTTTCCACTTGTATTCGCACTTTTATTTAATTTGTTCCCACTGTTAATAGTGAGTATTGTAATGATTTTAAGCCTATGTTCGAACGAGGAACCGACCTCTCATCGGTTCTAGACGTTAGGTCTGAGTAGTGCCAACGGATGGTACCAACCGGTCAACCAATCCGTGCACCGTAATCCATTTTTGCGGTGGCTGCTTGTCGGCCAGCTAGATCGGAGAGGATTTCGGTCGCGGGTCTCCAAATGGATTACGCTCATCTACAATTTTCAGCCACCAATAAATGATCGTTTCCAAACGCGTCACAAAACAAAACCATACGGAGAGGAAACCTACTTTACGTTACTCCGTATTTCTTCACACAGCCAGTCAAAGAACAAAAATCTAATCTTTACTTCGCGTTCCTGAATTCCCGACGCGGTGCCGAAAAATATGCTACGCTAACTCAAACCCGACGGAAGCTACGCTAGTAAAAAGGCAAAACCAACAAAGGTACCGCGTACCGCGCGCGACGCGAAACTGACCTCAGCGGATTTGCTAAAACCCTACCCTCGCGACGGCATACTTATCCTGCACTCTATTTCCCCTGGAAGAAGAGAACCACTGGAAAGGAAAGTCGTTGTTAAGGTTTAACAATCCATATTATTTTAATAAAATCGACTAAAATTCTAAACTAGAAAAACAAGTAAATAATATTTAGAAAATAATAATAGTAAAATACAAAGTAGGATTATGTATTATGGGAAACTACTAGCCAATGATTGTGAAAATTCTGTTTGACAATCTGAATTTCCTGGTCAACAACGGAAGTAATCGTGTCATGCAGTCATAATTAGAAAACACGATCTATTTTTCAATAAAATACATGTCTCACATTTTCACTTGTAAATTCAATTTAGCAAACGTTAATACTCCACTAAGGCCACGACTAATATAGGTAATTGATTGTTTAAATATTAGTTACAAAAGGAAAAACTAGTTCAAAAAGCTCTAAATGAAAAATTGAATAGAAAACATTACACGACGCATTGCGACATAGTCACACTTCTACTACCATTTATATAAATTACGTTATTTTTATTCTCTGTTTCTTTTTTTTGTTTATTTTAATTCGCACTCGAGTCTATACATAAATGTTTGTAATTATAACTGCATTTCGATTCGATTATTTTGAGTAATGTATTCACTTTTTTATCATTATTTATTTCTTGTTGTATGTTCATGGTTCAAAGATCGAAAAGAAGTCGTCGAATCAGATTTTCTTCATTTAGTTGCTTATTGCAATTATTTTTGGTTTTACATTTTATTATTTACGATTATATTTTTGCCTAGTAAATAATAGCTATTTTTTACTTCGTTCTTGTAAACACATTGCTCAAGCAGGTGGTGTAGATGTATATGTAAGTTTTCCATCTTAGTAAACTGTAAACATACAGTTTTCTCACGTTATAATTACTTTTACGAAACAGAAAATGAAAAGAACATTAAAAATTTTATTAAAACGCACACAGGTGCATCAGATAATCTTAAAAAAAATCGTGTTTCATAGTTCAGTGTTGCTCCTCCTTGTTATTTTGTGTTGTAACTTATTTAAATATTATATTTTCATTACAATTACTTTAAATTATTGACAAGAACTAGCTTATTGTTAATAGGTTTCTGTTTTTGTTTTGCTTTCATCTTTTAGTTGTTTCCTTCAAACTAATTTTTTATTTTTACTTTATAAATGTACGAACAATAGGGTTACAAGTCTCCATCGTTATATTTTCTCTTAATTTGCGATTTATATTTATTTTCTCAATTTTTTACTCATTTTTTTGTTCGATTTTGTCTTTCCTCCGGTTATAATTTTCATAATTACTTTTCCTCTCTTTACTGTACCGAATGGAAGTGGAAAAATTGTTAATGGTGTATTTGAAAACTAAAAAAATGAGGAAAAACAACATATAACTGCAATCAATGCTTTCTGTCTGTTTCGTAAATAAGTTTAATTTACTTAAGATGAATTGAAAATTTTTGCCTTTGCTTTCTTTTTATAAATCCCGTGTTTTCTTGCTTTTTCAAGATTTCCCCAATATCGTTTATATTGAGGTTATGGATATTTTTGTTTATTTTGTTTGCGGGCATTTGTTCCTTTTCAGAAAAAATACGTTTATTTCGTTTTTATTGTTTCGTTGTGTGAAACAAGTCCTTGTTCTACTTTCAGTTTATTGATTTTATAACTACCCGTACCTTGTTTTTTCGTTGAGGGTCCCTACTTCATCGTGTGGCGAAGTTCCCGTTGAGTAAACAATGTGGGTCGCTACTGCATTGGGGCTATTCAGGCAATGACTGGTGAATGGAAGAGGAATTAACATTATGTTGTGACACTGTTGTTGGATGGGATTTGGTTACTACTATTGACGATGAGGTGAGTGCGATTCCGCGATGAATTTGTGTTGATGATGGGGTTTGTTCGTAGTGCTGCAACCATCCAGGGTACTGTTCCGCCGCCCAGCTTTGTTGGAAAGTTGCAGGTATTTGAAATTCCATTTGATTGCCACTGCTGTCGTAGATGGCACCATTCAGGGATAGCGCATCCAACCCACGACCAATATGACGATCACCTAACCTTGGAGCTGGCAATCGATCACTTATGAAGGTGTCACCATTTACAATATGTGGTGCTTCGTTGAATTGCCGCGTTCACGGAGTATACAGATAAAACAGTTCAGGGATTTGCTTGTTCGGAGGAAATAAATTGAAGTAAAATGGTCAACCCGAAAAGTGGCACATTTTTCACGACGACTCAGACAACCGCGACAGAGAGCGAGCGACACACTTCCAAACTCCACTGCCATGTGGCTGTCAACTTCAATTTGACATCCCATGACAAAATTCACGTGGGATGTGCAAACGTCACAACCACCATGGGATGACAAGCCACATAGCAGCAAGGTGTGTTGGTAGTGGTCACCCAGCGGCGTCGCCCGATTCATTACAGTATCAACTTGAAGTATATTTTTATTTTATAAGTTTATATATATTTTTTTATAATCAGCTCCTTGCCGGCCTCTGCATGAATTCAAAGACCCAAAGGCCTCAGTTAAGTCCACTGATTTGGTTTAATAATATTAAAACTTATTTATAACACACTTTTGCACTGCTCGGGCGCCACTTATGGAATTCCTTCTCGACACGTTAAAAAAAAACAAGACTTTATGTTTAACTGAGCGGGTTTATAAATCTCGAACAACTGAACCTTAAACCTAAGTTACATTTCGTTTTTATTTGATAATTTTGTTGACAATGAGACAGGTGAATTCACATAATGTGAGGTACTAAGACAGAGTTCACTTTAGCTAGGCGAAATAGGACGCCGCGCATGGAATAGAATGCCCGCGTAGACAATTTACGGGAAATATGCAAATGTGGGAAGAATGTACGGTAATGGGAAACATGGAAAGGTGATATGGTTCAGGAATGTGTGTTAACTCCTCCCTCCTTATAAAATCGGTGTTCCACAGATTTATATATTTTTCGGGATGATTTCTACAAGATTTGGGTAAGTGTAAGAGACTTGGGTTTGCGATTTCGCGTTAAAACGATTTGATTTCCAAACAAAGTATATTGAAGCAAGGATAATTATCACGCATATGATGGTTAGATCGGAGATTGTTGAAATCGTACTGTTTGCTGAAAAAGTTTCTATTGTTCTCACATTTTCTAAATGTAGTCTATGGAGATAATGGAGATCGAGTTGGATATCCTTTTCAGTAAGGTTTTGTAGGAATATTTCAGGTAAAAGATGTAAAGTTTCGATGGTACTACTTTGATATGTAATGTCGTTTAGACGAATTGTGTCATTTTGAAAGGTTACTACAAAGGATCCGTTAAGGAGCTGTGTTTTATTTTGGAACTGCAGTTTAGCTGCGAAATTACTTACATATAATGCGTTATCTCCTATCATCTCTACGATTTGCTTCTAGTGGTACTGGTAAGTACAAAAGGCATGCGATCCGTCAAGGATTTGCGAGATACAATCGTCTTTGTCCAATCGTTGGATTTGATTCCTGTTGCAAATCGTAACATTTTGCGTTTTAGAACAACCTGTTTTGACACCATACCGTGAATCATTTGCGACAAACAAATTTGAGAAATTCAGGAGAATGGCTTTGTTTTGTGCTACCGTAGGTCGGACCAAAATATTATTGAAGGTAGCTTTTCCTGTTGTGGGGATGCAAATTACATAAAGGAGAAATGACTCTTTCATGAGGACGAGGGGCTCTGCGTGTTCAATGGCCTGCACCTCATTTTCATACAATGCTTCGCATGCTGAAAAGCCAAAACAGTTTCTATGATTTCGTCTTTTATAAAATTTAGTCGGTTGAAAAGTAGCTGTTCGAATTTGACATGATTGTCATTGTCAATATCTGAAACTATTCTGTTGTAATTTTCAATTAGCTTAGTCGAAAGGTGTGTTAAGTGTTGATTTATTTTGTATTGTTTATCGTTATTGTCAATTAAGTTATTTTGGCTTTTAAGCATACTGTCCCAACCTGTTGCATCCGGGCTACCCGCGATTCACTTCTAAGCTGATCCTAACCAATTTATTGACCGCTTAGGCCTACTTGAACTTAACTGGTCCAATAGGTCGTTGATTTGTGTCATGGATTGATGTAGTTGTGGAAGGAGTATGCTAGATCTGTTAACATCTCGTTGTATGGTTACCCGTGCTGTATTAAGGATATCGTGGTACGTGGAGATATTGATGGTATGAATGATTTTGAAATTTCCGTCGATAATCCTGCCGTAACCTTGGTGCATGGTCATGAGCGGTCCTTTATATTCGTGAACAGTGACCAATGAGTCTGCCGTGCAAAGGATGGCTCTAAAAAACGAAAAGAGGATTTTTTAGGACGTGGGAGATTTGAGGGGTTTATTTTTAAGGTGCGATTTATAAATTCTATTCCCGGTTGACGTTGTCACAGTAACGCGATTGCCTTTGTTGACTATTTCTTTTTCGTAGAGGGGTTTAGTTTTAGCTTTAATTGTTTATTGCGTTTAAACACTACCTCACCTGCTTCGTATTTTTTGGGATTCTCTCGACATTTATTGTGGGATTCTAATTGAGTTTGAGTCTGTTTTTATATTCTCCTGCAATTTTGTGTTGTAGTCTGTTTAAAATTTTGATAATTAATACGTTGGGATGCTCCAAAGAAAATGTTAGCAGGTTTGGTTTTTGTCACCGAATGGAATCTAGTGATCTCCAAAATGGTGGAGTGGGCACGCTCAATGGCACCGTTGACTTCGCTCCTCTGTGGTGGAGCTAGATACACTTGGATGCCGAGTGCCTCAATGAAGTTTAAGACAGTTGAACTAACGAAGCTTCCTTCATTATCCGAAACTAGTATCCTGGGAACAGTGAAGTAGTGCAACAACCTGGCAATTTTATTGCGGAGATATGGGGCTGATTTATTTTTAATTCAGAAATACTTTACAAATTTGCTAAATTTGTCCACACATGTTAGGAATTTTTCAGTTGGATATTTTGGAACTGGAGTTTCCTGTAATTCAGGCTTAAGAGGATGACGGTCATATTTACATGTGTTACAGATCTCACACTCCTTGATATAAGATTTAGTGAGCCGAGCCATGGCCGGGGAATAATAATTTTCCAAAATTTGCTCCTTATTTTCCTTACTATTTCGATGAGCCCTACGATGAACCTCACGTATGATTCTTAATTGGTTATTCTCATTTGAGATATCTTCGACTACACGCTGGGTTGTTCGTATCCTGAAATTTTGAAAGTGGTCCTGGTAGAGTTCCTGTAAATTTTGTATGTGGGTCTCAGAAATTTTTATTCCATTTATAACATTTGGGTTGAGATACTGTCGTAAGACAGGAAGTAAGCTTTCCTTATTAATAGTGGGTAGTTGAATGTAATACCGATGATAGTTGGGGTGAGGCTCTTTGTGAGCAATAATATCATTTCCCTCCGAAAAAATAAGCTGCCTTTTAAAAACATTGATAGGTGCTTCGCAGCATGTAATCAGGTCACTATTGTCTTCCTGAGCGCTGTGAGCCGTCATGGAGTCGGTGGTAATCATATAGGCTTCTAGAGACAATCTCGATAGAGCGTCAGCTACAAAATTTGTTGTCCCCGGTTTGTAGTGAAGTTCATAATTGAACTCCTCTATACGTGATTTCCATCTTTTTAGCTTGGCAATGAAATTCCTATTGCTTAAGGCAAATGTGAGTGGTTGGTGGTCCGTATCAATTTTTTCCCTTTTTTGCACCATACATATATGTTCTAAGTTTGTCAAGTGCCCAGACAATCGCCAGCATTTCCCTTTCTCCGGTCGCATAACTTTCCTCAGTTTTATTCAGAGACCTCGATATGTAGGTTATTGGCCTATCCTTACCGATTTCACCTTGCGACAAAACCGCTCCAATCGCATGATTGGATGCGTCAGTCGTCAGGATGAACGGTTTTTCGAAGTTCGGGAAAGCCAAAATTTCGGTGGAAGTTAAAAGTGAAAGCCTTCAATTCCGCATCTCCTAAACTTATTTTCTTCTTTTTGGACTGGCTAGCCTTAATTTGGGCATTATCGCCCCTTGTGAGTTGTGTTAGTGGCCTTGCAACCTTTGCGAAATCCTTTACAAATTTCCTGTAATAAGAAGCAAGCCCAAGAAAAGCTTTGAGATCCTTGAGATTATCTGGAGGCTTTATCTTTTGTATGGCACTAATTTTCTTTGGATCCGGAAGAATACCTTCTTCCGAGACAATATAACCCAAAAACTCTACCTTTTTTTGAAAAAATTTAGATTTCTCGGCATTCACTTTGAAGTTTGCCTTGTTTAATTGCGTTAATATTGTACGAAGATTCATTAGATACTCGTCCTCCTTTTGACCCATGATGATAATGTCGTCGATATACACGAAACAAATTTTGCCGATGAAAGGCTTCAATACGTCATCTATTGCTCGTTAGAATATAGCGGGTGCATTTTTGAGCCCGAATGGGAGCCTAGTAAACTCATATTTCCCATTTGCTGTCGAGAATGCTGTCTTGGGAATGTGACTTTCTTTCATGCGTATTTGATGAAAACCGGACGTGAGATCTAAAGTCGTGAAGTACTTACAACTTCCGAGGCTGGCTAAGGTATTAGTAATATCTGGAATGGGGTAAGTATCGGAAACGGTGACAGCATTGAACCTCTTGAAATCAATTACAACCCTGTATTGTTTAGCACCAGATGAACTAGCCTTTTTTGGCACCACCCAAAGTGGTGAATTGTAAGGACTTTTTGATGCGCGAATGATGCCGTCTTCAAGCATTTTTGCGATGCTTTCGACTTCCAGGCACAAATTAATGGGGTATGGGTATGGTTTGGTATAACTTGGGTCTGAAGTAGTTGTTTTTATTTCAACACGTACATTAGTTTCGATCATTTCACTGTCAGATATGGGACCAAAGATATTTTGAAATTCTTTGAGGATTTCGTTCAGTTTAGAATTTAACTCGGGACTAAGGTGGCATTTAGCTTCGATAGCGTTAACCTGTTTAGAGAATTTGGATTTTAAAGGAATCTTTATGTTAGGGCTAAGGTAGAGAAGATTATGCTTCCTTTCAATAATATCAATTAATAAAATTTTTGTTTGTCCCTGTGTCCGCCAAAAATTTAAGTATTCTTTCATCTTTGGCACAATATTCTATGTATGGTACGCTGGATAAGCGTCCATCATAAAATTTAGGTCAACATTTTCCTCTGCAGATTCTTGATCAGCTCCCTCATCTTCAGGCAGAGCCTCGATGCACGTGTCTTCTGGTGTTTCGAAATCCTGTTGGGTGTTCTGGTCCTCTTCGACTTCAATGTTGAAAAGCTTTTGGGATTTCCGCGGGAACTGCAAGGAACTGTTAGGAACTGTTAGGGTTGTTAGGGCGTTTGTTTGGCTGGAAGTTTCTAGATCTGTTCTGATAGTCTATTTGCTGGGTTTGTATAGTCTTGTCAATGTCCATTGGTACGGGAGGTTTCGGTTGATGTGGCCTTGGAGGTGGTGGTCTATTGTAACTAAGTGTTTCTCTGGATGTTGTAAGCTCTGATTCGATCTGAAAGTGTTTGGTTTTGTTGAGTATTAAAGGGTAGTCTGGCATTACCAGGTTGTCGATAAAATGTTTGATTGATGCGTGAAGTGATGCGTTCCTAAAATTCAAATTTTGGAATTCAAGGCAAGACGCATATGCCTCTGGTAAGGTTTGAGGTTTGGAATAATGAGCATTCTCGAATAAACACGTCGAGAGCTCGATTGCGATAGCTCCCAGTCAAGACGGAAATTGTTTCTGCAGAATGGTCCTCAGTTTTAATTTTATTAATCAGCAATGAAAGTTGATGGTTGACATTAGCGTAAAACTCGTCAACGCTCAAGTTCTTTTGGCATATAGCATGAAGCTGGTACTCAAGCGTCCTTAAATCACGTTTATCAGCGTAATTTAATGGCAAGCATTTTTTAATGCTCTGCAAATCCTCGTCAAAAATATTGTAAGAAATGAGGGCGGCATCTGCCGGTCCTCGTATTTTTTGCCTTTTTTTTGTGGTAGGGAGGTGAAGGCATTTACGCCCGCCGAGTCTGGCAGTGTGGGACTCCCATGGAGGATACCCTTGGACTACCCACTAAACACCTCCCCTGTCAATCTGAGAACCTAGCCTGGAACCGTTTGACACATTACTTCGGGCTAAGCCTCATTTCTCTACGCGTTTAGGCGCCACCGGGCTACAAGGATCCCTTTTCCAGCGGGAGGAGGGGAAGGGAGAGGGATTTCTAGAAAAGAGACCCCTCCGCCCTGGACGCCTCCAGGCGCTCAAATATGTTCCTTTTTATCTTAAGGACTGCCCGAGCGTAATGTGCCACACAGTTCCATTTGTCAACGGATGTGAGCATCTCTCCAGTGAGTTCATCCGAAGAGAGATCTCCCATTTCTTCAATGAGGTCACCGCGCTGCCTTTCCCGCCTCTTGCATGCAAAAAATGTGTGGTAGGCATCATCGACCTCTCCAGCACAGAATATGCAGTCAGAAGACCGCGACTTACCAATCTTGTGCAGGTAAGACCGAAAGTATCCTTGTCCACTCAGTAGCTGAGTTAGATAGAAGTCAGTCTCACCATGCCTTTGATTGAGCCACGGCCTCAGGTCACCAATAAGGCGTGCGGTCCACCTACCTTTTGTATCGCTCACCCAGGACTGTTGCCAATCACTGAGTGAGCGTTCTCGTTCTTCGTGGGCGACAGCATCTCTGTCGTATTCGTTCCTCCGCAGGTAGATTCTGCGGCGCTCCTTGGCAAGGAGGGCAATGGGTATCACTCCTGCGATGACCAGCACTGCCGACTCCGAGACAGTCCGATATGCAGATGCAATCCGCAGCGCTCCTCGTCGCTGCACCTGTGCCAAGCGCTTTCGATACAGCTCCTTGTTGTGAGCCTCACACCATATACTGCCCTGATTTGCTCGGAGAAACGCATCTTTGAGTCGATCAAAATGCCCAGGTACTTCACTGCTAGTTTAGTCTCAACGAGCGCTTCCCCAATGTTGATCATCCTTACTCTAGGGATTCTCTTCTTTGTCAAGGTGACTACTTCGGTTTTCTCCAAAGCTAGGCTGAACCTGCGAGCAGTCATCCAGTCCTTCACTCGGCGCATTAGCATACCCAGTCTGAGTTGCGCTTGTTCAACAGTGCGCCCCGCAACTAGCGCCGTGACATCATCTGCATAGCCGATCAAGCGCGACTCATCCGGCAGCTCGATTCTCAGTAGTCCGTCGTACGTGATGTTTCACAGGTCTGGGCCAAGGATGGAGCCTTGTGCAACACCCGATGTAACTTCCATCCCCCGCGGACCCCCCTTCGTCTCATAGAGCAGGCTCCGGTCTGTCAGGTAGTTCTTCAAAATCCGCATCAGATATTCTGGAACTTGAAAAGAGTTTTCCAGTGCTTCCAGAATATCCGCCCATCTAGCGGAATTGAAGGCGTTTCTGACGTCAAGCGTCACGAGCAACACAACTCTTTTGTTTGACTGGCAGTGAGCCTCCGCTCTTTGGACCGCGCTCACTACTTCCGCTATCGCGTCAATAGTGGAGCGACCTGCTCTAAAACCATACTACCGTGGAGATAGGTCCCCGGCAGAACGGACCGCGTCAGTGAGTCTTCCCTTGATGAGTTTCTCGACCACTTTCCCAGCTATGTCTAGCATACATAACGGGCGGTATGCAGACGCCAACTCGGAATTTTCCTTCCCCTTGCTGATCAGTACGAGCCTCGCCACTTTCCAGCGTTCCGGAAATACACCTTCGTAAAGGCAAGCGTTGAACATACTGAGCAACAAGTCAGGACAAAGCTTGTAGACAAGCTGCAAAACCTCAGCAGGAACGCCATCTGGTCCTGGTGCCTTCCTTGCTTTCATGGATAGAATTGCCTGCTCCAGTTCCATCATTGTGAAAGGTGAGCATTCTAATGGTGTTTGCGCATGAGCTGAATCGACACGGACAGGGTGCATGGGAAATAGTGCCCATACGATCTCGT
This sequence comes from Odontomyia ornata, assembly GCA_963969285.1. NCBI lineage: Eukaryota > Metazoa > Arthropoda > Insecta > Diptera > Stratiomyidae > Odontomyia > Odontomyia ornata. The sequence goes on along the minus strand of OZ017740.1, from coordinate 194,271,640 downwards.
CCATCTTCTCTGCTTCATGTAAGCAGGGCTTCCGTTGGGCACCAAGTTTTCACTTGTAACCTAGGCCCCACGGATCCCTATTTACATCGTCCACGAGATCTTGCCAGCATCGGGCCTTGCTCTTGTTAATAAGCCTGCGAAGATATTTCCTGCCGGACCTGTATGCTGCTAGCCTAGTGTCTGCCTCCTCCCGTGTTCGCGCCCGCTGGGCCTCTCACCGAAGTTTGTGACACTCGCTTCTTTGTTCGGCGATCTCGTTCGACCACCAGTATACTGGAGGTTTACCGTGTCGGGGTCTCCGACGGGGCATGGAAGACTCGCAAGCAGTTATGATGGTACTCATAGTTGAGTTCACCAAGTCCTTGGCTGTAGGCCCTCCACTCCCTGGCGGAGCTCCCAGCAACGGTGCGCCTACCGTAAGCGAGTCAGTGAACCTCTCATCGTCCATCCTCCCAGTTCTCCATCCGAGGATTGAAGTTTGGGCATATGCACGCAGAGTGGCACCGTCGTGAATCTCAACCGCTATATACTGGTGATCACTAGCCGAGCAGTCCTCTAGTACTCGCCAGTTGTGTACTCTAGGTACCAGGGACTCCAAAGCGAGTGTCACATCGGGTATGGTTCCTACGCGGCGGGAAGTAGGGGTGTTACCAGTACTTAGAACAAAAAGCGCTGTCCTGGCCACCATGTCCAAGATTTGCTTTCCCTTTGGGTCGGATTGTGGCATACCCCATTCAATGCCTCTAGCGTTGAAGTCTCCCCCGACCAGCATGTGGCTCTCTGTGTTCGAGACAGCGTCCTCCAGGGCATCGAGTTTGGTTCAAAAAGATCGCATTGCCTCGTTAGGCGTCAGAACACCGCACCCACACAAAACCATCCCCGCGTCCATGGCCCTGCACCTGAAAACGGGCGCTGTCTCGAACCCAGATGGCCGAGGTACTAGATTCGTCAGGGTACCACGCTTGCGAGTCCTTGTTATGATGTTGCTCGCTCAGAAACAGGAGGTCAGCTTTCTTATCCCTCGCAAACTGCTCAAGTAGGTCCTGGGCGTTTGTGCTTCGGTGCAAATTGACCTGCAGGATACGGATTATTTGGGTATCGATTTGGCTTTAGTTAGGGCCTCGTTGAAAACCCAGCATCCCCCTGTCCCCGGCTCATGTTTGAGGTCGCCGGGTGCTAGCTTAGCATCCTTGCAAAGAATGCACTTTGCCTCGTTCGTGCACTCCTTCCTTTTGTGCCCCGTTTCACCATATGTGTAGCACAGAGATCTCCTGTTGGGTCCCCTACAGCCATACGCGGTGTGTCCGTATTCGAGGCATCTGAAGCAGCGGATAGGGATCGCTCTTCTCCGTATCCTGCAGATCACCCAACCTATCTTAATTTTGCCCTTCGCCAGGATTTGCTGGGCGTCTTTATCAGCTAGTTCGACAATAGCCATGCGTTGCCCCCTTGTGTTTTCACGTGCAAATCTTGCCTTGACTTCACTTAAGCTGGGGAACTCCCTCCTAATGGCATCCTCTACTTCAGCTTTGTCCGTGACGCAGTCGAGGTTCCTGATTTCCAGGGTGGCCATTGGTTCGAGCGAGGCAACCGTTGCCGCATCTCCAAGAACCTTTTGAACCGCGTCACGGAATGCATCTTTGTTTGTGGCCTCTGGCCCGAATTCCACCAGCAGGCCACCGGTCCGGGTTGGTCGAACTGCTTTGATGGCAGTTTTGGTGTCGTCTGGCTTGACCGCTCCTTTAATTTCACGGAGGACATCTGCGTAGGTTCGGCCCTTAGTGGGTTTAATAAGCAGTGCCTCTCGCAAGGGTTTGCGCCGCGGTTTGCTTTTTGTTTTCTTCGGTATATCGGGGGGTTCTTTGTTCTTCTTTTCGTGGTTGAGCTCTTTGTCTGTTTTTTCTAGGAGTAACTTTTTGGTCGCTTTTTTCGCTGTCTTGTTTCGCACCACATGAAACTCCTCGCCTGGAGTGACAACTTCGTTTATGGTCTCGTCCTTCCTCCTTTTCTCACGGTCGCCTTCAATTGGGCTACCGGCCATTCTTTTGCTGCTGCTAGGACCCACTGATGCCTCAAGGGAGAGCGTGTCTTTTTGGTGCTTTTCGGTTGCAAGCCACCTCTGCCTGTTGTGCGTTATGCGGCCAAAAAGCTCCTCCAGTTAAAGAATGCCATTTCTGACACACTTGCCTATATTTTTCTGCACTCTGCAGGCAGCCCTCAGTTGTTTGACGATAGTCCCCGCTTTCCGAGTAAGCCGCTCCTCTTCGGCGTGGGCAAGGGCGATTATGTTATTTGGCGCCACCTCTTGGGAGAGGCTCCCGTTTCCTAACCCTTTTGCTTCTATCGCTTGGGTGACGTTTGAAGTGGCGTCGGCCAACGGCAAAAATTCTCCCTCCCCCAGTCTTACACTGGCCTCTGTTGGTGTCGCAGCTTGATCCGGATTGTGTACGTCTTGCACTGGACGCTCCGGGGTGCGCATAGTCCTTCTACTGCGCCCAAAGGCCGCAATGATGCCAGGTTGCACAACGCACTCTGCCTTCTTTCGTTCGTAAGTCCGTCTGTCTCCGATGATTTAACCTGTGATGTTGACTTTGACAGTGTTTCTGGGGTTTGCTGCCTCCCTCCGCAATCGGTGACTTGCTTTATCGGTGTTCTTGCCAACAGCGGTTTTTGCCTGAAAGGGTTCTCCGTGCTTGTAGTTATATCTGTTACAGAAGCCAAGTTCACCACTTCTATAACATTGCGGCCGATGGATGACGACGGCCGGGAGCCTGCTCACTCACTACCCTCTGCCGCCGGTACTGGGGATCCGACGCCATGCACCATAATTTGGTTCCCCTTGTGGACCTGCATGGTTTGGTTTTCTGTCTGGGTTTCCGTTCCCATAGCATTTTAACTACTGCCAGGATATATGGATAATTGATGACGCCATATATTTCGTCATGTCACAGTGAAGATCATTGATATTCAGGTATTTGTCCTGAGACTCTCCCTTCACTGCCGACCATTGTCCGCGGCTGCTTATTGGTTATTCGCAGCGAACCTTTCGAGAAAGGTCTGCTCCTATCCGTAACCCTGGGGACGCGTTTGGTTCCCCGGTCTGAGGGCACTATCGATAAATCGATAACCAGAGTATTTTTTGCCTTACGTGCCTAAGAATGGTCCTGTAAATCGGTTTGTACTGAACTCTTTTATAGTCTTGCAGGATTGTCTTCACACTGTGGATCCACGACAGATATTGCACGGGGTTTCCTTCGAACGGTTGAAGGTCCCTTACACAGTCGGGGAGTTTTTTTATTGCGTCAAGATCTTCGATGGTACTAGGACGTGCTAGAACCGTAGGGGAAGATTGAGGCACAAATCTTTTATTCTCTTCTAATAATTTAAGCCTACTTTCAATACACTTTGTTTGATGAGAAATTGAAACTAAATTACCGATTTCACGCGAGATAAATTCTTCAGTCCTTTTAAAATTTATTTCAAGGTTTTGAAGTTGTTCTATTTGAGAACTTATTTGTTCAATCCTAGCTAGTCTTTGTTCAAATCTTTTAAATTGCTCTATTTGAGCGTTCACTGCCCCGGTCAGTTGACCGAGGGGATCGCGGAATTCCATTTTAAAATAAGGAGAGGCAAGAACACACAGTAGATTTAGCAAACGGAAACAATAGGATTTGACAAATGTATAACACCGCAAATGCGAACTTTGTCTTTCACATAGATATTCACAATCTACTTTCACTTTATTCACGTGTTGAAGGTTATATTTATTAATAACAAAATAATCAAAATCTGATTGTCAATAAGGTAATAAAATTAATTTGGTTTTGAAAAATAAAATGACTTACAATGTAATAAGATACTCCAGCGTTTTGGACAGTCCGTGTTATTCCTTTTTTTGGTCCCGCTGTTGATGGGTTGTGGTATTGGCGAGAACGTACTGCAGCACGGGTGCGGTCACAAGCCTGTATCTATCCTGATTTGGTCTTCCTTTGATTCACTGATAGTTCGCTTACGGTTGTATCCTTTTCCTTATGAATGTTTGTTTAAATGTTCTGATATTCCTTTTTTTACTGTTTACAGTTTATTCTAACTTGTACTTGCACTTTTATTTTATTATTTTCCACTTTTAATAGTGAGTATCAATAAAGTAACTTTTCGCAATCAGCTCCTTGTAGCTGATTTTTCCACTTGTATTCGCACTTTTATTTAATTTGTTCCCACTGTTAATAGTGAGTATCAACTTGAAGTATATTTTTATTTTATAAGTTTATATATATTTTTTTTATAATCAGCTCCTTGCCGGCCTCTGCAAGAATTCAAAGACTCAAAGGCCTCAGTTAAGTCCACTGATTTGGTTTAATTATATTAAAACTTATTTATAACACACTTTTGCACTGCTCGGGCGCCACTTATGGAATTCCTTCTCAACACGTTTTAAAAAACACAACTTTATGTTTAACTGAGCGTGTTTATTAATCTCGAACAACTGAACCTTAAACCTGAGTTACATTTCGTTTTTATTTGATAATTTTGCTGACAATGAGACAGGTGAATTCACATAATGTGAGATACTAAGACAGAGTTCACTTTAGCTAGACGAAATAGGACGCCGCGCATGGAATAGAATGCCCGCGTAGACAATTTACGGGAAACATGCAAATGTGGGAAGAATGTACGGTAATGGGAAACATGGAAAGGTGATATGGTTCAGGAATGTGTGTTAACTCCTCCCTCCTTAAAAAATCGGTGTTCCACAGATTTATATATTTTTCGGGATGATTTCTACAAGATTTGGGTAAGTGTAAGAGACTTGGGTATGCGATTTCGCGTTAAAACGATTTGATTTTCAAACAAAGTATATTGAAGCAAGGATAATTATTACGCATATGATGGTTAGATCGGAGATTGTTGAAATCGTACTGTTTGCTGAAAAAGTTTCTATTGTTCTCACATTTTCTAAATGTAGTCTATGGAGATAATGGAGATCGAGTTGGATATCCTTTTCGGTAAGGTTTTGTAGGAATATTTCAGGTAAAAGATGTAAAGTTTCGATGGTACTACTTTGATATGTAATGTCGTTTAGACGAATTGTGTCATTTTGAAAGGTTACTACAAAGGATCCGTTAAGGAGCTGTGTTTTATTTTGGAACTGCAGTTTACCTGCAAAATTACTTACATATAATGCGTTATCTCCTATCATCTCTACGATTTGCTTCTCATGGTACTGGTAAGAACAAAAGGCATGCGATCCGTCAAGGATTTGCGAGATACAATCGTCTTTGTCCAATCGTTGGATTTGATTCCTGTTGCAAATCGTAACATTTTGCGTTTTAGAACAACCTGTTTTGACACCATACCGTGAATCATTTGCGACAAACAAATTTGAGAAATTCAGGAGAATGGCTTTGTTTTGTGCTACCGTAGGTCGGACCAAAATATTATTGAAGGTAGCTTTTCCTGTTGTGGGGATGCAAATTACATAAAGGAGGAATGACTCTTTCATGAGAACGAGGGGCTCTGCGTATTATGTATATTATAATTAAGTTATTTTGGCTTTTAAGCATACTGTCCCAACCTGTTGCATCCGGGCTACCCGCGATCCACTTCCAAGCTGATCCTAACCAATTTATTGACCGCTTAGGTCTGCTTGAACTTAACTGGTCCAATAGGTCGTTGATTTGTGTCATGGATTGATGTAGTTGTGGAAGGAGTATGCTAGATCTGTTAACATCTCGTTGTATGGTTACCCGTGCTGTATTAAGGATATCGTGGTACGTGGAGATATTGATGGTATGAATGATTTTGAAATTTCCGTCGATAATCCTGCCGTAACCTTGGTGCATGGTCATGAGCGGTCCTTTATATTCGTGAACAGTGACCAATGAGTCTGCCGTGCAAAGGATGGCTCTAAAAAACGAAAAGAGGATTTTTTAGGACGTGGGAGATTTGAGGGGTTTATTTTTAAGGTGCAATTTATGAATTCTATTCCCGGTTGACGTTGTCACAGCAACGCGATTGTCTTTGTTGACTATTTCTTTTTCATAAAGGGGGTTGAGTTTAAGCTTTAATTGTTTGTTGCGTTTAAACACTACCTCACCTGCTTCGTATTTTTTGGGATTCTCCCGACATTTATTGTGGGACTCTAATTGAGTTTTCTGTTTTCTCGCTATTTCTGTTTTTATGTTCTCCTGCAATTTTGTGTTGTAGTCTGTTAAATTTTGATATTTAATACGTTGGGATGTTCCAAAGAAAATGTTAGCAGGTTTGGTTTTTGTCACCGAATGGAATGTATTGTTATAGCGATCGTCTGAGATCTCTACAATTTCTCTTAGGCCCAAATTTGGCATTTCTTTTTTAAGACATCTGGTGATCTCCAAAATGGTGGAGTCGGCACGCTCAATGGCACCGTTGAGTTCGCTCCTCTGTGGTGGAGCTAAATACACTTGGATGCCGAGTGCCTCAATGAAGTTTAAGACAGTTGGACTAACGAAGCTTCCTTCATTATCCGAAACGAGTATCCTGGGAACAGTGAAGTAGTGCAATAACCTGGCAATTTTATTGCGAAGATATGGGGCTGATTTATAAAAAAACTAGTTAATTTTTCGCAAAAGTCAGTTTCAAACAATTGCAATATTTTTTTACGAGCCAGTCAAAAGCAAATTTTGATTTTATTGGGAAAACCATCACCGTCGAATTATTCGAGCATTTATCGAATACCTGAAACTCATTTCCTGAAGAAATATCAAAAGTGGAAATACGTTCAAGGGAAGTCCCGGTCTGAGAACATTCCCTCTAGTCTCGCTGCGAAAGCGACGAGATGGAGGAGCCCGATGGCTTCAGCCAACAATCAGGATCATGCCCATCGCCAATAATGACGGGCGAAAAAAAAACTAAGAAGAAGTCACGAGAATAAAGCAGAAAAACCGACAATCCTATCGGTTATGGAAATCGAACAGCTTATCCAAGAAAAAGAGAAAGCTGAAAAAATCGAAAAAGAAAATGAAGAACTCAAGCTTCGAGTTAAATCGTTAGAAGCACTTGTTGGAACGTTAACGATCAACAAGGATAAAGAAAGCAAGAAAGGCCGACAAGCAAACCCAAAAACCGAAGACAAGAAAATTAAAAAGCCACAGGAAGAAGCTAATCAAGAGGATGTCCTCAGCGCAGGAGGCGCAAACGACAGCAGAAATTATTATGCAGCGCTAGCTGGTCTTGAAGAAACGATGAACGTTGAAGAGGATATAGGTAAAACGTCAAAATTAGATAATGATTTCATTGAATATCTTAAAATTAAAAATTGGGAGAAAAAACCAAAAGGTTTGTCTGCTGGTCCGTCTGCTGGTCCGTCCGTTAACATTAATGAAAAAAAAGAAAAAGTCCCACCAATCAATGTGTTTGGGCAAACGGGCAAAGATATGGTTCGGCTTTTGGCAGCCGAAAATAAACTAAAGGATTTTCAGATAAAAAGAGTCAATGCCGATAAGTTGACAATAAGGACTAAGTCGCTGGTTGATTTCCAGGCAACAAAAAGTGCCTTAAATTCTGAAGATGTTCCGCATTTCACGTACACCCCGAAACGCGAAAAGAACCAAACCTTTTTATTGAAGGGTCTGGACTGTGGTGAGGACACAGTCGATCTCCTTCAGGTGCTCCAAGAAGCTGCACCAGAAATACAATTCATTACAGTCAAAAACTTTGCAACGAGAAGATCGATTGTGGAGCGCAAAAACTTGCCTCACTACTTAGTCCAGATTTCCAGCAAAAGCAGTTCGAGTGCCCTGCAGAAAATACGGTACTTGAACTTCCGCGTGGTGAGGTGGGAACGCCTCCAGAAAAGTGAGGTCAACCAGTGCTACAGGTGTCAAAGATTCGGGCATTCGGCTGCCAATTGCGCCATGAAATATAGGTGTGTGAAATGCAAAGACATGCATGCTCCCAGCGAGTGCAAATTGGCTCAGGTGGAGCCAAAAGAAAAACTATATTGTGTGAACTGCGGTGCCTTTGGTCATCCAGCATCATATCGAGGATGCCCCCGGTATCAAGATGCAAAGATTAAAGTCACTCCGAAACAAAGTCAAGCACACCGCAGTGTGATACCTACCAACTTCGTCAAGCCCGGGGTGTCATTTGCACTTGCTGCGAGAGGACCAGCAGACGATGTAAATAAAATAAATAATATAAGTAGCAATAATGAGCTGCTCCTTAAAATTTATCAGCAATTAAATTCCTTATCGGAGCGAATCGATAAACAAGATTTGAAAATTAACATTGTTTTTCAGCGTTTAGGGCTTTCAAATGCCTCAAAATAAGTTGTCATCCAGCTACATTCCCACGGATAGGATTCGTCTCATCTCAATCAACGTCAACTCCATTGTTACTTTACATCAGCGTGATTATCTCCTTGAATTCATTGCCAGACAAAAGCCTGACATCGTGCTTCTTACCGAAACCCACCTCAGTTCATGGCACTCTATGAGATTCAAGGATTTTGAGTTCGTAAGAAACGATAGGGTAACAGGTGATGGGGGAGGTGGCACCGGGATATTGGTTTGAAGACCCTATCGTTTCCAAAATATTGAAAAAGTCGAATTCAAAAGCTTTGAATCTCTTGAAGTGTCCGTTATCAAAATCTCACTGCCAGGTGGGGATAACCTCTTCGTTATCTCTGCCTATGCAACTGGTGGAACTGTTCTCAGGCTCAAGGAGGAACTCAATTCCTTGTTTGAAATACTCGAATTGAACAGGCTTCATAATTATTATATTCTTGCTGGTGACCTGAACGCCAAGCATACATCATGGCTGAACGCCACCAATAATCCAAGAGGTGTATTCCTGAAATCGTGGATAACAGAGAACCAGATTGAATACAGGTGCAATCTATATGGGTCGGAGTTCCCAACATACCCTAGGACAAATTCATATTTGGACCTCTGCGTTGCTGACGCAAGACTCGAATTCAACTTTAATAGTCCTCAACGGAAACTGCAGGTGCTTCCTTACGAGAGCGACCATAACGCAATCGTAATGGAAATCAATCATCACAGCGATGATTTCTTCCTCATTCCAGTTCAACATGAAAATCATCGGTTGAATTTCAAAAAAACAGACTGGGGAAAGTTTCAAAAGAAGTTTAATCGGGAGTACCAGAAGCAATGCCCCCCTTCTGATGGTGGCAACTCTTGCTCAATGGTTCCTAATGACAGGAATCTAACTAACGATGAAATAGATGTCTATTTGTCGAAGTTAGAGAAGCTGACGTTGGAAACGATTGAGAAAGTAGTTCCCAAGATTAAACATCGAAACAATATGGAAGGATATGAAACACCAACCATCGCAAGGTTGAAAAGATTGAAAAGCCTCCTTCTCACACGCGTCAACAATATTTATCGACGATTTTTGGACTACAACCCTCCCTCGTTGTCTTTGTTGAAATTACATCTGAAGAATGTCCGGAACTTAATCCGGTCATACTTCAGGAGTGAGGTCAGCAATCAATGGGCGGAAAAATTGAGGGGTGTTAGCCCACAGGACCCAGACGGCGTGTTCACGAAAGTGAATAGCATATTCCGCAAGAAGTCTCGAGTGAAGGTATCGAATCTTGAAGTCACTAGTGATGAGATAAATCTTCTCGATAGGGCTGGTATCGAAATTGATAGTACGACTCCGGATCGAAATGGAAACAGGATTATTTGTGAAGGATTGGATAAACTTGCCCTGATTGAAACACATTTTGAATTGGTTCATCTACCAAACCCTGAGAGAGGGAACGAAATTTTTTCAGAGGTCGTTGAAGCAAAAGTTTCCGACTTCAAATCAAGCCTGAACGGCCAATCAATTCTTCATTTGAATTAAACATTAACATCTGACCTCATACCGAACTTGAATCTTATTGATTATTTTGTCAGCTATGAAGACTTGTGTTTCATATTTCGCAAGATAAACAACAAGAAATCATGTGGTACTGATGGTATTCCAAATGTAGTTCTCCGACATTTGCTGGAGGTTGCTATTAGGAACTATTGCATATTGCTCAACAACATGTTGAGCAATTCATATTTCCCGAATGAGTGGAAAAAGGCTAAGGTATTTCCGATCTTGAAGAAAGGAAAAGAATCTTCATGCCCCAAAAGCTATCGCCCAATCAGCTTGCTGCCTAACATCAGCAAGGTGTTTGAAGTGATACTCAATAGAGCATTAAACGCCCACATTGAGGAAAATGAGTTGATGCCGAATTGCCAATTTGGTTTTCGTGCCAGGCATTCGACCACACATGCAATAACGAAAGTAACTTCAGACATCTGTTGGAAACTAAATGATAGACAATGCGTTGGAGTATGTCTCATTGATATGGAGAAAGCCTTTGATACGGTATGGTTAGATGGACTAATTTTTAAACTCCTTCAGGACAAGTTCCCCAGACACCTTGTCGCCATGATGTGTAATATGTTATACGGGAAATCGTTTGTTGTAACTGATGGAAATCTGACAACAATGCGCGAGTTCAAGGTCTTGAATGGTCTACAGCAGGGAACAGTTACTGCGCCTCTGCTCTTCTCAATATTCATTCGCAAGCTATTGAACGGCTTTGATTTTAACGTCTCACCAACGCGATCATTGGTAGCGTTTGCTGATGATCTGATCATCTATACGGCAGACCGAAAAGCTACAATAGCTCAGAGCAATCTCCAAAAAATGTTCAATGATGTACAGCTGTACACTGACAATTGGCGAATGAAAATCAATGCGCAGAAGTGTGAAACAATCTTGTTTCGGACAACGCTGCAGGGGGTCAGTCAAGACCTGAAACGTAATTGGAAAGATTTCCACATCATGGCTGGTGAGGGTAGTCTTGAACGGGTTCCACATAAATCCTGTGCTCGATACCTCGGTGTTTATCTCGATCAGTATCTGTACTATACTGAACATGTGAAAATCATGCTCAGTAAGGCACTTAAAGTAGTCATGGCCCTTCGAAAGCTCTTTCATTCTAGATACATTGATCAAAAGGTCAAAATTATCTGTTACAAGACACTGGTTAGACCAGTTTTGACATATGGATGTCAGATCTGGTACAACCAGAGTGCTAGTACTATGGAAAAACTAAGATTTTTCGAAAGGAAATGTCTTCGTGCATGTACTGGTTTGTACAGAAAGCCTGAGACGGATTGGAAACATTATATATCGAATAGAAGAATTTATCAAACTGCTGAAGTGACGAGGGTCGATATCTTCATATTGAAACTTCTTCGGAATCATATCGCAAGATCTGTGACTGTGAGTGAAAACCCTTGGGTCTCACAGCCGTTCCACCCTACAGACGGGTATATAGCGACTTGCCTCGCTACTGGCTTCATTCCTCCAGAAGCATTCGTGTATTTGGACATGAATTGATATGTTTTTGATTCTGACGGCGTCCCAGTCATATATCACATATATCGACGGGCCACCGATAAGAAGATAAAATATCCTCCGAATTTAAGTTCACGAGACCAACAGTTCCAATGGAGATACTCATTTGCTAGATTCGTTGAGGCTGATCGAGTTGAGATGGGGCAGTCTAGGTATTGGTGGCTGAATGACAATGTCTAAATTATTCGTGTTTATTTTCAGTTTTGGTGTTTTTCGTTATTTAGTTTTTGAGTTTCAGCTCATTATTGCTACATTTAGTGTTGTTGTTTATTTTTGTTAAAAATTAAATAAAGGTTAGGTTTATATTATGTTTATTATATTAGGTTAGAGATAAGATTAAACGCTTAGGTTAAGAACATTGTTATAGATTTATATAGTATAAGATAAAGTTTTTGATTGCATTTATTAGAATTAAGTTAAAACATATTAGGTGTAGGATCAAAGTTCACTGTAGTGTTAAGATGATAAATAATTTTAGAATAGTGTTGGTTGGTTTTTTCTCCTTTTTCCAATTGAATTGTAAAAATATGTAATAATCTTCATTGATTTGAATTTGCTATAGTTTTTTTTTTAAAATGTGTAATGATAACGTACAAATTTAGAGAGCCATTTGGGCCATTAAGTTTTTTTTATTGTTATTGTTTGGAATTTGCTTTATATTCTTTTAAAATTAATAACGATTAATAGTAAATAAAGCGCTTCTGACTTTGACTTTGACTTTGGGGCTGATTTATTTTTAATTCAGAAATACTTTACAAATTTGCTAAATTTGTCCACACATGTTAGGAATTTTTCCCCGTTAATAGTACATATGTCCAAATGTAAGATTTCAGTTGGATATTTTGGAAATGGAGTTTCCTGTAATTCAGGCTTAAGAGGATGACGGTCATATTTACATGTGTTACAAATCTCACACTCCGTGATATAAGATTTAGTGAGCCGAGCCATGGCCGGGGAATAATAATTTTCCAAAATTTGCTCCTTATTTTCCTTACTATTTCGATGAGCCCTACGATGAACCTCACGTATGATTCTTAATTGGTTATTCTCATTTGAGATATCTTCGACTACACGCTGGATTATTTGTATCCTGAAATTTTGAAAGTGGTCCTGGTAGAGTTCCTGTAAATTTTGTATGTGGGTCTCAGAAATTTTTATTCCATTTATAACATTTGGGTTGAGATACTGTCGTAAGACAGGAAGTAAGCTTTACTTATTAATAGTGGGTAGTTGAATGTAATACCGATGATAGTTGGGGTGAGGCTCTTTGTGAGCAATAATATCATTTCCCTCCGAAAAAATAAGCTGCCTTTTAAAAACATTGATAAGTGCTTCGCAGCATGGAATCAGGTCACTATTGTCTTCCTGAGCGCTGTGAGCCGTCATGGAGTCGGTGGTAGTCATATAGGCTTCTAGAGGCAATCTCGATAGAGCGTCAGCTACAAAATTTGTTGTCCCCGGTTTGTAGTGAAGTTCATAATTAAACTCCTCGATACGTGATTTCCATCTTTTTAGCTTGGCATTGAAATTCCTATTGCTTAAGGAAAATGTGAGTGGTTGGTGGTCCGTAACAATTTTTACCTTTTTTGCACCATACATATATGTTCTAAGTTTGTCAAGTGCCCAGACAATCGCCAGCATTTCCCTTTCTCCGGTCGCATAACTTTCCTCAGTTTTATTCAGAGACCTCGATATGTAGGTTATTGGCCTATCCTTACCGATTTCACCTTGCGACAAAACCGCTCCAATTGCATGATTCGATGAGTCAGTCGTCAGAATGAACGGTTTGACGAAGTTCGGGAAAGCCAAAATTTCGGTGGAAGTTAAAAGTGAAAACCTTCAATTCCGCTTCTCCGAAACTTTTTTTCTATTTTTTTTTGGACTGGCCAGCCTTAATTTGGGCATTATCGCCCCTTGTGAGTTGTGTTAGTGGCCTTGCAACCTTTGTGAAATCCTTTACAAAGGAGTCCAAGAAAAGCTTTGAGATCCTTGAGATTATCTGGAGGCTTTATCTTTTGTATGGCACTAATTTTCTTTGGATCCGGAAGAATACCTTCTTCCGAGACAATATAACCCAAAAACTCTACCTTTTTTTGAAAAAATTTAGATTTCTCGACATTCGCTTTGAAGTTTGCCTTCTTTAACTGCGTTAATATTGTACGATGATTCATTAGATGTTCGTCCTCATTTTGATCCATGATGATAATGTCGTCGATATACACGAAACAAATTTTGCCGATGAAAGGCTTCAATACGTCATCTATTGCTCGTTGGAATATAGCGGGTGCATTTTTGAGCCCGAATGGGAGCCTAGTAAACTCATATTTCCCATTTGCTGTCGAGAATGCTGTCTTGGGAATGTCGCTTTCTTTCATGCGTATTTGATGAAAACTGGACGTGAGATCTAAAGTCGTGATGTACTTACAACTTCCGAGGCTGGCTAAGGTATTAGTCATATCTGGAATGGGGTAAGTATCGGAAACGGTGACAGCATTGAACCTCTTGAAATCAATTACAACCCTGTATTGTTTAGCACCAGATGAACTAGCCTTTTTTGGCACCACCCAAAGTGGTGAATTGTAAGGACTTTTTGATGCGCGAATGATGCCGTCTTCAAGCATTTTTGCGATGCTTTCGACTTCCAGGCACAAATTAATGGGGTATGGGTATGGTTTGGTATAACTTGGGTCTGAAGTAGTTGTTTTTATTTCAACACGTACATTAGTTTCGATCATTTCACTGTCAGATATGGGACCAAAGATATTTTGAAATTCTTTGAGGATTTCGTTCAGTTTAGAATTTAACTCGGGACTAAGGTGGCATTTAGCTTCGATAGCGTTAACCTGTTTAGAGAATTTGGATTTTAAAGGAATCTTTATGTTAGGGCTAAGATAGAGAATATTATGCTTCCTATCAATAATAGCTTCCAATGATTTGAGCGTGTCATCGCCGATTATGCCGTCAAAGGAGGAGAGACCAGGAAGAACATAAAAATCAAGTATAGTGTCATTACCAAAGTTTTTGAAAAAAGCGCCACTGATTTTTGAATTTATTTCGGTGGCACCTGCTGCACAATTAATGACAAAGGGTTTATTTAAAAGTTTAGCCTCTTGCGATAATTTAGTATAAATAAAATTTTTGTTTGTAGCTGTATCCACCAAAAATTTAAGTATTCTTTCATCTTTGGCACAATATTCTATGTATGGTACGCTGGATAAGCGTCCATCATAAAATTTAGGTCAACATTTTCCTCTGCAGATTCTTGATCAGCTCCCTCATCTTCAGGCAGAGCCTCGATGCACGTGTCTTCTGGTGTTTCGAAATCCTGTTGGGTGTTCTGGTCCTCTTCGACTTCAATGTTGAAAAGCTTTTGGGATTTCCGCGGGAACTGCAAGGAACTGTTAGGAACTGTTAGGGTTGTTAGGGCGTTTGTTTGGCTGGAAGTTTCCAGATCTGTTCTGAAAATCTATTTGCCGGGTTTGTATAGTCTTGTCAATGTCCATTGGTACAGGAGGTTTCGGTTGATGTGGCCTTGGAGGTGGTGGTCTATTGTAACAAAGCAGTTTTTGGGGGTAAGTGTTTCTCTGGATGTTGTAAGCTCTGATTCGATCTGAAAGTGTTTGGTTTTGTTGAGTATTAAAGGGTAGTCTGGTATTACCAGGTTGTCGATAAAATGTTTGATTGATTGGAGCAGTCACTGTGTTTTTGAAAAATCCTTCGTGAATTGATGCGTTCCTAAAATTCATCTTTTGGAATTCAAGACAAGATGCATATGCCTCTGGTAAGGTTTGAAGCTTTTGAATAATGAGCATTCTAGATAAATCACCATTCAAGCCTCGAATAAACACGTCGAGAGCTCGATTGCGATAGCTCCCAGTCAAGACGGAAATTGTTTCTGCAGAATGGTCCTCAGTTTTAATTTTATTAATCAGCAATGAAAGTTGATGGTTGACATTAGCGTAAAACTCGTCAACGCTCAAGTTCTTTTGGCATATAGCATGAAGCTGGTACTCAAGCGTCCTTAAATCACGTTTATCAGCGTAATTTAATGGCAAGCATTTTTTAATGCTCTGCAAATCCTCGTCAAAAATATTGTAAGAAATGAGGGTGGCATCTGCCGGTCCTCGTATTTTTTGCCTTACGTGCCTGAGAATGGCCCTGTAAATCGGTCTGTCCTGAACTATTTTATAGTCTTGCAGGATTGTCTCCACACTGTGGATCCACGACACATATTGCACGGGGTTTCCTTCGAACGGTTGAAGGTCCCTTACACAGTCGGGGAGTTTTTTTATTGCGTCAAGATCTTTGATGGTTCTAGGACGTGCCAGAACCGTAGGGGAAATATAATAATTTAAGCCTACTTTTAATACACCTTGTTTGATGAGAAATTGAAACTAAATTAACGATTTCACGCGAGATAAATTCTTCAGTCCTTTTAAAATTTATTTCAAGGTTTTGAGGTTGTTCTATTTGAGAACTTATTTGTTCAATCCTAGCTAGTCTTTGTTCAAATCCTTTAAATTGCTCTATTTGAGCGCTCACTGCCTCGGTCAGTTGAACGAGGGTATCACGGAATTCCATTTTAAAATAAGCCAAGAATACAAAGTAGATTTGGCAAACGAAAACAATAGGATTTGACAAACGTATAACACCGCGAATGCGAACTTTGTCTTTCACATAGATATTCACAATCCACTTTTACTTTATTCACGTGTTGAAGGTTATATTTATTAATAACAAAATAATCGAAATCTGATTGTCAATAAGGTAATAAAATTAATTTGGTTTTGAAAAATAAAATGACTTACAATGTAATAAGATACTCCAGCGTTTTGGACAGTCCGTGTTATTCCTTTTTTTGGTCCCGCTGTTGATGGGTTGTGGTATTGGCGAGAACGTACTGCAGCACGGGTGCGGTCACAAGCCTGTATCTATCCTGATTTGGTCTTCCTTTGATTCACTGATAGTTCGCTTACGGTTGTATCCTTTTCCTTATGAATGTTTGTTTAAATGTTCTGATATTACTTTTTTTACTGTTTACAGTTTATTCTAACTTGTACTTGCACTTTTATTTTACTATTTCCCACTTTTAATAGTGAGTATCAATAAAGTAACTTTTCGCAATCAGCTCCTTGTAGCTGATTTTTCCACTTGTATTCGCACTTTTATTTAATTTGTTCCCACTGTTAATAGTGAGTGTCAACTTGAAGTATATATTTATTTTATAAATTTATATATATTTTTTTTATAATCAGCTCCTTGCCGGCCTCTGCAAGAATTCAAAGACTCAAAGGCCTCAGTTAAGTCCACTGATTTGGTTTAATAATATTAAAACTTATTCATAACACATGTTACGGGTGACTAGCTTTTATCCGGGGACCACACCACGACCACTAAGGAGATCGGGATGCATGTCATTCACACACCCCAAACCCGCTTGAGCATCGAGGTAGCAGTTGACTCATTGTATTTTTCTTTCGACACTAATACTACTCTCATGCAAAAGATGGAAATGTTATTGTTATATAAGTCAAATTGTTATATAATTGAAGAAGAAATGTTATTTTTGTATAAACAATATTATTTATTCGTCGAGCTAGAATAGGGCGTTAAATTTAGGTAGGGAGCAAACGGCAGCAACGGACGACGAACGACATCAGAAGGGGGCCGGTCGACCATCACTTTTCCCAACAAGGATAACCTATGGCAACGCATCTAACGCAAGCTTTACACTTGTGGCTATTCTCACATTCTTTAATGTGAGAAATGGAGTTCGAACATCTGGACTGATATTTTTGTTTTGGTTCTTGTTTACCATACTGAGTATACCAAGATGTAGAACCGAAGTTCGACTGAAGAATATGCGTGTTGATAACGGAATCGAGGACTCATGGGCCGAATACAAATACATCAGCTTTATGGTATCATTTGCTGCTTGTTGTGCCCTAGTAATATTAAATTGCTTCGGGGACAAGAAGCCTCGAAGGATGAAATATGAGACGACAGAGAAAGAATGCCCAGAATTGAGTGCAAGTTTTTTGTCCAAAATCACATATCAGTGGTTCGACATATTAGCATGGAAAGGTTTTCGAAACCCTCTTGTTGTCGAAGATCTTTGGGATTTAAAACCTGAAGACTCATCCAAGGAAGTCATGCCGATTTTCGCTAAACATTGGGAACGTTCAGTACAAAAGTTATCACAGACTCAGCAACCACAAATAGAACATCCTAAAGCTGAATTCTCAAAAAAATGCAGCTAGCGTTAATTTCTCCAACCAAAAACCAAATGAAAATCGAAAAAAAAAAAACATCAATTATGCCACCAATAATTAAATCATTCGGTGGGGTCTTCCTCTTTGGATCATTCCTTAAGCTTCTTCAAGACATTCTGACATTTGTGTCCCCGCAAGTACTCAAATTGATTATTAGCTATGTTGAAAACACAAGTTCAGAACCGGAACCGGAACCGGAATGGCGAGGCATATTCTATGCAGTGTTACTTTTTGTAGTTACTTCAGTACAAACATTAGTATTAGGTCAATACTTTCATCGCATGTTCATTGTTGGCCTTCGAATTCGTACTGCATTGATAAATGCGATTTATCGAAAGGCATTAATAATATCGAATAATGCAAGAAAAGAATCAACTGTCGGTGAAATTGTTAACTTAATGGCTGTAGATGCTCAACGATTCATGGATTTAACAACATACTTGAACGTGATTTGGTCTGCTCCTTTACAAATAGGATTTGCTTTGTACTTTTTATGGGAAATCTTAGGACCATCTGTGTTTGCCGGTTTGGCTGTTATGATAATTTTGATTCCTGTCAATGGCTTCATCGCAAATAAAATCAAAGGATATCAAGTTAAACAAATGAAAAACAAAGACGAGCGAGTGGAATTAATGAACGAAGTATTGAGTGGTATGAAGGTTTTGAAATTATACGCCTGGGAGCCTAGTTTTGAACAGCTTGTCTTGAATATTCGTGATAAAGAGATTGATATACTTAAAAAGACTGCTTACTTAAACGCTGGAACATCATTCCTATGGTCTTGTGCACCGTTTTTGGTGCCATTGGTTACTTTCGGTACTTACGTACTAGTAGAGGAAAACAACGTACTTGACGCAACAACTGCTTTCGTTTCTCTATCTTTATTCAATATCTTACGTTTTCCTCTTGCTATGTTACCAATGCTCATCTCTGGTATAGTTCAAACACAAGTTTCGGTCAAACGTATCAACAAATTTATGAATAGCGAAGAATTGGATCCAAATAACGTGTACCACGAACCAAACGAAGCTTATCCTATGGAAATCGAAAATGGAAGTTTTTCATGGAGCGACGAAGAAATCTGCTTACGAAACATCAACATGAAAATTGCGAAAAATCAACTGACTGCACTGGTCGGAACTGTGGGTTCAGGAAAAAGTTCTGTCGTATCTGCTTTCCTTGGTGAAATGGAAAAGATAACTGGTCGCGTAAATACTTATGGGAAAATTGCTTATGTTCCTCAACAAGCGTGGATTCAAAACGCTACATTACGAGATAACATTCTTTTCGGCAAGCCATATGATAAAAAACGTTATGATCGAGTGATTGAAGCATGTACATTTTAGACTGACAACTACAAAATGTCATTCGGCGATGACATTGTAGGATGACCCAGTGACCCACATATTGGGACTGATCAGCTGTTCCCAAAATAATGGGTAATACAGTCCAACTCGCGTGCTGCAACCATTGGTTGCATGGGTGCGGAGCCCAGGTGTCGAAGTTGGTTGGTGGCCGCGCTACGAACCGCGCCAAAACGAAAGAAAGAGTTCGTCGTATGAATGGGAGGCCAACCACCTCCAATGTAGCGGACGCCCGTTAAGGCGAGCAAATTTAAAGGGCTGAGGACTAACGGAAGCCCTCTTGATTCAATTGGGACTCAAGGCGGAAAGTCGGAGGATTTTATATTGGCAGCAAAGATAAGGTGTTTAAAACGTGGAACTTTTCGTCTTCGTCACCACGGCAGACAGCGGAACAAGAGAAGAACCTTTTGATTCGGCGAGGAGCGTAACAAGACGATAATCCGGTTCCCAGGATAAGCGAGAATAATCAGGCGACCGTTTGCTGGGGCCCCAAGAAACGACAGATTAGGGAATTTAGGAAAAGGTACCTATTTCTTTAGTTTTATTGTCCTTCTAAATTACATCAGATTTTATAGAAATTTCTTGAATATAACAAGTGAATATAACGAATTATAATCGAAAAGTGTGATTAATTGAAGTGTGAATTTGAAGTGCAAAGTGTGAATTTGAAGTGCAAAGTGTGAATTTACAGGAGTGTGAGATTGAGGGGTGAAGTGCGAATTTGCGGGAGTGAGTAGTGAAGTGTGAGTGTTTTTGGATTGAATTTTATGTATGATATTATTAGAATTTTATAATAAAAATATTTGCGGGGTGTTTTATTTAGGATATAAGTAAAACATAATATATGTAGTGAAGAAGATAGAAAAGAAAGGGAAAAATGTCTAAAGCGGGGAGCTATCTGGTCGACCGTCTCGCAAAGGATGAGCTGATCTATGAGCTGGTGATGCGCGAGTTGCCGACTGCCACGGTCGATGTTATGCGGACGACACTACGGGATGCGCTACGAGCAGAGGACGATGCGAATGAATCGTTGCTGGCGAGGGAGTATCCAATTCCATACAACGAGGACCTGGAGGCCATGAAGGAGAAGGTGGCGGAGGTTGAGAGCCTGGCTACGGTAGACAAGAAGACCAGGGATGTGCAAAAGATTCGGGCAAAGGTAGCATTTGGAATGAGGAGGCTGCGTTACATGGCAAATTCACCCGAAGCTTCACTTCCCGTACTGGACAAAATGCGACAGCGGCTGATGATGGCCCTAGGGGCAGTCATCAGTGGTTCACCATCGGCACCAGAAGTGGAAGAGGATGCAGAACCCCGGACTCGAGAATCGGAAGGGAAGGCAATAGTGGAATCAGATGAACCGAGTTCTTGTTCGACGCCCCGACCTGCGATCGAGGAGGAAAAGCAACCATCTCTCGCGGGAAGTTCGCAAAGGAGGGGAGATGCGTCTGTAATACCATCGATTGTATCATCGGCCCAGCTGGTCACCACAGGAGGCAAACATGAGAATGTGGCGAAATGGGGAGTAAAATTTACTGGGGAGGCATCGAGTTCTGTTAGTGCTTTTCTAGAGCGGGTAGAAGAGCTTCGAATCGCCAGGGGACTCGCCTCATCACAGCTTTATAATGCAGCGGTAGAGCTCTTTGAGGGTAAGGCTCTAATATGGTATAGAGCCAACAGGGACCGCTGCCAAAGCTGGGAAGACTTGCGACGAGAGTTGCGTGCGGAATTTCTGCCAGCAGATTACGACCACCGTCTTTTGGAGGAGATACGGCTCAGGACGCAGGGAAGGGATGAATCTATGGGGATGTTTGTGTCGTCCATGGAAGGACTATTTCGGCGGCTGTCTATTCCATGCTCAGAGGAGGAAAAATTGAGGGTAATCCTCAGGAACGTAGCTCCGCTGTACAAAATGAAACTCAGCCTCAAGACGGTAGAGTCGATATCACAACTTATCGAATTCGGCCGTAAATTGGAAGAAACGCGTACGGCGGTGGAGTCTTTTGTGCCTCCTCCTGACCCAAGAACACATAAGCTTTTAGAGCCTGATCTGGCTTTTACGGAAGTAGCAGGAGCCGTAGCCGCCATGCAGGAAGCTCCTCGAGGGCTGCAGTGTTGGAATTGCCGTGGGCCTGGTCATACTTCTAGGGAGTGCAGAGAGCAGAGGAGGTGTTTTGGATGCGGCCGAAATGGTGTGGTGCGTTCGGCATGTCCAAATTGTAACCCGGCACGGGGTAGTACGGGTAATGGGCGGCCACCAAATTTGAGCCTTAATGGTCGGCGTGGTCAAGCGCCGGGGGTTTCGGATAATCGCAGATCTGCGGGAAACGGGAGCGGAGCTCATTAGAGGGCATAGTGAGTTCCGTCGGGATGCCCGAAGCAGTAGATGCGACATCGAAGATAGAGTACGTGCTGGGACGGAAAGGCGGGGATTCTCGACCACATCTGTGGGTAGAAGTATTCGGTGGAAAGTATTGTGGATTGGTCGATTCCGGAGCCACGGACTCTATTATCGGGGGGGACACGTGGAAGCGGTTGAGAGCGCAGGGTGTGGAGCTACGTGAAGCTAGTATCCCATCGATCCGATTAGCAAACCATGCTCGGGCAGCAATCCTTGGGTCTGTTTTGGCGCCGGTGACCTTGGAAGGACGGACTCGATGGTGCGTACTGTTGGTGGTTCCCTCGATACCACATGAATTGATTCTGGGGGTGGACTTCCTCCGAACATTTGGAGTCCGAATCGACGTAAGGGAGGAAGAGTGGGACTTCTCACCATGCATAGAAGTGGCAGGAGTAGAGGCGTTGCGAGGACGGACTAGACTGACTCGACTAGAAGAGCGGCAGTTGGAGGAGATATTGAAGGAGGAGTTTGAGTTGATGGGAGAGGGAATCGGTTGCACCTCAGTGGTGGAGCATGTGATTAAAACCGATTCACCTCCCATTAAACAAAGATACTATCCGGTCTCGCCGGCAGTTCAGAAACAAATTGATGAAGAACTACAAGAGATGTTGGCAGCTGGCATAGTCGAGCCTTCCTCTAGTCCTTGGTCCTCACCTATCCTCCTGATAAGGAAAAAAGATGGGAAGTTCCGCTTCTGCGTTGATTTCAGGAAACTGAATCGGGTTTCGGAACGCGACGCATACCCCCTCCCATACGTCTCTGCGACCATGGACAAGTTACGCAATGCACGGTACTTATCGACAATGGATATCAAGTCGGCCTATTGGCAGGTTCCAATGGCAGCAGAGTCGATGAAGTACACGGCGTTTACAGTCCCTGGTCGCGGATTGTTCCACTTTAGGAGGATGCCGTTCGGGCTGCAGAACGCTCCGGCAACGTGGCAGAGGCTGATAGATCAGGTGTTGGGGCCACAGCTAGAGCCATATGTTTTTGTTTATTTGGACGACGTTATAATCGTCACGGCGGACTTTGACCAACACTTGCAGGTTCTTCGTGAGGTGTTCCGTCGGCTGCGAGAGGCGGGGCTACGGGTCTCCCGAGAAAAGTGTGAATTTTGTCGACCGGAACTTAAGTATCTAGGATATGTGGTGGATGAGGTAGGTCTCCATGTGGACCCGGAGAAAGTTGAAGGAATGCTCAAGATACCTCGTCCAACCAACGTCAAGGGAATTCGACAATTTCTCGGGATGATCTCATGGTACCGCCGCTTCATACCAGATTTTGCCACTCTAACGGCGCCACTGACGGGACTTCTCAAGAAGAACAAGAAGTTCGTGTGGACGGAGGAATGCGAGGGTGCCTTCAACGCAGCTAAAGTGCGCCTCGCTTCTGCGCCAATACTTACGTGCCCCGATTATGATCTGCCATTTGCCATTCAGACGGACGCATCAGGATACGGGTTGGGAGCAGTGTTAACGCAGACGCACCCAGAGGGTGAAAGGGTTATCTGCTACCTGAGTCGTTCCCTGAATGGGGCAGAGCGAAAGTACTCCACGACAGAAAAGGAGTGTTTGGCGGTCCTTTGGGCCATCGAAAAACTGCGTCCCTATGTGGAAGGAACCAAGTTCACGGTTGTGACCGACCATTATTCCCTGGTATGGCTGAGTAACCTTAAGGACCCAACGGGAAGGTTGGCTCGTTGGGCGGTGAGGCTTCAGCAGTATGATTTCGAGGTGGTGCACCGGAAAGGGAAAGAGCATTTGGTTCCGGATGCACTGTCGCGATCCGTTCCCATAGTGGAGAGTGCTGAGGTCCCACCGCAAGTAGACAAGTGGTATCAGGGAATGATGGAAAAAGTCACCACAGAGGCCGATCAATTCGCTGACTGGAGGGTGTCGGAAGGTGTCTTGTGGAAACACCTTCCAAGTCGTTACCCGGAGCTCGAAGATCGAGCATGGCGACGTGTAATTCCCCGGTCGGAAAGAGATCAATTGCTGTTCCGGTGCCATGACGACCCCCGCGCAGGTCATATGGGGGCGCAACGGACCTATGATCGACTGGCTCAACGATACTATTGGCCTAAAATGCGGGCAGATGTAAAAAGGTACGTCAGCCGTTGTAAAGTTTGCCAGTCGGTCAAAGTGGAGCGTAGGGCACCTAGGGGAGCAATGGTATCTCGAGCGGGAAAGACACGTACACCATGGGAGACCATATGTGTCGATTTGGTGGGACCCCTTCCCAGATCCACCAAGGGCCATACGCATATTTTAAGCGTAGTGGATTATGCCACCAAATTCGCATTGGTCTTTCCCCTGCGACAAGCGAAGGCTAAGGAAGTAGCCAACGTGTTGGAGGAGCGGGTATTTTTGATGTTCGGCGTTCCGGCGGAGGTGGTTTGTGATAACGGGGTCCAATTCCGATCAAAGGAGCTTGAGCTATTGCTAAGTGAATATGGATCGAAGGCGGAGTTTACCCCTTTCTATCACCCACAAGCAAACCCCGCCGAACGCATCAACCAGAACATTAAAAGAATGCTTCGCTCCTATGTCAACGAGGATCATCGTCGCTGGGACGTGAATCTGGGTAAAATGGGGTGTGCCCTGCGTACTTACACGCATGAAGCCATGGGGGTCACTCCTTATTTTTTGAATTTTGGCCGGGAGATGGTGACTGATCGCAACGAAATAGAACCTCCAGAGGATGGCGGCAGGAAGTTGGATCCGCAAAGTAGAGCGGCGGGATTGGAGAAGCTCAGAAGAGAAGTGGCCGAACGATTGCGCGCAGCGGCAAGAGGAGTGAACGCTCGCTACAACTTGCGTAAACGGCACGAGAAGTTTCAGGCAGGAGATAAGGTGTGGCGACGGAATTTCGTACTGTCCGACGCGGCAAAACATTTTTCGGCCAAGCTGGCCCCAGAGTACGTGGGCCCTTTTACGATAGAAGCATACGACTCAGGGGCGGCATATAAACTTAAGGATATGGATGGGAAGAACGCGGGGGTATGGCACGCGAAAGATCTCAAGCCATACCTGTCCTGATACCTCAAGTCGTGTGGAGTGTGCTATGAAAGCTGGATAATTAATTTAGAGAATAAGTACTTAATAAGATTGTCATAGGCTAACTATTAAGGTTAATTTTTTTAAAGCTGGTGGAGGGCCGTATAGGATAAGCTTTTACTTAAGTGGTGTTGGGTTATAGACTATAAGCCTGGCTAATAATTAAGGTGGAGGGTGATAGCTTGTAAGTTTAACTTGTAAGTTTCCGGAAGTAATAAGTCACGTGAATGTCGCCGGGATTTCGATTCGTATGTAAGGTCGGGAAGACGCGCTCAAGAAAGTAGGGTGGTTCTTTTGTAACAAAAGAAAATAAGAACACGCGGTGATGGGCCGCGGTCGCCGTTAAAGGTAGAAACATACATATAAACGACAATTAAAGGCGGGAAGAATATAATTTAATGTACAGCACAACACACAGAAAAATATAGGGAATTGAAAATATTACCGGATTCCATTAACGATAGTAGAGCAGGGTAGTTGTTCGTCCCATGGTTCCGTCCTCCAAGCCACACATGTGGTTTATTCCATCCTTCCCCATTCCCTAGCATAAAACCGAGTATGGGAAGCTAAAAAAGAAAAATAGAAACAAAAAAAAAAAAAAGAAAGAAATAGATAAGAAAAAAAAAAGAAGAATTTTGTCGGGTTCCTTAGTAAACGCATGGGGGAAGCGTGTAGGAGTGAATTTCCAGGGAAATTCACTTGAAGTAGGGGGGGAATGTTACGGGTGACTAGCTTTTATCCGGGGACCACACCACGACCACTAAGGAGATCGGGATGCATGTCATTCACACACCCCAAACCCGCTTGAGCATCAAGGTAGCAGTTGACTCATTGTATTTTTCTTTCGACACTAATACTACTCTCATGCAAAAGATGGAAATGTTATTGTTATATAAGTCAAATTGTTATATAATTGAAGAAGAAATGTTATTTTTGTATAAACAATATTATTTATTCGTCGAGCTAGAATAGGGCGTTAAATTTAGGTAGGGAGCAAACGGCAGCAACGGACGACGAACGACATCAGAAGGGGGCCGGTCGACCATCACTTTTCCCAACAAGGATAACCTATGGCAACGCATCTAACGCAAGCTTTACACTTGTGGCTATTCTCACATTCTTTAATGTGAGAAATGGAGTTCGAACATCTGGACTGATATTTTTGTTTTGGTTCTTGTTTACCATACTGAGTATACCAAGATGTAGAACCGAAGTTCGACTGAAGAATATGCGTGTTGATAACGGAATCGAGGACTCATGGGCCGAATACAAATACATCAGCTTTATGGTATCATTTGCTGCTTGTTGTGCCCTAGTAATATTAAATTGCTTCGGGGACAAGAAGCCTCGAAGGATGAAATATGAGACGACAGAGAAAGAATGCCCAGAATTGAGTGCAAGTTTCTTGTCCAAAATCACATATCAGTGGTTCGACATATTAGCATGGAAAGGTTTTCGAAACCCTCTTGTTGTCGAAGATCTTTGGGATTTAAAACCTGAAGACTCATCCAAGGAAGTCATGCCGATTTTCGCTAAACATTGGGAACGTTCAGTACAAAAGTTATCACAGACTCAGCAACCACAAATAGAACATCCTAAAGCTGAATTCTCAAAAAAATGCAGCTAGCGTTAATTTCTCCAACCAAAAACCAAATGAAAATCGAAAAAAAAAACATCAATTATGCCACCAATAATTAAATCATTCGGTGGGGTCTTCCTCTTTGGATCATTCCTTAAGCTTCTTCAAGACATTCTGACATTTGTGTCCCCGTAAGTACTCAAATTGATTATTAGCTATGTTGAAAACACAAGTTCAGAACCGGAACCGGAATGGCGAGGCATATTCTATGCAGTGTTACTTTTTGTAGTTACTTCAGTACAAACATTAGTATTAGGTCAATACTTTCATCGCATGTTCATTGTTGGCCTTCGAATTCGTACTGCATTGATAAATGCGATTTATCGAAAGGCATTAATAATATCGAATAATGCAAGAAAAGAATCAACTGTCGGTGAAATTGTTAACTTAATGGCTGTAGATGCTCAACGATTCATGGATTTAACAACATACTTGAACGTGATTTGGTCTGCTCCTTTACAAATAGGATTTGCTTTGTACTTTTTATGGGAAATCTTAGGACCATCTGTGTTTGCCGGTTTGGCTGTTATGATAATTTTGATTCCCGTCAATGGCTTCATCGCAAATAAAATCAAAGGATATCAAGTTAAACAAATGAAAAACAAAGACGAGCGAGTGGAATTAATGAACGAAGTATTGAGTGGTATGAAGGTTTTGAAATTATACGCCTGGGAGCCTAGTTTTGAACAGCTTGTCTTGAATATTCGTGATAAAGAGATTGATATACTTAAAAAGACTGCTTACTTAAACGCTGGAACATCATTCCTATGGTCTTGTGCACCGTTTTTGGTGCCATTGGTTACTTTCGGTACTTACGTACTAGTAGAGGAAAACAACGTACTTGACGCAACAACTGCTTTCGTTTCTCTATCTTTATTCAATATCTTACGTTTTCCTCTTGCTATGTTACCAATGCTCATCTCTGGTATAGTTCAAACACAAGTTTCGGTCAAACGTATCAACAAATTTATGAATAGCGAAGAATTGGATCCAAATAACGTGTACCACGAACCAAACGAAGCTTATCCTATGGAAATCGAAAATGGAAGTTTTTCATGGGGCGACGAAGAAATCTGCTTACGAAACATCAACATGAAAATTGCGAAAAATCAACTGATTGCACTGGTCGGAACTGTGGGTTCAGGAAAAAGTTCTGTCGTATCTGCTTTCCTTGGTGAAATGGAAAAGATAACTGGTCGCGTAAATACTTATGGGAAAATTGCTTATGTTCCTCAACAAGCGTGGATTCAAAACGCTACATTACGAGATAACATTCTTTTCGGCAAGCCATATGATAAAAAACGTTATGATCGAGTGATTGAAGCATGTACATTTTAGACTGACAACTACAAAATGTCATTCGGCGATGACATTGTAGGATGACCCAGTGACCCACATATTGGGACTGATCAGCTGTTCCCAAAATAATGGGTAATACAGTCCAACTCGCGTGCTGCAACCATTGGTTGCATGGGTGCGGAGCCCAGGTGTCGAAGTTGGTTGGTGGCCGCGCTACGAACCGCGCCAAAACGAAAGAAAGAGTTCGTCGTATGAATGGGAGGCCAACCACCTCCAATGTAGCGGACGCCCGTTAAGGCGAGCAAATTTAAAGGGCTGAGGACTAACGGAAGCCCTCTTGATTCAATTGGGACTCAAGGCGGAAAGTCGGAGGATTTTATATTGGCAGCAAAGATAAGGTGTTTAAAACGTGGAACTTTTCGTCTTCGTCACCACGGCAGACAGCGGAACAAGAGAAGAACCTTTTGATTCGGCGAGGAGCGTAACAAGACGATAATCCGGTTCCCAGGATAAGCGAGAATAATCAGGCGACCGTTTGCTGGGGCCCCAAGAAACGACAGATTAGGGAATTTAGGAAAAGGTACCTATTTCTTTAGTTTTATTGTCCTTCTAAATTACATCAGATTTTATAGAAATTTCTTGAATATAACAAGTGAATATAACGAATTATAATCGAAAAGTGTGATTAATTGAAGTGTGAATTTGAAGTGCAAAGTGTGAATTTGAAGTGCAAAGTGTGAATTTACAGGAGTGTGAGATTGAGGGGTGAAGTGCGAATTTGCGGGAGTGAGTAGTGAAGTGTGAGTGTTTTTGGATTGAATTTTATGTATGATATTATTAGAATTTTATAATAAAAATATTTGCGGGGTGTTTTATTTAGGATATAAGTAAAACATAATATATGTAGTGAAGAAGATAGAAAAGAAAGGGAAAAATGTCTAAAGCGGGGAGCTATCTGGTCGACCGTCTCGCAAAGGATGAGCTGATCTATGAGCTGGTGATACGCGAGTTGCCGACTGCCACGGTCGATGTTATGCGGACGACACTACGGGATGCGCTACGAGCAGAGGACGATGCGAATGAATCGTTGCTGGCGAGGGAGTATCCAATTCCATACAACGAGGACCTGGAGGCCATGAAGGAGAAGGTGGCGGAGGTTGAGAGCCTGGCTACGGTAGACAAGAAGACCAGGGATGTGCAAAAGATTCGGGCAAAGGTAGCATTTGGAATGAGGAGGCTGCGTTACATGGCAAATTCACCCGAAGCTTCACTTCCCGTACTGGACAAAATGTGACAGCGGCTGATGATGGCCCTAGGGGCAGTCATCAGTGGTTCACCATCGGCACCAGAAGTGGAAGAGGATGCAGAACCCCGGACTCGAGAATCGGAAGGGAAGGCAATAGTGGAATCAGATGAACCGAGTTCTTGTTCGACGCCCCGACCTGCGATCGAGGAGGAAAAGCAACCATCTCTCGCGGGAAGTTCGCAAAGGAGGGGAGATGCGTCTGTAATACCATCGATTGTATCATCGGCCCAGCTGGTCACCACAGGAGGCAAACATGAGAATGTGGCGAAATGGGGAGTAAAATTTACTGGGGAGGCATCGAGTTCTGTTAGTGCTTTTCTAGAGCGGGTAGAAGAGCTTCGAATCGCCAGGGGACTCGCCTCATCACAGCTTTATAATGCAGCGGTAGAGCTCTTTGAGGGTAAGGCTCTAATATGGTATAGAGCCAACAGGGACCGCTGCCAAAGCTGGGAAGACTTGCGACGAGAGTTGCGTGCGGAATTTCTGCCAGCAGATTACGACCACCGTCTTTTGGAGGAGATACGGCTCAGGACGCAGGGAAGGGATGAATCTATGGGGATGTTTGTGTCGTCCATGGAAGGACTATTTCGGCGGCTGTCTATTCCATGCTCAGAGGAGGAAAAATTGAGGGTAATCCTCAGGAACGTAGCTCCGCTGTACAAAATGAAACTCAGCCTCAAGACGGTAGAGTCGATATCACAACTTATCGAATTCGGCCGTAAATTGGAAGAAACGCGTACGGCGGTGGAGTCTTTTGTGCCTCCTCCTGACCCAAGAACACATAAGCTTTTAGAGCCTGATCTGGCTTTTACGGAAGTAGCAGGAGCCGTAGCCGCCATGCAGGAAGCTCCTCGAGGGCTGCAGTGTTGGAATTGCCGTGGGCCTGGTCATACTTCTAGGGAGTGCAGAGAGCAGAGGAGGTGTTTTGGATGCGGCCGAAATGGTGTGGTGCGTTCGGCATGTCCAAATTGTAACCCGGCACGGGGTAGTACGGGTAATGGGCGGCCACCAAATTTGAGCCTTAATGGTCGGCGTGGTCAAGCGCCGGGGTTTTCGGATAATCGCAGATCTGCGGGAAACGGGAGCGGAGCTCATTAGAGGGCATAGTGAGTTCCGTCGGGATGCCCGAAGCAGTAGATGCGACATCGAAGATAGAGTACGTGCTGGGACGGAAAGGCGGGGATTCTCGACCACATCTGTGGGTAGAAGTATTCGGTGGAAAGTATTGTGGATTGGTCGATTCCGGAGCCACGGACTCTATTATCGGGGGGGACACGTGGAAGTGGTTGAGAGCGCAGGGTGTGGAGCTACGTGAAGCTAGTATCCCATCGATCCGATTAGCAAACCATGCTCGGGCAGCAATCCTTGGGTCTGTTTTGGCGCCGGTGACCTTGGAAGGACGGACTCGATGGTGCGTACTGTTGGTGGTTCCCTCGATACCACATGAATTGATTCTGGGGGTGGACTTCCTCCGAACATTTGGAGTCCGAATCGACGTAAGGGAGGAAGAGTGGGACTTCTCACCATGCATAGAAGTGGCAGGAGTAGAGGCGTTGCGAGGACGGACTAGACTGACTCGACTAGAAGAGCGGCAGTTGGAGGAGATATTGAAGGAGGAGTTTGAGTTGATGGGAGAGGGAATCGGTTGCACCTCAGTGGTGGAGCATGTGATTAAAACCGATTCACCTCCCATTAAACAAAGATACTATCCGGTCTCGCCGGCAGTTCAGAAACAAATTGATGAAGAACTACAAGAGATGTTGGCAGCTGGCATAGTCGAGCCTTCCTCTAGTCCTTGGTCCTCACCTATCCTCCTGATAAGGAAAAAAGATGGGAAGTTCCGCTTCTGCGTTGATTTCAGGAAACTGAATCGGGTTTCGGAACGCGACGCATACCCCCTCCCATACGTCTCTGCGACCATGGACAAGTTACGCAATGCACGGTACTTATCGACAATGGATATCAAGTCGGCCTATTGGCAGGTTCCAATGGCAGCAGAGTCGATGAAGTACACGGCGTTTACAGTCCCTGGTCGCGGATTGTTCCACTTTAGGAGGATGCCGTTCGGGCTGCAGAACGCTCCGGCAACGTGGCAGAGGCTGATAGATCAGGTGTTGGGGCCACAGCTAGAGCCATATGTTTTTGTTTATTTGGACGACGTTATAATCGTCACGGCGGACTTTGACCAACACTTGCAGGTTCTTCGTGAGGTGTTCCGTCGGCTGCGAGAGGCGGGGCTACGGGTCTCCCGAGAAAAGTGTGAATTTTGTCGACCGGAACTTAAGTATCTAGGATATGTGGTGGATGAGGTAGGTCTCCATGTGGACCCGGAGAAAGTTGAAGGAATGCTCAAGATACCTCGTCCAACCAACGTCAAGGGAATTCGACAATTTCTCGGGATGATCTCATGGTACCGCCGCTTCATACCAGATTTTGCCACTCTAACGGCGCCACTGACGGGACTTCTCAAGAAGAACAAGAAGTTCGTGTGGACGGAGGAATGCGAGGGTGCCTTCAACGCAGCCAAAGTGCGCCTCGCTTCTGCGCCAATACTTACGTGCCCCGATTATGATCTGCCATTTGCCATTCAGACGGACGCATCAGGATACGGGTTGGGAGCAGTGTTAACGCAGACGCACCCAGAGGGTGAAAGGGTTATCTGCTACCTGAGTCGTTCCCTGAATGGGGCAGAGCGAAAGTACTCCACGACAGAAAAGGAGTGTTTGGCGGTCCTTTGGGCCATCGAAAAACTGCGTCCCTATGTGGAAGGAACCAAGTTCACGGTTGTGACCGACCATTATTCCCTGGTATGGCTGAGTAACCTTAAGGACCCAACGGGAAGGTTGGCTCGTTGGGCGGTGAGGCTTCAGCAGTATGATTTCGAGGTGGTGCACCGGAAAGGGAAGGAGCATTTGGTTCCGGATGCACTGTCGCGATCCGTTCCCATAGTGGAGAGTGCTGAGGTCCCACCGCAAGTAGACAAGTGGTATCAGGGAATGATGGAAAAAGTCACCACAGAGGCCGATCAATTCGCTGACTGGAGGGTGTCGGAAGGTGTCTTGTGGAAACACCTTCCAAGTCGTTACCCGGAGCTCGAAGATCGAGCATGGCGACGTGTAATTCCCCGGTCGGAAAGAGATCAATTGCTGTTCCGGTGCCATGACGACCCCCGCGCAGGTCATATGGGGGCGCAACGGACCTATGATCGACTGGCTCAACGATACTATTGGCCTAAAATGCGGGCAGATGTAAAAAGGTACGTCAGCCGTTGTAAAGTTTGCCAGTCGGTCAAAGTGGAGCGTAGGGCACCTAGGGGAGCAATGGTATCTCGAGCGGGAAAGACACGTACACCATGGGAGACCATATGTGTCGATTTGGTGGGACCCCTTCCCAGATCCACCAAGGGCCATACGCATATTTTAAGCGTAGTGGATTATGCCACCAAATTCGCATTGGTCTTTCCCCTGCGACAAGCGAAGGCTAAGGAAGTAGCCAACGTGTTGGAGGAGCGGGTATTTTTGATGTTCGGCGTTCCGGCGGAGGTGGTTTGTGATAACGGGGTCCAATTCCGATCAAAGGAGGTTGAGCTATTGCTAAGTGAATATGGATCGAAGGCGGAGTTTACCCCTTTCTATCACCCACAAGCAAACCCCGCCGAACGCATCAACCAGAACATTAAAAGAATGCTTCGCTCCTATGTCAACGAGGATCATCGTCGCTGGGACGTGAATCTGGGTAAAATGGGGTGTGCCCTGCGTACTTACACGCATGAAGCCATGGGGGTCACTCCTTATTTTTTGAATTTTGGCCGGGAGATGGTGACTGATCGCAACGAAATAGAACCTCCAGAGGATGGCGGCAGGAAGTTGGATCCGCAAAGTAGAGCGGCGGGATTGGAGAAGCTCAGAAGAGAAGTGGCCGAACGATTGCGCGCAGCGGCAAGAGGAGTGAACGCTCGCTACAACTTGCGTAAACGGCACGAGAAGTTTCAGGCAGGAGATAAGGTGTGGCGACGGAATTTCGTACTGTCCGACGCGGCAAAACATTTTTCGGCCAAGCTGGCCCCAGAGTACGTGGGCCCTTTTACGATAGAAGCATACGACTCAGGGGCGGCATATAAACTTAAGGATATGGATGGGAAGAACGCGGGGGTATGGCACGCGAAAGATCTCAAGCCATACCTGTCCTGATACCTCAAGTCGTGTGGAGTGTGCTATGAAAGCTGGATAATTAATTTAGAGAATAAGTACTTAATAAGATTGTCATAGGCTAACTATTAAGGTTAATTTTTTTAAAGCTGGTGGAGGGCCGTATAGGATAAGCTTTTACTTAAGTGGTGTTGGGTTATAGACTATAAGCCTGGCTAATAATTAAGGTGGAGGGTGATAGCTTGTAAGTTTAACTTGTAAGTTTCCGGAAGTAATAAGTCACGTGAATGTCGCCGGGATTTCGATTCGTATGTAAGGTCGGGAAGACGCGCTCAAGAAAGTAGGGTGGTTCTTTTGTAACAAAAGAAAATAAGAACACGCGGTGATGGGCCGCGGTCGCCGTTAAAGGTAGAAACATACATATAAACGACAATTAAAGGCGGGAAGAATATAATTTAATGTACAGCACAACACACAGAAAAATATAGGGAATTGAAAATATTACCGGATTCCATTAACGATAGTAGAGCAGGGTAGTTTTTCGTCCCATGGTTCCGTCCTCCAAGCCACACATGTGGTTTATTCCATCCTTCCCCATTCCCTAGCATAAAACCGAGTATGGGAAGCTAAAAAAGAAAAATAGAAACAAAAAAAAAAAAAAAGAAAGAAATAGATAAGAAAAAAAAAAGAAGAATTTTGTCGGGTTCCTTAGTAAACGCATGGGGGAAGCGTGTAGGAGTGAATTTCCAGGGAAATTCACTTGAAGTAGGGGGGGAATGTTACGGGTGACTAGCTTTTATCCGGGGACCACACCACGACCACTAAGGAGATCGGGATGCATGTCATTCACACACCCCAAACCCGCTTGAGCATCGAGGTAGCAGTTGACTCATTGTATTTTTCTTTCGACACTAATACTACTCTCATGCAAAAGATGGAAATGTTATTGTTATATAAGTCAAATTGTTATATAATTGAAGAAGAAATGTTATTTTTGTATAAACAATATTATTTATTCGTCGAGCTAGAATAGGGCGTTAAATTTAGGTAGGGAGCAAACGGCAGCAACGGACGACGAACGACATCAGAAGGGGGCCGGTCGACCATCACTTTTCCCAACAAGGATAACCTATGGCAACGCATCTAACGCAAGCTTTACACTTGTGGCTATTCTCACATTCTTTAATGTGAGAAATGGAGTTCGAACATCTGGACTGATATTTTTGTTTTGGTTCTTGTTTACCATACTGAGTATACCAAGATGTAGAACCGAAGTTCGACTGAAGAATATGCGTGTTGATAACGGAATCGAGGACTCATGGGCCGAATACAAATACATCAGCTTTATGGTATCATTTGCTGCTTGTTGTGCCCTAGTAATATTAAATTGCTTCGGGGACAAGAAGCCTCGAAGGATGAAATATGAGACGACAGAGAAAGAATGCCCAGAATTGAGTGCAAGTTTCTTGTCCAAAATCACATATCAGTGGTTCGACATATTAGCATGGAAAGGTTTTCGAAACCCTCTTGTTGTCGAAGATCTTTGGGATTTAAAACCTGAAGACTCATCCAAGGAAGTCATGCCGATTTTCGCTAAACATTGGGAACGTTCAGTACAAAAGTTATCACAGACTCAGCAACCACAAATAGAACATCCTAAAGCTGAATTCTCAAAAAAATGCAGCTAGCGTTAATTTCTCCAACCAAAAACCAAATGAAAATCGAAAAAAAAAACATCAATTATGCCACCAATAATTAAATCATTCGGTGGGGTCTTCCTCTTTGGATCATTCCTTAAGCTTCTTCAAGACATTCTGACATTTGTGTCCCCGCAAGTACTCAAATTGATTATTAGCTATGTTGAAAACACAAGTTCAGAACCGGAACCGGAATGGCGAGGCATATTCTATGCAGTGTTACTTTTTGTAGTTACTTCAGTACAAACATTAGTATTAGGTCAATACTTTCATCGCATGTTCATTGTTGGCCTTCGAATTCGTACTGCATTGATAAATGCGATTTATCGAAAGGCATTAATAATATCGAATAATGCAAGAAAAGAATCAACTGTCAGTGAAATTGTTAACTTAATGGCTGTAGATGCTCAACGATTCATGGATTTAACAACATACTTGAACGTGATTTGGTCTGCTCCTTTACAAATAGGATTTGCTTTGTACTTTTTATGGGAAATCTTAGGACCATCTGTGTTTGCCGGTTTGGCTGTTATGATAATTTTGATTCCCGTCAATGGCTTCATCGCAAATAAAATCAAAGGATATCAAGTTAAACAAATGAAAAACAAAGACGAGCGAGTGGAATTAATGAACGAAGTATTGAGTGGTATGAAGGTTTTGAAATTATACGCCTGGGAGCCTAGTTTTGAACAGCTTGTCTTGAATATTCGTGATAAAGAGATTGATATACTTAAAAAGACTGCTTACTTAAACGCTGGAACATCATTCCTATGGTCTTGTGCACCGTTTTTGGTGCCATTGGTTACTTTCGGTACTTACGTACTAGTAGAGGAAAACAACGTACTTGACGCAACAACTGCTTTCGTTTCTCTATCTTTATTCAATATCTTACGTTTTCCTCTTGCTATGTTACCAATGCTCATCTCTGGTATAGTTCAAACACAAGTTTCGGTCAAACGTATCAACAAATTTATGAATAGCGAAGAATTGGATCCAAATAACGTGTACCACGAACCAAACGAAGCTTATCCTATGGAAATCGAAAATGGAAGTTTTTCATGGGGCGACGAAGAAATCTGCTTACGAAACATCAACATGAAAATTGCGAAAAATCAACTGATTGCACTGGTCGGAACTGTGGGTTCAGGAAAAAGTTCTGTCGTATCTGCTTTCCTTGGTGAAATGGAAAAGATAACTGGTCGCGTAAATACTTATGGGAAAATTGCTTATGTTCCTCAACAAGCGTGGATTCAAAACGCTACATTACGAGATAACATTCTTTTCGGCAAGCCATATGATAAAAAACGTTATGATCGAGTGATTGAAGCATGTACATTTTAGACTGACAACTACAAAATGTCATTCGGCGATGACATTGTAGGATGACCCAGTGACCCACATATTGGGACTGATCAGCTGTTCCCAAAATAATGGGTAATACAGTCCAACTCGCGTGCTGCAACCATTGGTTGCATGGGTGCGGAGCCCAGGTGTCGAAGTTGGTTGGTGGCCGCGCTACGAACCGCGCCAAAACGAAAGAAAGAGTTCGTCGTATGAATGGGAGGCCAACCACCTCCAATGTAGCGGACGCCCGTTAAGGCGAGCAAATTTAAAGGGCTGAGGACTAACGGAAGCCCTCTTGATTCAATTGGGACTCAAGGCGGAAAGTCGGAGGATTTTATATTGGCAGCAAAGATAAGGTGTTTAAAACGTGGAACTTTTCGTCTTCGTCACCACGGCAGACAGCGGAACAAGAGAAGAACCTTTTGATTCGGCGAGGAGCGTAACAAGACGATAATCCGGTTCCCAGGATAAGCGAGAATAATCAGGCGACCGTTTGC
This sequence comes from Odontomyia ornata, assembly GCA_963969285.1. Taxonomy (NCBI): domain Eukaryota; kingdom Metazoa; phylum Arthropoda; class Insecta; order Diptera; family Stratiomyidae; genus Odontomyia; species Odontomyia ornata. Next base: position 194,235,208 of record OZ017740.1, on the reverse strand, counting down.
TGGGGCCCCAAGAAACGACAGATTAGGGAATTTAGGAAAAGGTACCTATTTCTTTAGTTTTATTGTCCTTCTAAATTACATCAGATTTTATAGAAATTTCTTGAATATAACAAGTGAATATAACGAATTATAATCGAAAAGTGTGATTGTTATTGAAAAGTGATATTTTCTTTGTGGATTGTGCGCGGCGCTCAAGCGGGGAGTTTTTCTTTTCCGCGTTTCGGTCCAACAGATTTCTTTTCTTTCAGGAGGTCGTGGTGTGGTTACACGGAGTAGTGGGTACAGGTTAGGGACGTGAGTAAGGGTAGCGATTACACTTCTTTTTTTTTTCCCTCCCTTTAGATGTTAGGGGTTAACCCTCGTGCGTGCGCGGACGGATCGTCTACTCGCTGACGATCCTATTGGTCAAACCATCCAGCCTAGGGATAGCGAGTTGGCGCCTGCGCCGTCTCCGACGGAGCGAACCGGGCCCGCAAGGCTGGACCGCGCGTCTACCCTTGAGGCGTAAGGGTGTAATACACACTTTTGCACTGCTCGGGCGCCACATATGGAATTCCTTCTTGACACGTTTAAAAAAAACACAACTTTATGTTTAACTGAGCGTGTTTATTAATCTCGAACAACTGAACCTTAAACCTGAGTTACATTTCGTTTTTATTTGATAATTTTGCTGACAATGAGACACGTGAATTCATATAATGTGAGAAACTAAGACAGAGTTCACTTTAGCTAGACGAAATAGGACGCCGCGCATGGAATAGAATGCTCACGTAGACAATTTACGGGAAACATGCAAATGTGGGAAGAATGTACGGTAATGGGAAACATGGAAACGTGATATGGTGCAGGAATGTGTTTTAACTTATATACATATATGTTTACATATATATATATATATATATATATATATATATATATATATATATATATATATATATATATAGATATGTATATATATACATAAATATATATATATATATATGTATATATATATATATATATATATATATATATATATATATATATATATATATATATATATATATATATATACGAGTATATATATAATTGTAGATCCCAACAGAATTAAGGACCATCCTGAAGTCAACGAGCAGATTACGCCAGGAAAAGAAACGAGTGACCAGGCAAATAAAGTGACAATGTGTGATTGCACCGCCAACGTCGAAAATGTGGCAGAAGTACTGTTTTTGGAATCGGAAAGCGATAACCTCTCCCAAGGATGGTCGCAAAGTACCATTTCCACCCAGTGACATGAAGAAGAAAGGCTATTCCGAAAAGCGGGAAATGTTCTGAAAAGAATACTATCTGCGAGTGACTCCTCAAAAATCAACGAAGCAGTAAAGATTGGGCTTCTTGAACTAGAGGAGCTCCTAGACCGCATAAGGCATTATCGGAGGAGCTGGCTAAAGGCCGAAGACGAGCAGAAGCCTAGGGAAGCGCTAGAGGTGAAATTTAAAGGCCACGTCCAGATAGCTCCACCATCAAAAATCAATGAAAGAATGGTGTCCATCCCAATCGAAGGAGATTGGGATAAAAGAAGGAAGGAAGAGGCACTTGATGGGTGTGGAGCACCAGATAGTGCTTACAAAAGGAGTGGAAAAAGCCACAAAGAAACTCCTTTAAAAAGTGCAAGAAAACAAAGTTCACACGGACGCCCAACAAGAAAAAAGACCTGGTGCAAGACAGGTGAGACCGAAGCCCCGACAAATACCCCGGCAGCAGGCACTGCTCGAAAAGCCCCAAGATTGCCGATCCTACGCGGAGGTACTGCGGGACAGCAGGGGAAACGTAAGGCCCGAACACACCAACATTGCCATTAAAGCAGTACGAACAACCCGGTCGGGCTATATACTGGTCGAACTCGGAACAGAGGCCGACAATAAGGAAGCATTCTGCGACGCAGTAAAGAAAGTCCTCGACAAAAGCGGAACTATAACCTCGCTCAAGCCGATGGCAACGATTGAAATAAGAGACATTGACTGCCTCACGGATCTGGCCAAGGCAGAAGATGAAAAGGGAGTTTCCTAGCGTGGGAAGGATTAAAGCGAGACTGACACCAAAAAACCATAGGAGGCAACGCATGGCCATAGTTCACTTGACCGAAAAGGACGCCGAACGTTTCCTGAACAAGGCAAAGTATGAATAGGGTGGGTGTCTGTAGGATATGGCGAAGAACAACGCCTTTTCAATGTTTCAAATGTCTTGGCTATGGTCACACCACACAATTATGCAAAGGACCCGATAGGAGTTCCCTATCTTACAAACGCGGTGAAATGGGACATGAACGAAAAGAGTGAACTAAGGAGGCACACTGTATTCTTTGCAAGGATGCTGATCCAAAACCTGATTTTGGACACGTCTTGGGCTCAGGAAAATGCTGGGTGTTCCAGGAAGCCCTAGCCAAGGCAAAATCAGAACTTAAATGACCCGCATCCTAGAGCTAAACCTACACCGCAGTTCAACCACCCAAAACCTACTTGAGCAGTTTGCGAGGGATATGAAAGCCCACTTTATGCTGCTGCCTGAGCAACACCATGATAAAAGTTCGGCATCATGGTATTCCGACAAAGCTGGAGCTGCCGCCATCTGGGATAAGAATAGTGATTTCTAGGCGGAGAGCGGTGGACGGGAGGATGGTTTTGTCTAGGTTCGGGGCTCAGGGACCATCTTCTTTAGTGTGTAATCTTTCCAAGCCAAGCTTAATGCTCTGGAGAGCGCTGTCTCGAACGCAGAGGGCAACGTGCTCGTTGGGGGAGACTTCAATGCTAAAGCAATCGAATGGGACATGCCTCAATCAGATCCGTGGGGAAAACAAACCGTGAAAATGGCGGCCAGGACGGCGCTCGTCACACTAAACACCGGAAATACGCCGACTTTCCGCCGTATTGGCTGTGAGGGAACCATATCAGACGTGACATTCGCCTCGGAGTCCTTAGTACGGAGGATACACAATTGGAGAGTATTAGAGGACTGCTCAGCCAGTGATCATCAGTGCATTCTGCTTGCGATAAGTGATGTTACCTCCCAACATCCGTGCTCTCGGCTTTCTACAACTGCATGGAACATAAGGAGGATGGACGTTGAGGTGTTCGTCGAGGTACTCACAACAGGTAAGCCATTGCGGAGAGCTTAGGAGGGGGACGGAAGAGTTGGCAGCTCAAGACGTGGTGAACTTAACTATGAGCATCATTACGACTGCTTGCTGCGCTTCTATGCCCCGTCGAAGACCCCGGCACGGCAAGCCCCCAGTGTACTGGTGGTCAACTGAAATAGCTGAAAAACAAAGGCATTGTCAGAAGCTTCGACGTAAGGCTCAACAGGCGCGGAATGGTGACGAGGCATGCAACCGAGTGGCAGCATATAAGTCGGCCAGGAAATGCCTTCGCAAATTGATCAACAATAGCAAGGCTCGCTGCTGGCAAGATCTAGTGTACAATGTGAGCAAGGATCCGTGGGGCCTTGGCTACAAGCTAGTTATGCGGAAGCTTGGCGCCCTACGGAAGCCTTGCATACATGATGTGGAAAAGATGGACGAGATAGTGCGGGGACTCTTCATCGGCCATCCCATCCACGTTGACGCTGTCCATGGTGAAACAGCAATCGAGTGTCCACTCTTCACATAGCCAGAACTGGAGGAGGCAATCCTTTCATTGAAAGCGAAGAAGGCTCCAGGTCTAGATGGTGTTCCGGCTGAGGTGTTGTGGCTCGTGTATCACCATTGTCCTGACTTGCTGCTCGGCACATTCAACGCTTGGCTACGGGACGGGGTTTGCCCGGTACGATGGAAGGTGGCGAGGCTCGTGCTGATCAGCAAGGTGACGGGAAATCCCGAATCGCCCGTTATGCATGCTAGACACGGCTGGGAAAGTGCTAGAGAAACTCATCAAGGGAAGACCCACTGACGCAATTCGTGCTGCTGGGGACCTATCTCCTTGGCAGTATGGCTTAAGAGCAGGACTTTCTACCATTGATGCGATTGCAGAGGTGGTGAACGTGGTCCAAATGGCAGAGGAATATAGTCGCACCAAGCGACGGATCGTCCTGTTGGTGATGGGTGGATATTCCGGATACGCTGGAAAACCCTTTTTAAGTTCCAGAATATCTAATGCGGCTTTTAAGGGACTACCTAAAGGATCGAAGCCTGCTCTACGATACGACATAGGGTCAACGAAAGATGGCGGCTACATCGGGTGTAACCCAGGGATATATTCTTGGACCAGACCTGTCTAACGTGTATTACGACGGGCTACTGAGACTGGAGATGCCAGATGAGTCGCGCTTGGTCGGCTATGCGGATGATGTTGTGGCTCTGGTTGCTGGACGCACCGTTAAACAAGCGCAACAAAGGCTCGGTAGGCTTGCGGGCACAGTTTAGCACTGGAAAAAACTGAAGTGGTCATTTTGACAAAAAAGAGAATCCCTAGAGTCAGGTTGATCAGTATTGGAGACATAAAAATCGAATCGAAACCAGCGGTGAAGTACCAGGGGCTACTGATTGACACGAAGATGAACTTCCCTGAGTAAATCAGGGTAACGACTGAGATGGCTGCTTCAGGAGTATCGATTCTGAGTCGACTTATGGCCAGCGTAGGGGGACCCAGCTTATCAAGAAGACGCCTCTTGATGAGTGCTGTAGGGTCAGTTGTACTGTACGGAGCAGAAGTATGGGGCGACGCTCTCAACAAGGAGGTATACCGAAAACGTTTGGCACAGATACAGAGAAGAGGAGCACTGAGATTTGCATCCTCATATCCGACAGACTCTGATTTGGCGGCGAAAGTCATTACAGGCGTGATACCTGTAACCTTCCTTGCTAGAGAGTGCCGCTCTATTTATCTGCGCCGAAACGAGGATGTGAGGCAGATGGTTGTCCGCGAAGAGAGACAGCGCTCACTCAACGATTGGCAGCAGCCTTGAGTGCATTGAACGAAGTGAAGGTGGACTGCGCGCCTCATCCCGGATGTGAGACCGTGGCTAAATCGAAGGCATGGTGAGACTGACTTCTGTCTGATCAGGTTTTAAGTGGGCATGGGTGTTTTTAGTTTTACCTGGAAAAGATTGGTATGTCACGGTCTCCCGTTCGTCAGTATTGCCCAGGAGAGGAGGACAACGCTTGCCACACATTTTTTGCATGCAAACAATGAGGCAGGCTGCGAAGGGGCCTCTACAGGGAGACGGGAGAGCTCAACTCGGACTATGAAGTCACGGTGATGCTCCAATCGGTTACCGGAACCAGGTGGCACATTATGTCCGGGCAGTCCTAAAAGATAGAAGGAACTCACAGCAGCCGGGGGCGTTGGGGCTGGGGGACCGCTTTACTTCTCCTCTCTCCTCCCGCTAGAAGAGCGATCCTCAAGCTTGAAGGCGCCTTACGGTGTAACAAAACGAGACCTGGCCGAAAGTTATGTGTCAAACGGTTCCAGGCTGGGTTCTTATGTTGACAGGGGCGGTTCTTAGTGGGTAGAGGTATTCAGATCCAATATTATTTTACTTCGATAAATCGAGAAAAGCAAAAAATCTAAAGACAAATTTGGGGCTCCTAGTATGGAAAACTCCGAAGGCTTCACAACGTTGGGAGAACCCAGGGAGACAGCGAATACGAAATTGGTAACAATCGGCAACAAAAAGAGACATTACAAGAAAAACTCCATAGATGGTGGATGTAAACGGCAAATAATCAAAGAGCCGAGAAAGAGGTGATCCGACTTCAAAAAGAAAATCATGAAGTTAGGCTACAGCTACAGTTCCTCAAAGATCTATTCGAAAAAGGAATGAAGACTCAAGACCCACATCCACAAAAGCAAATAAATAAATAAATGTGAAGAAAACTTTAAAACAAACAATCCCAGATGAAATTCTAAGTGCTGGAGGCACCAAAGATAGCCAAAACTATTATGCAGCGCTGAACGGTTACAAGACGAAATGCAAGTTGAAGAAAGTAACGAAGGTATTCTAATAAAGATATAGATTTTATTCTGTATTCAAAAAATAAAAATAATGAGACGAAAACAACTCGTAGTGCTGCTGATTTTTATGAAAAAGCCACCAACAAGGCAGAGAAAGTTCCGCCAATCAATATATTTGGACAAAACAGAAAGGATATTATTCGTCTATTGGCAGCGGAAAATTAATTAATTAATTTCGAAATTAAAAGAGTTAATGCAGAACAATTCACTATTAAAATGAAATCACTAGTTGATTACAAGTCAGCTAAAGCTACCCAGAATCCTGGGGAGATTTCACACTTCACCTATCCCCGAAAAAGTGACATATCAGACCTTTTGAAGGGTGTGGACTGCGGAGAAGATACAGTCAACCTTTTCAAGTGCTCAAGAAAGCTGCACCAGGAATTGAATTTATTTCCATCAAAACCTCTGCCACAAGAAGATCGACCGTAGAAAGGAAGAATTAACCACTTTACCTGGTACAAATTTCAAACAAAAGCTGTCCAAGTGCCTTTCAACAAATAAAGTACTTGAGCTTCAGAGTGGTGAGGTGGGAATGCTTCAAGAAGACAGAAGTCAACCAGTGTTACCGGTTTCAAAGATTTTGTCATTCCGCGGCCAACTGTGCCATGCGCTCTCGGTGCTAAAATACAAACACGTTCATGCCCCCGGTGAGGGCTCAGATGGAGCCTGAAGGAAAATGAAGCTGCGTTAACTGCGGTGTTTTTGGTCATCCAGCATCATATCGAGGATGCTCCTGAAATCAAGATGCAAAAGTTAAATTTATTGCAAAACAAATACGCCGCAGTATAATACCTTCCAACTTCGTCAAGAGCCAGTGGATAATGCTGTAAATAATGTAAGTTGTAACAATAAGCTGATTCTTCAAGTTTACCAGCACCTTCATTGTTTATCGAAGAGAATCGATTAACACGGTTGATAAATAAATTTTGTTTTTCAGCGTTTGAATCTTTCAAATGCCTCATAATAACTTGTCGTCCAGTCACATTCCCATGGATAGGCTTTGTCTCATATCGATCAACGTCAACTTACTCTACATCGACATGACTATCTCCTTGAATTCAATGTTAAGCAAAAACCTGGCATCATGCTTCTCACTGAAATCCACCTCAATTCATGGCACTTAATGTTATCCAGGGATTTTTAATTTATAAGAAAAGATAGAGTATACGGTGATGGGAGAAATAACACCGGGATATTGATTAGAAGATCCTATTGTTTCCAAAATATTTAAAAAGTCGAATTCAAAAACTTTGAATTTCTTGAAGTGTCCGTCATCAAAATTTCACTGTCAGGTGGGGATGTCTTCGTTACTTCTGCCTAAAAAACTGGTCAAAAGACTCTTTGCAGCTATACAAAATATCAAATTTTGTTTTAGTGACGGAATCCAATACATTCATTACTGGGACTGTTAACTTCTCAGAGTCTGATAGCTGGTACAGTCAATGTATCCCAGTGACGCTTCCCTCTACCATGTCTTTAACTATTTTAAACATGGCTGGATATTTCTTCAACATTAACTGTGTTGCATCGCCTCCATCATCTAAAATCATATTTGGTAGCCAATTTTCAGCATTTACACATTTATCGTTGCTCCTTCAAAAATCTCCTCCGGTCCCACCACGCCATGCGAATATCGAATAATCTGCTTCAGCCAATGCCGCAGCAACTTAATTTTGTGCTGAGTATATATTTCAGGCCGCCCATCGAATCGTTGCACCTAATTCAAACAAAGTCTCGATTAAAACTGCAGTATGTGCATTGGTATGTGTACCGCCAACGATTCGTGCATTTTTCAACGGTTTGTCTTCGGAGGCGCGCTTTTGCAGAGCCATTATTCCGGGCATTTCTTGTTCAGCTATCTTCCTAGCTTACATACTATGTTTACTCTTAGTATTAATAATGATTACAACATACTTCTATTTACAAAGTTTCCAATAGTACTTGGCTCGGGTGATTCTATCATCTTTTTCCGTACAACAGGTAAACTTGTTGCAGAGGCAACTGCAAAGGTCTGGTAGGAATTTGTCCATGACAGTGGGTTTTGGTGCTCGCCGGAATTGGCCTTGTCTGAGGACGCGTGAATGCGCTTACAAGCTAGCTTTGCGGTGTCGTGGGGTGGGTTCTTTTCCCTAGCACAAGGGCCCACTACAAAAAATTTCGCATTCTCGAGCTTAATATGTGGATGCGATGGTGTCGAAGCTGAAGTAATCAACCGAAGGATTGAACGATGGAAAACGATGGACTGAGCTCAACTAACACGTGCAGGACGCGAGACGATTTCGTCCTTATTCCGGACACTTACGACCCCTACTAAGAGCGGAGCAATTTGTATGAACTTTTCCGGTAAATGAAAAATAAAATGTGGCAGATTTATGTTAAGATTTTATATGATCGAATCATATAAAACTTTAACATAAATAAAAAATCTGTGTGGGAGGCCACTCTACCTAGTAAGAGTCGCTGTAACGACTGAGAAAGGAAGAAGCTATAACCCGATGGCTAGCTCAGAAAAGCAGTGTCCAGCCGTTCTCCAAAAAAGATGGCCGACGGTTTCGTTCATCTAGCAACACACTTGTTTATTTACGACAAAAGTTTACCGTAAAAGATATATAAATAATTTCAAAAATATTATGCTTTAAAGAAAAAACTTTACCAAACAAAAATATCAAATATATGAGAAAATTCAGACTCATAAAATTTAAAAAATAATAGAAATATAGTAAAACGTAAATTAATTAGTTTGAAAAGATTTTTGACCGAAAAATATATACAGAATTAAACAAATTAGCAGAAAAGAAACATACAATAATTTTTGATAAATTAGTTGGAGAAAATTTGGACAAAAGGAAAATGTAAAAACATATGATAAATTCTGATTTATAAACTTTAACAAAATAGAAACATAAATTAATGTGAATAAATTAATTTGAAAGAATTTTGACCAAGGAAAAATATGTAAAAATATATGAAAAATTCTGAAATATAGGGTTTTTCAATAAGAGGTGTTATTTTGAATAGATCTTGTGATTTAACGCCTTGCGACTTCTTCCTTTAGGGCCACATGAAAGAGAAGGTCTACGCCAACAGCCCAGCGTCGATTCAAGTCCTCAAAGATGGAATTCGTGAAGCTATCGAGGACATAGGGAAGCCACTTTGCGATTTGGTTATGGAAAATTTCATGAAAAGGATATGGTCCTGTACGCGTGGTTGTGGTAGTTATTTGCCTTATATTATTTTTCACTATTAACGGCATACCTTTTTTTATAATGAAATAAACATCTGATCATTTATATTAAAAAGTGGTATTTTTCTTTTAATATCAAAATAACACCTCTTATTTGAAAACCGTGTATATAACTTGACGGAACAGAAATATAAAATCAATTTGAATAAATTAATTTGAAAGAATTTTGACCAAAGAAAATATGTAAAAATATATGATAAGTTCCGAATTATAAACTTTAACAAAATAGAAATATCAAATAAATGTGAATAAATTAATTAGAAAAAATTTTAAGCAAGGGGGAAAAAATGTAAAAATCTATGATAAATTCCGAATTGGAAAGTTTAACAAAAAAGAAATATAAGATAAATTTGAATAAATCAACTTGAAAAAATTTTCACGTAAGAAAAGGTATAAACATAAATGCTGATATTCAGGATTATACAGTTCAGCATCATCGAAATACACAATAGATTTGAATGAGTTAGTTGGAAAGAAAATTTGATCAAACCATACATATATAACCCTTATAATAGAATTCAGGATTATAACATTTAATGTAAAAAGAAGGTAATAATATACTATCATTATTATTAATTTAAATATTTATTATTTCCTTTTTTTTTATTTTATTCAATATTTTTTTAAGCGATTATTAATTATTATAAATCCTTTTAAATAATATTCAAATCAAGTATAATGTATTATTAACTCCGCCATAGACGGTCCCAAGATCGTTTGAGAAAGGAGGAGGGAACCCCTTGTTTCCCCAACCCAAAGCTTCCATGATTCCTCATCCCAAACCCCCCAATTAAATGGTAGTAAATGCTTTCGGGGTCGAATATTGGGTTTAATGGTTCCCCAATAATGTGACATTTAATGCCGAGAAATGCTTAAAAACTGTAAATACATATACAGCTCTGCTACTATATCCTACTTACACCTCCTTTGTGGGGACTTGAGAGGGTGAAGGCGAATCTTCCGCGCCTGATAATGGAATCGACGTAATAACCATGCCACCGGAATGGAGGTTGGGCGACGGGCTAACTCCCCGTCCCTGGGAAACCTTTAATTGTTTCGAAACCTGCAGATGGGCCTCGGAATGGATGGAAATCACGGCAACGACCTCGCAAACGAAAAAAGGGCTTTGGAATTGGATCCTGGAATGTCAGACCACTGAACTGCCCTCGCCCTGTTAAAGAACTTTTACAACAGGTCAGTCAATATCAATTAAAAATACTGGCAGTCCAGGAAACGACTTGGACTGGAAACAATATTCAAGACATGAGATCGCACGAAATCGAGAATTCGGAGTGGCCTTCATTGTGGATAGGGAGTTCAAATCACACGTTATTGATTTTCAGGCAATAAACGAACGGTTGTGTGCGATCCGTATAAAAGCGAAATTCTTCAAAATCTGGCTGATTAATGCTCACGCCCCGACCGAAGTAAAGGTCGAGGAAATGAAGGAAACGTTCTACAATCACCTGGAAAGACTGGTCGACTCATTGCCCACCAACAAACAAACAAACAAATAATTCTGGGTGATTTCAACGCTAAGGCTGGCAATGAGCTATCTCATTGCGGAACGACTGGAGGGTATAGCCTCCACGATGACAACGGCCAGTGTCATACGTTTGACTTGCTTCCCACATCGACGCATTCATAAAATGACCTGAGTATCACAGGATGGCAACACGCAAAACCAGATCGATCATGTTCTGATCCAACATTGTTGGGCCTCGAGCATACTTGACGTCCGTACAAACTGATGAGCCAATTGTAACTCAGAACATTACTTGATCAAATTGACCTATCGGTGTCGTATGTCAAAGGCATATTCGGCGAAGACCAGCCCGCTGCAAAAGTTTGACATCGAAAGGCTTCGAACGGCGTCTGTGGCCGAAAATTTCACGAAGAACCTAAACAACCGGCTGGCTCCCATCTTATCAGACGCATTGTTACAGACGAGCAACGAGCTCTGGATGGAAATGAAAGCAGTTATTAGGACCGTGGCAGAACAGAAGATTGGACATCAAGCCCGGCGCAAGAGGAATGATTGGTTCGATGATGAGTGCCAAAATACGTTAGACAAAAAGAATCAGGCGTACAAAGAACACATTGGTGGGAAAACCAGGACGCAGAGAGAACACTATGAAAATCTCAGAAGAGTAGTGAATAAGATAATTAGGATTAAGAAAAGAAGATACTATGATGACCAATTGAGAAATATCGATGTAAGCTTAGCGAGCAACAATACAAGACAAGCATACAAAGTAGTGAAAAGATTGAAACGTGGTTATCAGCCCAAAACCACGTTCTGTCGCGATGACATCGGCAATATCATCGCGGATGAAACGAAGATTATGAAAAGATGGGCATCATTATTCAAGAACCTCCTTAATCTTCCGCACAGCTCCAGAACATTGGAGCCAATAGATAACTGCGGAGAACTTCCATTGGCCCCACCCACTCTGGATGAAGTTTGTTCCACCATCAAAGTCCGAAAGAATAATAAAGCGCCGGACATTGATGAGATTCCAGTGGAGCTCATCAAATATGGTGGCGGTAGCGTTCATCAAGCTATTCACAAAGTCATCAAGTACATTTGGCAACAAGAATATATGCTGAAAGAGTGGAGCCAATCAATTATATTCCCTATCCACAAAAAAGGTGACAAGCTACAGTGCGAAAATTATAGAGGCATATCACTACTTTGTACGGTGTACAAAATATTTTCAAAGATCTTAGAAAATAAAATCGGATCATACACCAACAGTATTATTGGGGAGTATCAAGGTGGTTATAGAGCACGTAGATCAACGATAGACCAATTGTTTACAGTCAAGCACGTACTTGAAAAGTGCTAGGAGTTCAACATAGACGTTCACCAAATTTTCGTTGACTTCAAGCAAGCATACGACAGTATTGATCGTAACGTACTGCACTAAATAATGCTTTGCTTTAGCATCCCAGCCAAATTAGTGCGTCTTACCAAAATGACAATGACGTGGACAACCTGCCAAGTCCGTATCAATAACCAACCCACCGATGCCTTTGACACAAATATTGGACTTAAGCAGGGAGATGGGCTGGCTCCATTGCTATTCAATTTGGCTCTGGAGTACGTCATACGGAAGCTTCCTGTCGATAAGCAAGATACACAAATCTGTGATAAGGCCTATGTATTGAATGCCTTTGAGCCACGGGTCCTGAGGTGAATAATCGGACCGAAGTTAGACGGGGACCAATGGCGAATTCGATACAACCATGAGCTGTATGAAATTTTTGACGAACCGGAGGTCTCAACGATTGTAAAATTGCGGAAGCTGCAATGGGCTGGCCACATGAATGGTATGGACAGACAATGGATACCCAAAAAGGTATTTGTTGGGAGAACTGATGGCTAGAGGCCAGTGGGGAAACCAAGAAAACGCTGGTCTGACTCGGTCGACGAAGACAGTTTATCGCTGCTTGGATTTCGAAATTGGAGGACGTGGTCAATAGACCGAGGCAGTTGGAGGCGATTGTTGCAGGAAGCGAAGGCCCGAAAGGGGCTGCAGTGCTAAGAAGAAGATAATGTTTTATTATATTATGAAATTTTTTGTAGCTACATGATTGAGTTGCTTATTTTAATGGTTTTTCCGAAAAATCATTAGCGAAGAAAAATGTTAGAGGAAGGTGCTTTCGACGTGTAAACTAATTCTCATCCAGCCATCACTCATTAGATGCACACCGGTGATGGCGACCACCATGCCTAGAGGTGAGAGAGTAATTTTTTTAAATTTTCTATTTATGCAAACTCAATATGCTTTTGTAACTACGAATTATGTTCAGGTTAAATTTCCTCCTGAGAGTACATGTCTTTGCTAAACTTTAAATTGATCGTTTCAATCTTTTTACATCAATTTGATGTAAATCTATACGATAATTTTTTGCTCGACAGTGAGCTTTTATTGCTTCGTGTGGATATCGATTTCATTTTCGGATGACTCCGATAGCTTGAAATTACTTATAAAATTTTTTGTAGCTACAGGATTGAGGTGCTTATTTGAATAATCTTTTCTGAAAAATTATTAGAGAAGAAAAATGTTAGAAGAAGGTGGTTTCGACGGGTATACTAATTCTCATCGGGCCATCACTCTGATTAGATACATACAACACCAGTGATGGCGACCACCATGCTTAGAGGTGAGAGAGTTATATTTTTAATTTTCCTACTATGCAAACTCAATATGTCATTGTAACTACGAATCATGTTCAGATTGAATATCCTCCTGTAAGTACTTCCCACGTTTGCCTCCAGGCATCGCTAAAACGTTGGCATAAGGGGCACACAAAATGCTGTGAAGCACTCCTTTCCTGCTAGTCTCGTGAACAGTTCTCAGAGATAACAAAAAAATAATACGAATCAGTAAAAAAACTCTGAGTTTTTAAAAACTAGCTGTCTTTAAGTATGTCGACGTTAGGGTCTAAAATGCCCTAAGATACTGTATTTTCAATCCTCCGGACTTATCATTAATTTGAATTTATTAGATGTTCCTTAAGTCTTTTCTTACAAACCAATAATGAGTCTACGTTTTCCACTGTTTCTGGAAGATTGTTGCATAAACGCAGTGCATCATTCGTTGCATTGTTCTTTAGTCGATCAGTTCTAGTGTAAGGTATTACAAAATTGTTGGCATTTCTTGAATTATATAGGTTTATTTGTGATACTTTTATAAAGGGGCTTCGTTCCGATTCACTGGAAATTAGGCATTTGAAGATAAACTTAGGTTTCTCTATAGTAATGATTTGACTGAAGGTGGGTACATTGGTCCGTTGATACACTAGTCTTGTTGGAGTGGAAATTGGAAGGCTTCGAAAATTATTATAGGCTTTAGTTAGTATCCTGGATATAATATTAAGGTTTTACTTTGATGACTGACTCCAAATGACCACCGCATAATGTAGCTTTGTCAGTACAAATGCATTTTATACAAGTTTCTTCATATGCATTGGAAAACCTCCATATCTTCTCAACACTCCTATCATTGGTGCTAGTTGTCTCCTCAAATTATTTATATGTGGCAACCATGTCAAACGTTGATCTATGGTTAGACCGAGATATTTGATTTCAAACACTCTTTGCAAGTTTTCGCCGTTAATTTTTAGGTCAACTTCTATGTCTTCCTTATTCTTCTGTTTAAAAATATTGTATTTTGTCTTTGTAGTATTCAATGCTAGCTTGTTTCCGATAAGCCATAAACGATATTTATCTATATCCTCGTTGACGATATTCTCCATGGCAACTTTATCATGTCCTGAATAAAGAAGTACAGTTTCATAAGCATATAATGTGTGGTGAGCTTTCAGTTAACATATATTCAAATTATTGGTGTATAGCAAAAACAAGGTTGGTCCAAGTATGGATCCTTGAGGAACCCAGGATTTCATTGATTATTTACAATTCATTGATTATTTACAAGTTTTTCGAATATTTTAAGACAGGCTGTCAATAGCGCAACAGGGCGGTAAATATTCGATGATCTCCTCCTTTGAATATTGGAATTATTTTTACCAGTTTCTCTTCGCCCGGAAATGTTCCATTTCTAATATGCTCGTTTATAAAATTTCCCAGTGGTTCAGCTACCACATCTTTGAATAGAATAATTTCATGTGTGGTGATGTTGTCAATACCTGGTGCTGTACTTTTTTTTCAAATCTTCGATTGTATTTAATACTCATCTTTTAGTCGTTTGATGAATGTGAAAGATGGACTTAGGTGGGCTATTTATGGTATTGATATAGCTAGTTGACTTTTCACCAAGCTCCCTGGTAATTTTTTCACCAATTGTTTGAAAAAAAGTGGTTTGGCGAGTTTTCTGCCCCACATGGGCGTGCTGCATTGTTAGAGTTCACGCCAAAAATTCAGCATTTGATGACATGTTCCAGGGTGATGAATTATCTTTTGCTTCATTTATTATTTTCCATATTTTGTGTGAGTTGTCCGCCGCCGTTTCCAATTTTCTGGAGTAATATGAAAATGTAGCTTCTTTTATGAGACGTTTTGATTCTTTTAGGGCTTGATTATACAGATATTTAAGGGCGTGATCTTCAGCGTTCTTTTTGTATTGATCTTTTTTTCAATGGTAGAATCATGCTTGGACTCTGTAATTATATTTTTGAGCTCCATAAGGTTTTCAGGTCTTCGATTTATTAGCAACTGTTGAAATTTCGATTTGAAAAGATCCTTGTCTAAATATCTGAATATTTTGTGGGCAGGTTTTTGTTTGCTGAGACTTTGATCATGGACAACAATTTTTAGAACACGACGATCTTATTTCGGCCAGTCTGCAAGTGTGAATTTAATGTTTTCAGCAATTTTTTTTATCATATGTTGCGATGTGATCTAGGCAGGTACTCAAAGTCGGGCGAGTAATTTTGTCCTTATTGACAATGACCACTCCGTTTGTTTCCAGGGTATCCTTGTACATTCTCGATTCTGTAGATTCTGCAATTACGTCTATGTGTGTGTCAGCAACTGTGATTAGGTTTTTTTCAGTAGAATATATTGCATGTATTACTGTGCAGAAGTCCTGCGCATTGAGATGGTTGGTATTATAGTAAGTGCTGATTTTTAGTGTTATACCTGCGCAGGTTATTTCATTTATTATTATATAATATATGTCAGATGTTACTGTCTTTGTCACAAAATTAATTGTATTTTTTGTATCAATTGCTTTACCACCTCCGCTTCCGGGCCTGCAGGAGAAAACGGAGCTATATTCCGAAATATTGTAATACTTTGCTTCTTCAGGATTGATCCATATTTCGTTTGGTATAATCAGATCCGTTTCAGGATTTTGCTGCAGATAAATATGAATATCACTCAACTTGTGCCGTAGGCTTCTTATATTAGCATAAAAGATAGTTGACTTGTCACTTGATTGATTTTGTGATTAACGATCATCATCGAAATTGCAGTCAGTACTCCTCCTAGCAATTTAAATCCTTCTTTGATACTCTGGGCACTCCCACGAGTCTGCTCTGTGTGAGCGATCCGCATTCTTATCATTACCCATACAATTGTAATAGTTCTCATGTGTGCTTTTGTATTCCTTGAGCTCATGCTTTCCTCCACATTTCACACAAATTTGTTCTCCTTCGCATTTTGACGATCATTTCACTCTTTTTACATCAATTTGATGTAAATCTATGCGATAATTTTTTGCTTGAATTTACTTATGTAATTTTTTATAGTTACATGATTGAGTTGCTTATTTTAATAATTTTTTCTGAAAAATTATTGGAGAAGAAAAATGTTAGAAGAAGGTGGTTTCGACGTGTGTACTAACTGTCATCAGGCCATCACTCTTATTAGATACACACCGGTGATGGCGAACACCTTGCTTGGAGGTGAGATAGTTATTTTTTTTTAAATTTCTTACTTATGCGAAATCAATATGTTTTTGTAACTGCGAAATATGTTCAGGTTAAATTTCCTCCTGAGAGTACATGTCTTTGCTAAACTTTAAATTGATCGTTTCAATCTTTTTACATCAATTTGATGTAAATTTATACGATAGTTTGTTGCTCTACAGTGAGCATTTATTGTTTCGTGTGGATATCGATCTTGCTTTCGGATGGCTCCGATAGCTTGAAATTACGGATGAAATTTTTCGTGGCTACATAATTGAATTGCTTATTTGAATAGTTTTTTCTGAAAAATTATTAGAGAAGAAAAATGTCAGAAGGTGGTGGTTTTGACGGGTGTACTAATTCTCATCGGGCCATCACTCTGATTAGATACACATCACACCAGTGATGACGACCACCATGCTTAGAGGTGAGAGAGTTATATTTTTAATTTTCCTACTTACGCAAACTAAATATGTTTTTGTAACAACGAATTATGTTCCGGTTAAATTTCATCCTGTAAGTACTTGTCTTTGATAAACTTTAAATTGATCAGGGTGAAATGATTATTGGGTATACGATATATGAAATGTATAAACTCTCGTTTGCAAACAGAAATAAACTTTATTATAACAAAACTGTGTGGAGCTATAGTGTCATGCGTGTGTACACTTTTAAGTATGAATCAAGATGGCTGGTGCTATTTATATTAATTGATTACGGGGCACGTTCGGTCCGCCCGGACTCGACTAGATGTAGATGAAGAGTGATTTGACTTTGACAGCGTTCCTCTGACAGCGATTCTGCAACACCGCTGCTGTGGTCAGTGACATCTAATTGTCTTATATGTCGTGACCGCCACAGGACCAATTTAAAGTTTAGCCAGGACAAGTACTTATAGGAGGAAATTTAATTGAACATAATTCGTAGTTACAAAAACATATTGAGTTCGCATAAGTAGGAAAATGAAAAAATAACTCTCTCACCTTCAAGCGTGGTGGCCGCCATCACCGTCTTACATAACCAGTATACCGTTTGAACTGGGATCTCATTTGATGTGTATCCTATGTACATCACTAAGGCTCCCGGGGAGAGAGAGAGATCTTCTTGCATAACACTTACCTGCTACTCTATTCATCTTAACCAAATCAACAAAGACGGGAGTTTATTTTAAAGGATTTTACCTTATTTTACTGGTCATTTTTTTAAAACATTTATGTTACAACGGAATTTATAAATTACATTTTCAATTATTTCATTATTTGAAACTTCTATCAATATTGAGTGAAACGCTTTCCACTTGACTTGTCGCGCTTCACAGGTGAGCGCCAGCGTGCAGAGGGAATCAAAACGACGTGCTAGTGGTTCGGGGTGGGCACATGGCGTGAAACGCCAAAAGGCCGATTGACATTCGCGGCGCAAGCCAACACCTCACCCCTCACCATTTTGTTGGGCACTGACCAATACCTCCGTCTAAAACTTAGATCGCGTTACTACACGTACGGTTTAACTAATGGGTAGCAGCACACTCCCCTTCTGGACTTGAACACCACTGCCTGACATGCTTTACCCAAGAACTTTAAACACTGTTCTTTCGTGAGCTTTTAACCTAAATTCTCTTTAAAAGTGCTGAGTAGCCGAACACGTGCGCTCTCGTTTCACGAAAGCTTTTCCTCCCCTTTCCGTCTCGCTTGCTCGGATGGTGAGTATGCGAAACTGGGGAAATTGAGCGAAAGAGTGATTTTCGCTTAAGCTTTCGGCTGTTCCATGATCTTTTGAAGTGAATTAGCGAAACTGGGGACATTGAACAAGAGAGCGTTTACGCCGGAACTTTCGGTTTTCCTTTCCACTTAACTCTCTTCGTAGCACACCCAAAGCTTATCATTCACGATGTAATAATCACATGAAGCGCATTGCGGGTTAATCTTTTTTGTTTGCTTTACCGCTCGCTTATTTACTTTTGCGCTTACACATTGGACGACATGCTTCAATAGCAATGGGCATATGTGCTTCTTTGACTAATTTCATTGGCGAGGTGCGAGTACATAGGTAGTGTTTGCTCGCTCGCAACTACTTCAGTGATGAAGCGTAAGTATACACGGATATGTTGTATGTGTTCGCTCGCAAAAACGGGCCCAATGAGAATTAGTACACATATCGAAACCCCCTCCTTCTAACATTTTTTTTTGTAGCTAATTTTTCAGAAAAAAGTATTAAAATAAGCAACTCAATCATGTAGCTACATAAAATTTAATAAGTGATTTCGAGCTATTGGGGCCATCCAAAAGCGAGATCACAGTAGAGCGAAAAATTAACGTATAGATTTACATCGATTTGATGTAAAAAGGGTAAAATGATAAATTTCAGGTTTCACAAAGGAAATATTTTATTTATATAATTCGTTTTTTAATTTTTTTGTTTAGTATTATGATATTTTTTTGAATTGTTTTTGCTTTTCCTCTGAATGGCATGGTCTTCAAAATCAAGATAAAATCATTCAAATAAGATTCAACCTTAAACCTTGACTGCCACAATATTACAAAAGAATGAATGAAAAAATATGTTTTTTCTATGATTCTATTTTAAATGGAGATTAATATATATATATATATATATATATATATATATATATATATATATATATATATATATATATATATATATATATATAATATATATATATACATATATATATATATATATATATATATATATATATATATATATATATATATATATATATATATATATATATATAAAATATATATATACATATATATATATATATATATATATATATATAAATATATATATATATATATATATATATATATATATATATATATATATATATATATATATATATATAAATATTTATATATATATATATACATATATATATATATATATATATATATATATATATATATATATATATATATATATATATATATATATATATATATATATATATTTTTTTTTCTTTAAAAAGAGTAAATACAAAAAATGTTAAGCGTAAACTTAAGAAAAATATCATTTACATTGAAAATCAATCACACGAAATAGGATTTTATAGTTAATATCTGTTCTATTGTTGAAACTAGAATATACGTATATATACGAAAAAACGCTATACTTTACTAAACAAAATTTAAGTATATGAGGGTACTAAAGAGACTACCATCTACATTAACCCGCCCAAAGTGTTAAGCGCTACTTAATCATCACAAATTTATAATTAATTTTAATGTACCTTAGCATTTTTTTCTTAAAAAGCCATCGGGCCTTGCTGTGTTGTGTGAGCAGACGCGTTTCGACTACTACGAGTGATCTTCAGTGTCTAAAGGATGTATTGAAGCGAATGACTTTATATAGTCGTAGGATTGGTTAAGCAAATGGGTAATTAGGACAGGTAGTAAATTACGTCAAGTACTAAATTATACCAGGTAGAGGGATATTAAATTTTAATTTTTTTGCTTGTTGGATGTCCGTTTGTTGTGTTTCATCTCGTTTCTGTTTTCGTCAAAGAGTGTGGTCTAATACTGAGAAAATTGCGTCGAAATTGGTAACAAGTTGTTCGTTGATAATGTTACCGTCAGTCTTTCAATGTTTATAAATTTCAAGCCTTTTTAGGATGTCAAGTCTCGGTCCTTTGCTTTGTTTGTGTAGCAATTTCATAGAGCTTGTCATAGAGTCAGGCTCATTGCGTGGTTTTGTAGGTGCGACGCATAATTGGAGTTTGCCTTGTTGTGTAAGAAAGATCGTAAATGCTCTTTGTATCTTGTCGTTCGTTTTCGTGTTGTCCTTCCTATATATACCATGTCACAGTCCTTGCATGTAAGTTTGTATATGCTGCTGTTTTCATATATTGATGTGCATTCATTTTTGGCTTCAGTTTGTTTCCAATGTTGTTGTTCGTTTTGAATGCAGTTTGCAATTTGTATTTCCTAAGGAAGTTTGATAGTTTGTATGTCTCTTTGCCTACGTATGTTAACGAAACCCAAACCCACTATATACCGGCTGCGCCAATTTTGTTACAAACCAGTATACCCTATGTATACTGGTAAGAACTAGGAGCTCAACTTGATGCGTATCCTATATACAACATCAAGGCTCCCGGGGAAAAAACTCACTGTAACACCACTTACCTGCTACTCTATCCATCAAAACCAAACCAAAAAAGGCAAGAGTTCACTTTAAAGCATCACTTTTATTGTGTTATTGTTATTTTCTAAAAACATTTACATGACATTAGAATTTCCAAATTATTTTAAAACTCTAAATATCAGCCAGCCTGAAGAGGGAACCAACTTGTCGTATTAATGGTTCGGGGTGGCCACACGGCGTGAAGCGCCAAAGGGTCGGTTAAGGATCAGGGCGCAAGCCAAAATCTCACCCCTCACCAGTTTGTCGGAGACTGGACAGCACTTTCAACTTAAACTTAAACGCGAATACTTGCAACGATGTAGATAAAGAATGGGTAGCAGCACGCTCCCTTTTGGATTTGAACAAGACTCCCTGGTATAAGACTGCCCAAGAACATTAAATACCACTCTTTCGTGAGCTTTCAACCTAAATTCTCTTTAAAGGTGCTGATTAGCCGAACACGTGCGCTCTCGTTCCACGAAAGTTTTTCCTCCCCGCGTCGTCTCGCTTGCTTGGCTGGTGAATATGCGAAACTGGGGAAATTGAGCGAAAGAGTGTTTTTCGCTTAAGCTTTCGACTTCGAAAGAGTGCTTTCAGCTTAAGCTTTCGGCTTTCCCATGATCTCTTGAGGTAAAACTGCGAAACTTGGGACATTGAGCGAAAGAGTGTTTATGCCGGAACTTTAGGTTTTCCTTTCCGCTTACCTCTCTTCGAAGCACCCCGTTCGTTCACGATGTGAATATCGTTGCGGGTTGAACTTTTTCGTTCACTTAACTGCTCGCTTATTTACTTGCGCATGTGTTTCCATGGCTAATTTTCATTGGCGAAGTGCGAGTACATAGGTGTTGTTTGCTCGCTACTATTGCAGCTATGAAGCGGGAATACATCCGAGTATGATCATGTGTTCACTCGCAACATACATACATACATATATATATATATATATATATATATATATATATATATATATATATATATATATATATATCTATATATATATATATATATATATATATATATATATATATATATATATATATATATATATAGTACATATATATATATATATATATATATATATATATATATATATATATATATATAAATTATTTGAAACTTCTATACATATATATATATATATATATATATATATATATATATATATTGTCGCGTGTTTCGGTTCGCGGTCAATAATTTAATGTTCCAGGAGAGTGAAAACGCAATGTCTTTTAAATTAAATTAAAAGAGTTTATTTAATTTGTCAAAAATGCACAATCACTTCACTAACAATTTAACAATTTTAATTTTCACTATTAAAATTCTAGCTTCCACTTGTCCATAAATTTCTATCGCAATTGTCTACTAAAATCACTTCACACTAAAACAATCAATATCGCCTGTACTTCGCGTATCGCAGTTTTCTATCGCGGTTGTAATGAATGATCCCCCCATTCATTCAGCTCGCCTTTATATAGGGTCTCTAATCATTCAACTCAGTTCTCGTACATTGGTGAATCAGCGGGAACATTCCAGCAGTGAATGAATGCAGCAGTGAGTCACTTTCAGATGTTGTTCATGCTTGTTGGGTTCTCGTGGTTTCGAGTAAATTCGTTTTGTTGATGTTCTTAATGGTTGTGAAAACAATTGTGACAGTAGCTCGCAGAATTTGTTGTACATGTAACACTGCCACCACCTCAGTTCTTTTTGCCCCGAAAAGATGTGTCGCCATTTGTAGTCAATTCCCCCTGGGTGTAATATGGGGCAAGACGGTCCAGATGCACGATTTTCATTTTGGCTCTCGGCTTACGGTGTTCCTGTATGCGATATACGACGTTGTTGATTCGCTTTGTGACCCGGTATGGTCCCTCCCAATTATGTTGCAACTTTGGAGACCTACCCTTTCGCCTTTGCGGGTTATATAGCCACACCAAGTCATCTTGCTGGAAGTCAGTAGAATTTGCCTTTAGGTCATACCTGGTCTTCATGCGGTCAGTAGCCGATTCGAGGTGTTTTCGCACGGTCCGATGTATCTGGTTCAACCGTTGCCTTAGATCAATTGCGTACCCTGAGATCGTTTGGGGTTTCTCAAGGGGTGTTCCGAAGTTTATATCGGCTGGCAGACGAAAAATCTTTCCAAAAAGGACTTTGGCTGGGGCTTGGCCCGTCGATGCATGTTCGGCAGCTCTGTACGCCATCAAAAATAGTGGGATATGTCGGTCCCAGTCCCTTTGGTTCTCGTCGACGATCTTGGCCAGGTGTTTATTTAGCGTGCCGTTGAACTGTTCGACCATTCCATCGGATTGGGGATGCAGTGGTTTTGTCCTTGTTTTCCGTATTCCCAGTAGTTCACACATTTCGCTAAAAACTAGTGACTCAAAGTTTCGGCCTTGATTTGAATGTAATTCACAAGGTACGCCGTACCTACTGACCCAATTTAACACTAGCTGTTCAGCTACGGTAGTTGCTTCCTGGTTGGAAATGGGATAGACCTCAGGCCACTCTCTGAAATAATTGGCTACAACCAGCGTATATCGATTTCCCCATTCGGATTCAGGAAAGGGTCCTGCGATGTCAACAGCAATCCTTTCGAATGGCACGCCTACGTTATAGGTTTGCATTTGTCCTCTCAGTCGTCGCTTTGGGCCTTTGACGAAAGCGCAAATTGTGCATCTGCGACACCAGTCCTCTACGTCTTCTCGAGCGTGGAGCCAGTAGAACCTTTCCCACAATTTCGCTAAGGTCTTGTCAACACCAAGGTGGCCCCCCGAGGATCCCTCGTGCATTTCCTTAATCACATCATGGATTCGGCTTTTGGGTAGTATAGTTTGCATCCTATAGGAGCTACCATCCGCCGTTTCCCATTTCCGCTTGAGTACGCCACCCTCCACCTGAAGAGAGTTCCATTGTGCCCAATAGCTTTTTAGGGTTGCGCCATGCATTGAAACGTCCTTCCACTCCGGTCGCCCAGTTGTCTCCTTCCATACGAGCAATGGTCCGATTTCTTCATCGGCTAACTGGGCATTTCGAATCTCCTCTGGTGACCAACCTTCATCGAATTCGGCCGTTATCACTCGCAGATCAACGGGCGGCTCCTTTTCCTCAATCCGTCGGCAATGCTTGCAGTTAGCTGGGCATAGACGGCGGGATAGGGCGTCAGCATTTCCATGAACTCCACCCTTCCATTGAACAATTTCGTAGTCGTATGACTGCAATCTTTCGATTCATCTCGCAACTTGTCCCTCGGGGTTTTTGAAGTTGAGCAGCCATCTCAGCGATGCATGGTCCCTTTGGAAAACGAATTTCTGGCCATATAGGTACTTTTGGAACTGCTTGGTGGCCTCTATTACAGCCAATAGCTCCTTCCTGGTCACGCAGTAATTCCTCTCACTTTTTGAAAGAACTCGACTGTAATACGAGAGGACTCTTTCTTCGCCATCGATCTGCTGGGAGAGTACAGCTCCAATACCGCCGTTGCTCGCATCGGTGTCAACTACAAACCTTTTCCGGGTTTTCGATATGCCAGCACGGGTGTTTCACACAGCTTCTCCTCCAAGGTCTCAAAGGCTACCTGGCATTGTTCATTCCAGACATACGGACGATTTCTCTCGGTTAACTGATGGAGACACTTAGCTATTTTGGCAAAGTCTTTGACGAATCTTCGATAGTAGGTTGCCAGACCCAGAAAACTTCGTAGTTGGCGCTTGTTGCTTGGTGTTGGCCAGCTTTTCACGGCTTCAATTTTCTCAGGGTCTGTTTTGACCCCTTCTGCTGATACGACGTGTCCCAGGTATTTTACTTCAGCTGCGAAAAGGGTACACTTGTCAGGACTAAGTTTCAAATTTGCCAGTCACAATCGGGAGAAAACCTCTTCTAAGTTCCAAACATGCTCTTCGAACGTTCTCCCGATGACAATGATGTCATCTAGGTACACCAAGCAGGTTTTCCAGGTTAGACCACGTAGCACGTACTCGATCAGGTGTTCGAAAGTGGCTGGAGCATTGCAAAGCGCAAACGGCATCACCTCAAATTGCCACAATCCGGTCCCAACTGAAAATGCGGTCTTCTCTCGGTCCTTCTTGTCGATTTCTACCTGCCAATAGCCACTCTTGAGATCGAGTGTAGAAAACCATTTTGCGTCGGCTAAAGTGTCCATGATGTCATCGATGCGTGGGAGCGGGTAACTATCTTTCTTAGTGACGTCGTTAAGCTGCCTATAGTCGACACAAAAACGAGTGCTACCATCCTTTTTCTTGACTAGAACTACTGGCGCGGGCCATGGACTGACAGAAGGTTCAATAACGCCTTGTTTTTCCATGTCCGAGATCAGCGCGCTCACTTCTCCTTGTTTGGCTATAGGGAGACGTCTTGGTGCTTGTCGAATCGGCTTGGCTCCCTGTGTATCTATGACGTGAGCTACCAGACTCATTCGGCCTTGGTCATCCGGGCTTGTTGAGAAGATGTCACTGTACTTGGTGACCAGACCAGAGTCTCTTTTGAATAGCTGCGCTGACAATTTGACCTGCTTCAATATTGCAGACGTGAATTACCGGGTTTTGTCTGTGTCTTGCCTCCTACTCCAATGATGGTCGTGAGTAGCTTCCAAAGAGGTGAGGGTGGAAATAAGCTGGCAGCTGCCGATGACTTCTCCCGCTTTGATGCTCGTGGTTGAGTCTGCGGTGTTAAGGACTCTAACCGGCACGTATCCGTTCCTTAAAGATCTTACAAGGCTTCGTCCTACAATCAAACTGCGCAATGCGGACGTCTTCGTTGGCTCTATCAGATAAGATCGGTGGTCTCCAGAATCACCATCAAGCTTGGCCCATACAATGCTTTCGGAAGAATTCGGTACATCAGTGTCAGTACATACCACTACATTCATCTTGGGTATTTGGACGCTGGGATCCTCCATCAGTACTTCGACATTCTGCCATTTCAATACACGTTTGCCCAAATCCAACGTGATTCCATGTGGTCACAGAAAATTCATTCCGAAAATGCAGTCATCCATAATGTATGCGACCAGAAAATTATGTCGGAACACAAGGTCTCCCAACTGTATCTGGAGGTTGACCTCTCCATGAACAGGTGCAGTTTCTCCCGTAGCTGTCCGTAGTGCCCTTGTGAAGTTGTTGCTGTCTAACTAGGTCTGGTCGGATAATCGATCGGGTTGCACCAGTGTTGATTGTTGTGGTGCAGTGTTCTCTGTCAACTTGACCCGGAAGGCATAAGTCCGCTTCTCCACGATGTAGTCTTGACACGGTGATGGTGGTGCTGGGGACGTCGATCCTCCTAGCCAACCTCTGCCCCACGAAGTTGGCCCTTACATGTTTCCCGACCCCTCTGTTTGAAGGGCTTCCATTCTGGGCTCCTGACTCGGTCTGGATCTCCTCCTAGCTGCACACCCTGGACAATAGCTCGTTTGTCTTCGCTTTTTGCAGTCTCTTTGCAGGTGCCCCTTCTCTCCGCAATTCCAGCATCTAAGCGCACCATTTCCATGCGGGTCTCACTCAATTTCGACGCGCTCACACCTGCACTCGTCTGTCACTACCTCACGAACCCGGGCAGTGGTACGAGTCACATTTTTCGCTGCCTCAGTTTGCTTTTGGGCTAAACGCACGGCTTGTTGCAATTCCGGGTCCTTTAGTGCGCTGATGAATGCTTCTGCCACCGCATCATCTCGATGTTCTGGGTCGTAAGCTGGGTAAGCCAAAAGTGCCAGTCGCTCAATGTCTTGGGCTAGCTGCTGTAGGGTTTCACCAAACTTCTGCATTCGATGCCTTAGCTGTGACCGATAAATCTGCTTCAGATGATCGTCTCCATAACGCATGTCGAGCGCATTCATTATAGCGTTCGGGTTTGAGTGCGATTCAACGGGGATCGTCTGCAAAAGCTCGGCAGCTGGGCCTCTTAGAGCAAGAATTAATCCAGTTTCTCGTTCCTGGTCATTCCAGCGATTTGCCCTTGCGGCAGCTTCAAACTGGGTCTTGTAAATACTCCAGACCGTTTGCCCATCGAATATTGGTGCTTGTACATTTCTGGATGTGCTCTGCGCTGCGGTTATAAGCGGGGCTGGTGAGGAGGTTACTACTGCCTTTGCTACTTCCAATCCCTTTTTCATGTTTCCCATCTCATGGTTGATTTTCTCCTCTACCTGGCTGATATCATGGTTTATTCTCTCCTCGACCTGGCTGATCTCATGGTTGATTCTCTCCTCGACCTGGTAAACCTTTTCCTCGACCTGGTCAACCTTTTCCTCGACGCCTTTAATTTGTTTGTTCAGATGACCGAGCTCCGCTTTTATTTCGGTTGACTGTTTCTCCAGCTTCTGTGTGATGTCTGCCTTGATTTCGATCGCTTGTTGGTCCAGCTTCACTGATTGCTAATTTAACTTCGCTGATTGTTCGCCTAGCTTCACAGTTAGACTGGATGACAACTGCATAACATTTGCATTAGCGCATTTTCTGGCTCCTTTGATTTTGGTGTTTTCACTTCTCCACCTTCTGCGCCTTTTTCCGCATCTGAGAGCTCACCCGAATCCAGTTTCCCGCCTTCCGACTCGATCGCGTCACGCAAGCGTGCAATCAGTATGGCCTTTGTACCTTGCGTGGCCAGATTTCGCTGTTCCAACTCCTCTTTGAGCTCCGATATGCTCAATTGATTAATTTTTAGATGAAAGTTTCCTGGCATTTTTATTGTTTCGGCTATTTTTCCACCAGTTTTCACGTTAATTTACACTATTGTGCACTTTAAAAATGTTTAAACGTTTTCACTCCCAAAATTTTCTATCCCACTTCTGACACAATTGTCGCGTGTTATGGTTCGCGGCCAATAATTTAATATTCCGGGAAGGTGAAAACACAATGTCTTTAATTTATTTAATTTGTCAAAAATGCACAATCACTTCACTAACAATTTAACAATTTTAATTTTCACTATTAAAATTCTACCTTCCACTTGTCCATAAATTTCTATCGCAATTGTCTACCAAAATCACTTCACACTCAAACAATCAATATCGCCTGTACTTCGCGTATCGCAGTTTTCTATCGCGGTTGTAATGAATGATCCCCCCATTCATTCAGCTCGCCTTTATATAGGGTCTCTAATCATTCAACTCAGTTCTCGTACATTGGTGAATCAGCGGGAACATTCCAGCAGTGAGTCACTTTCAGATGTTGTTCATGCTTGTTGGGTTCTCGTGGTTTCGAGTAAATTCGTTTTGTTGATGTTTTAATTGTTGTGAAAACAATTGCGACAGTAGCTCGCAGAATTATTTGTACATGTAACATATATATATATATATATATATATATATATATATATATATATATATATATATATATATATATATATATATATATATATATATAAATATATATATTGATATATATATATATATATATATATATATATATATATATGTATATATATATATATATATATATATATATATATATATATATATATATATATATATATATATAAATATATATATATATATATATATATATATATATATATATATATATATATATATATATATATATATATATATATTACATATTTATACAGGGTCCGAATAATAAGTAATCAGACTGACCTCAGGAAATTTTTTTTTAAGAAATCTTCAAAGTAGTCCCCATTGGAGTCGATGACACGCTGATACTGGATTTTCCAATCCCCGAGCGCTACCTGGAAGTCGCCAACCTCGATGCTGTCTAGAGCCCTCGTCGCAGCACGTTGAACGTTTTCCAGAGTCAGAAAGAAGTCCGCTAGTGCCATATCCGGGCTGAAAGGAGGCTGTGGCAATGTTGCCCTTGACTGTTTGGCCAACTGCTCGGTGACGAGCAGGCAGGTGTGCGACGGAGCATTGTCGTGATGGAGGATCCACGAATCGGCAATCTCCGGACGGACTCGGCGAGCCCGGGCGTTTAGTCGACGGAACACCTCTCTGTAGTACTGGCCGTTTACAGTTTGGCCGGGTGGCACAAACTCTTTCTGAACAATGCCTTTCACGTCAAAGAAAGTAATGAGCATCGACTTCATCTTCGATTTGCTCATGCGCGCTTTTTTCGGTCGTGGTGACGCCGGTGTGTGCCACTCCAAACTCTGCCGCTTCATCTAAGGATCGTATTCGAAAACCCTCCTGTAATAACGTGGTTAAAAAACTCTGGTTCGGTTGCTCGATCGTACGCTCCATTTTCACTCCGACGACGTAACTGAACACGCACTCCACTCTTCAAGCGCTTGGAGGCAACTGCTGCAGCCCGGTTCCCTTTACCTAGACCCCCACTACCACTACAACACCAGATACCGGTTAGCAGACGCTTTGACGGTGCGGGGCAGGCTCCGTCCCGTTACTTATTATTCGGACCCTATATATATATATATATACATATATATATATATATATATATATATATATATATATATATATATATATATATATATATACATATATATATATATATATATATATATATATATATATATATATATATATATATATTGTTGGGTATTGTTAATCTCAACACCCAAACTGTGAGAACAAATAAAACACACCGTGCGGTTCTGCTACTGATCACTGAAAACACCCTTTATTTCCATATTTTTCCTACAATCGAATTACAACTACCCGAACATATTACGGTTGACCGGTGGGTACCATCCGTTGGCACTACTCAGACTTAACGTCTAGAACCAATGAGAGGTCGGTTCCTCGTTCGGACTAAGAGTTCTTAAAATCATTACATCATCTTGCAAGAACTGAGGCTTGAAGGAACGGATTGGGACGAGCCCGTGCCAAGCCAACTCGAAGAAAAATGGCGGAATTTTCGTGCTAACCTGTCGACAATTGAAGAGATCTCAATTCCCCGCTGGGTTAATTATACCAACAATGAGTCGGTTCAGATTCATGGATTTCGTAACGCATCAGAATTGGCATACGCAGCAACCATTTACTCACGTGTTCAAGGTACGATCAATACTACGTCTCGAACTGTGTGGTGCAGCCTTGTTGTGCAAACTAATGAACAGCACTCTGAAAGCGCATGGATTGGATCGTACCAGACCTTACCACTGAACGGGCTCGACAATTGTGTTGCAATGGTTACGTAAGCCGGCAACTAGTTGAAAACTCTTCGTAGCGAACTGAGTTGGAGAAATACAATCACACTCAGAGCCAAAACCCTGGAGACATTGTAATGATTTTTGTTTACGTTCGCTCGAACGAAGTCGGAACCGACATATCATCAGTTCTAGACGTGGTCTGAGTCGTGCCAATGAATGGTACCAACTGGTCAACCAGTCCGTGCACCCGTAATCCATTTCGCGGTGGCTGCTTGTCGGCCAGCTAGTCCGGAGAGGATTTCGGTCGCAGGTCTTTAAAATGGATTACGCTCAATTACATGTTTCAGCCACCATTTAGTGCCCGTTTCAAATGCGTAAAGGTTCCAACCATACGGAAAAGAAACCTACTTTACTTTATTCCGTATTCTCTTCCTTTCATTTAGTCAACAATACAAAAAACTAGGTTGTATTTCGCGTTCCCGAATTTCACCGACGCGGTACCGAAAAATATACTACGTTAATTCAACTCCAACGAACTCTACTCTGATGAAAACGCAAGGCAACCGATGGTACGGCGTACTGCACGCGATTTCTAGAACCCTACCCTCTTCACGGCATACTTACCGTGCACTCTCACTCCTGTTGAAAAAGCAGGGCAGGCTGGAAAGGAAAGTCATGTTTTGACTTAGCAGTTCATGTTATCATGTATTTCCATCCAACTTTGTAACATCCCTTCAAACATCTATACTTCTATTATATATGCATACATAGATTAATTTTTATGTAGAAAATAACCACATTTTGCTTTCATCTTAAATACCAATTACATTTCTTTTCTCCACACATCTAATCCTTTCTTTTTCTAGTCTATTTTAAATATCCATTTTACAATACAAAAAGGGATTGTTTCGGCCGTTATAAATGACTTTTATTTGTATTGAATCTACAGGTGTATGTGTGTACAAAAGTGTAAAGCATTTGTTGATTATTATTAATATTATTATCATCGTTTGAATTTTACATTTATCATTCTTTTTCTAAATTTATATCATTATTTGTTCCTTTACATTGGGTTCATATTTGTATCTTTGCTCGCGATTGCTTTGTTCATTTTTATTTTTCTTATTTATTGTTATTTACTTTCATTTCACCACTACTGCAAATAATGCTCGGGTAAATTTCTACGAAATATTGTATCTTTGACTGAATAAAAGACAATTTTAATATTTTGCGTATCAACAGCAGGTAAAATGATAATAATGGCAGAGTGAGTATTTTTACCAACTTTTATAAACATTTCTAACATAAAATTTGTACATCTAACAGCTCATGCGGATTACCAGTAAATTGTGGAAAGTACCAACGTATATCAATCTCAGGATTTCGCACCTTTTGTGCTAGTGAATCAATTTTATTTAGAAATAATATTATTGAGATTGCTTGGAATGTACGATTATTTACGATTGTATCGAAGATATATATATATATATATATATATATATATATATATCTATATATATATATATATATATATATATATATATATATATATATATATATATATATATATATATATTGTCGCGTGTTATTGGTTCGCGGCCTATAATTTTAACGTTCCGGGAAACTGAAAACGCAATGTCTTTTAATTTGAGTTAAAAGAGTTTATTTAATAAAATGCACAATAATCGGTTAACACTTTCACTAATTTTAATTTTCACTATTAAGATTCTAACACTTGTCCATAAATTTATTATCGCAATTGTCTTCTAAATCACTTCACTATTACGAAACACACTTTTCTTTCGCACTTCTTGTCGCGGTTGAATGAATGATGATACCCCCCATTCATTCAGCTCGCCTTTATATAGGGTCTCTACCTATTCACCCATTTCTCGTTTATTGGCGAATGTTCTACCGAGAGGTACCTGGTAGATTCGAGCAAATTCATGAATGGAGTGACGTCACTTGCAGATGTTGATCATGCTTGTTGGGTTCTCGTGGTTTCGAGTGAATTCGTGTTCTTCATTGTTGTGAAAACAATTGCGACAGTAGCTCGCAGAATTATTTGTACATGTAACACTGCCACCACCTCAGTTCTTTTCGCCCCGAAAAGATGTGTCGCCAGTTGTAGTCAATTCTCCCTGGATGTAATATGGGGCAAGACGGTCCAGATGCACGATTTTCATTTTGGCTCTCGGTTTCCGGTGTTCCTGTATGCGATATACGACGTCGTTGATTCGCTTTGTGACTCGGTATGGTCCCTCCTAGTTATGTTGCAACTTTGGAGACCTACCCTTTCGCCGTTGCGGGTTATATAGCCACACCAAGTCATCTTGCTGGAAGTCACTAGAATTAGCCCTTAGATCATACCTGGCCTTCATGCGGTCAGTAGCCGATTCGAGGTGTTTTCGCACTGTCCGATGTATCTGGTTCAACCGTTGTCTTAGATCACTTGCGTACTCCGAAATCGTTTGGGGTTTCTCGGGGGGTGTTCCAAACTTTATATCAGCTGGCAGACGAATAGTCTTTCCAAAAATGACTTTGGCTGGGGCTTGGCCCGTCGATGCATGTTCGGCAGCTCTGTACGCCATCAAAAATAGTGGGATATGTCGGTCCCAGTCCCTTTGGTTCTCGTCAACCATCTTGGCAAGGTGTTTATTGAGCGTGCCGTTGAAACGTTCGACCATTCCATCGGATTGGGGATGCAGCGGTGTTGTCCTCGTTTTCCGTATTCCGAGCAGCTCGCACATTTCGCCAAAAACTAGTGACTCAAAGTTTCGGCCTTGATCCGAATGTAATTCGCAAGGTACGCCGTACCTACTGACCCAATTTAACACTAGCTGTTCAGCTACGGTAGTTGCTTCCTGGTTGGGAATGGGGTAGACCTCGGGCCACTTGCTGAAATAATCGGCTACAACCAGCGTATATCGATTTCCCCAATCGGATTCAGGAAAGGGTCCTGCGATGTCAACAGCAATCCTTTCGAATGGCACGCCTACGTTATAGGTTTGCATTTGTCCTCTCAGTCGTCGCTTTGGGCCTTTGACGGAAGCGCAAATTGTGCATCTGCGACACCAGTCCTCTACGCCTTCTCGAGCGTGGAGCCAGTAGAACCGTTCCCGCAATTTCGCTAAGGTCTTGTTAACACCAAGGTGGCCTCCCGAGGATCCTTCATGCATTTCCTTAACCACATCGTGGATTCGGCTTTTGGGAAGTATAGTTTGCGTCCTATAGGAGCTGCCATCCGCCGTTTCCCATTTTCGCTTGAGTACGCCACCCTCCACCTGAAGGGAGTTCCATTGTGCCCAATAGCTTTTCAGGGTTGCGCCATGCATTGAAACGTCTTTCCACTCAGGTCGCCCAGTCGTCTTCTTCCATACAAGCAATGGTCCGATGTCTTCATCGGCTAACTGGGCGTTTCGAATCTCCTCCGATGACCAACCTTCATCGAATTCCGCCGTTATCAATCGCAGATCAACGAGCGGTTCCTTTTCCTCAATCCGTCGGCAATGCTTGCAGTTAGCTGGACATGGACGGCGGGATAGGGCGTCAGCATTTCCATGAACTCCGCCCTTCCGATGAACAATTTCGTAGTCGTATGACTGCAATCTTTCGATCCATCTCGCAACTTGTCCCTCGGGGTTTTTGAAGTTGAGCAACCATCTCAGTGATGCATGGTTCGTTCGAAGAACAAATTCCTGGCCATATAGATACTTGTGCAACTGCTTGGTGGCCTCTATTATAGCCAATAGCTCCTTCCTGGTCACGCAGTAATTCCTCTCACTTTTTGAGAGAACTCGACTGTAATAAGAGAGGACTCTTTCTTCGCCATTGATCTGCTGGGAGAGTACAGCTCCAATACCGCCGTTGCTTGCATCGGTGTCAAGTACAAACATTTTTCCGGGTTTCGGATATGCCAGCACGGGTGATTCACACAGCTTTTCCTTCAGGGTCTCAAAGGCTGTCTGGCATTGTTCATTCCAGACATACGGACGATTTCTCTCGGTTAACTGATGGAGACACTTAGCTATTTTGGCAAAGTCTTTGACGAATCTTCGATAGTAGGTCGCCAGACCCAGAAAACTTCGTAGTTGGCGCTTGTTGTTTGGCGTTGGCCAGCTTTTCACGGCTTCAATTTTCTCAGGGTCTGTTTTGACCCCTTCTGCTGATACGACGTGTCCCAGGTATTTTACTTCATCTGCGAAAAGAGTACACTTCTCGGGACTAAGTTTCAAATTTGCCAGTCGCAATCGGGAGAAAACCTCTTCTAAGTTCCGCACATGCTCTTCGAACGTTCTCCCGATGACGATGATGTCATCTAGGTATACCAAGCAGGTTTTCCAGGTTAGACCACGTAGCACATATTCCATCAAGCATTCGAAAGTGGCTGGAGCATTGCAAAGCCCAAACGGCATCACAACAAATTGCCACAATCCGGTCCCAACTGAAAATGCGGTCTTCTCTCGGTCCTTCTTGTCAATTTCTACCTGCCAGTAGCCACTCTTGAGATCGAGTGTAGAAAACCATTTTGCGTCGGCTAAAGTGTCCATGATGTCATCGATGCGTGGGAGCGGGTAACTATCTTTCTTAGTGACGTCGTTAAGCTGCCTATAGTCGACACAAAAACGAGTGCTACGATCCTTTTTCTTGACTAGAACTACAGGCGCGGCCCATGGACTGACAGAAGGTTCAATAACGCCTTGTTTTTCCATGTCCGAGATCAGCGCGCTCACTTCTCCTTGTTTGGCTATAGGGAGACGTCTCGGTGCTTGTCGAATCGGCTTGGCTCCCTGTGTATCTATGACGTGAGTTACCATACTCGTTCGGCCTTGGTCATCCGGGCTTGTTGAGAAGATGTCACTGTACTTGGTGACCAGATGAGAGGCTCTTTTGAATAGCTGCACTGGCAATTTGACCTGCTTCAATATTGCAGACGTGGATTCCCGGGCTTTGTCTGTGTCTTGCCTCCTTTTCCAATGATGGTCGTGAGTAGCTTCCAAAGAGACGATGGTGGAAACAGGCTGGCAGCTGCCGATGACTTCTCCCGCTTTGATGCTCGTAGTTGAGTCTGCGGTGTTAAGGACTCTAACCGGCACATATCCGTTCCTTAAAGATCTTACAAGGCATCGTCCTACAATCAAACTGCGCAATGCGGACGTCTTCGTTGGCTCTATCAGATAAGATCGGTGGTCTCCAGAATCACCATCAAGCTTGGCCCATACAATGCTTTCGGAAGAATTCGGTACATCCGTGTCAGTACATACCACTACATTCATCTTGGGAATTTGGACGCTGGGATCCTCCATCAGTACTTCTACATTCTGCCATTTCAATACACGTTTGCCCAAATCCAACGTGATTCCATGTGGTCACAGAAAATCCATTCCGAGAATGCAGTCATCCATAATGTTCGCGACCAGAAAATTATGTCGGAACACAAGGTCTCCCAACTGTATCTGGAGGTTGACCTCTCCATGAACAGGTGCAGTTTCTCCCGTAGCTGTCCGTAGTGAGAAAATTCTGCCCTTGTGAAGTTGTTGCTGTCTAACTAGGTCTGGTCGGATAATCGATCGGGTTGCACCAGTGTCGATTGTTATGGTGCAGTGTTCTCCGTCAACTTGACCCGGAAGGCATAAGTCCGCTTCTCCACGATGTAGTCTTGACACGATGATGGTGGTGCTGGGGACGTCGATCCTCCTAGCCAACCTCTGCCCCACGAAGTTGGCTCTTACATGTTTCCCGACCCCTCTGTTTGAAGGGCTTCCATTCTGGGCTCCTGACTCGGTCTGGATCTCCTCCTAGCTGCACACCCTGGACAATAGCTCGGTTTTCTTCGCTTCTTGCAGTCTCTTTGCAGGTGCCCCTTCTCTCCGCAATTCCAGCATCTAGGCGCACCATTTACATGCGGATCTCGCTCAATTTCCACGCGCTCACACCTGCATTCGTCTGTCACTACCTCACGAACCCGGGCAGAGGTACGAGTCACATTTTTCGCTGCCTCAAAGTTCAGACTGTAAGCCAATGCGTCCTTAACCGTTTGCTTTTGAGCTAAACGCACGGGTTGTTGCAATTCCGGGTCCTTTAGTGCGCTGATAAATGCTTCTGTCGCTGCATCATCTCGATGTTCTGGGTCGTAGGCTGGGTAAGCCAAAAGTGCTAGTCGCTCAATGTCTTGGGCTAGCTGCTGTAGGGTTTCACCAGACTTCTGCACCCGATGCCTTAGCTGTGACCAATAAATCTGCTTTAGATGATCTTCTCCGTAACGCATGTCGAGCGCATTCATTATAGCATTCGAGTTTGAGTGCGATTCAACGGGGATCGTCTGCAACAGCTCGGCAGCTGGGCCTCTTAGAGCAAGAATCAATGCAGTTGCTCGTTCCTGCTCATTCCAGTGATTTATGCGAGCGGCTGCTTCGAACTGGGTTTTGTAAATAGTCCAGACCGTTTGCCCATCGAATATTGGTGCTTGCACATTTCTAGATGAGCTTTGCGCTGCGGTTATAATTGGGGCTGGTGAGGCGATTCCTCCTGCCTTCGCTGCTTCCAAGTCCTTTTTCACTTTTTCCATCTCATGGTTGACCTGGCTGATCTCAAGGTTGATTCTCTCCTCGACCTGGTATACCTTCTCCTCGACGCATTTAATTTGGTTGTTGAGACTACTGAGCTCCGCTTTTATTTCGGTTGACTGTTTTTCCAGCTTCTGTGTGATGTCCGCCTTGATTTCGAGCGCTTGTTGGCTTAGCTTCGCTGATTGTTCATTTAGCTTCGCAGCTAAACTGGATGTCTGTTCATTTAGCTGCGCTGATTGTTCACTAAGCTTCGCTGATTGTTCATTTAGCTTCACAGCTAAACTGGATGTCTGTTCATTTAGCTGCGCTGATTGTTCATTTAGCTGCGCTGATTGTTCATTTAGCTTCGCAGTTAAATTGGATGACTGTTGTCGCTGCTCTTGCTGCATCAGCATCAACATTTGCATCAGCGCATTTTTTGGTTCCTTTGGTTTTGGTGTTTCGGCTTCACCACCTTCTGCGCCTCTTTCTGCAGCTGAGAGCTCACCTGAATCCAGATTCCCGCCTTCCGACTCGATCGCATCACGCAAGCGTGCAATCAGTATGGCCTTTGTACCTTGTGTAGCCAGATTTCTTTGTTCCAACTCCTCTTTGAGCTCCGATATGCTCAATTGATTAATTTTTAGGTGTAAATTTCCTGGCATTTTTATTGTTTCGGCTATTTTTCCACGTTAATTTTCACAATTGTGCACTTTAAAATTGTTTAAACGTTTTCACTTCCAAAATTTTAATCTCACTTCTCGACACCACTGTCGCGTGTTATTGGTTCGCGGCCTATAATTTTAACGTTCCGGGAAACTGAAAACGCAATGTCTTTTAATTTGAGTTAAAAGAGTTTATTTAATAAAATGCACAATAATCGGTTAACACTTTCACTAATTTTAATTTTCACTATTAAGATTCTAACACTTGTCCATAAATTTATTATCGCAATTGTCTTCTAAATCACTTCACTATTACGAAACACACTTTTCTTTCGCACTTCTTGTCGCGGTTGAATGAATGATGATACCCCCCATTCATTCAGCTCGCCTTTATATAGGGTCTCTACCTATTCACCCATTTCTCGTTTATTGGCGAATGTTCTACCGAGAGGTACCTGGTAGATTCGAGCAAATTCATGAATGGAGTGACGTCACTTGCAGATGTTGATCATGCTTGTTGGGTTCTCGTGGTTTCGAGTGAATTCGTGTTCTTCATTGTTGTGAAAACAATTGCGACAGTAGCTCGCAGAATTATTTGTACATGTAACAATATATATATATATATATATATATATATATATATATATATATATATATATATATATATATATATGTTTTATTTTTATTCTTCCAGTCGATCTGTTTTCCTGTGTTCAGCAAGAGCTTGATCAAATTCTGATGTCGAGACTTAAAATAATATCGGTGTTACCGAGCAATCAAAGCACTTTGCCCCTTTTTGTCGTTGGGTTCTTTGTCCACCAACATCAATAAATACGAAAGGAATGTTCTGCATTTTAATTGTAAGTTCATATGCACCGATAATGAAATATATCTTTAGGTATCGGTACATAATCGTGTCGTGCTATTCGATCCAATTCATCGAAAAAAATAACGGACAAAATCACTACTTTGAAATTCTCTCCGCCTTTCATACGCTCGTCGTATTCCCGTATCCTGCCACAAGTTGCTAATAATATGTGCGTAATCTAAAAACATATCGGTTGGTGTTGCTTCACATTCGGTATTTGGATTACCACAGGGAATGTCAAGTTTCTCACGTGCGTCGACTAGCACCTGCATACAGAAATCAAAAATAATCACTGAAATGCCAAAAAAATATCGACTGAACAAAAGCACACACCACTTGCCTGAAGATATTGAGGGCAACTCTTCCAGATTATGGTTGTCAGATTTGAACAATTTAGCTAATTTGGCTGTTTAGCGCACATCTCTCTCTCTCTGTCTTGGTATATTACGCTACCCTTATTTGAGTGATGATTTCTTAAAACTGGGATTAGTTTCACTTGTTTGAGCTACGGGTTTGCATAAACGATTATATCTATTTTAAAAATTCACTTCGATTAACAGTATAAATTACTTCTACTTACTAATTTACAGTATATAAATTGCTTCTCAATGTACACGTCGACATCTTCCAAGGCTTCTCACCCTTTACGAAACTGACTAGAGTGATCACATATTGTCGTAGGTGGAAAAACAAAAACAGCAGTACGTTTTTGACCAGTGATGAACTGAAGGAAGCGGAAATTATTTGTTTTCGTATCGCTCAACGAGAAGCTTTCCCAGACAAAATCGAGCAGCTGAAGAGTCAAAAGCTGTTGCGTAAGCCCAGTCGCCTTATAAGACAGCGGCATTCCTGCATACAGAAGGGCTGCTCGGAGTAAGTGGAAGGACACAACAGAGTGCATTGAACTATGATACGAAGCACCAAATTATTTTGCCTAAGGGACATCTAGCGAATCTAATTATCCAGCACTATCATCATCTGACTTTGCACGGGGTTCAACAGCTGGTTCACGACGGATGAACAGCCGTTAGGGCATTATCTAGGAAATATGTGTCATGTTTCAAGGTTAATGCATATATATATATATATATATATATATATATATATATATATATATATATATATATATATATATATATATATATATATATATTGTTGGGTATTGTTAATCTCAGCACCCAAACTGTGGGAACAAATAAAACACACCGTCCGGTTCTGCTACTGATCACTGAATACACCCTTTATTTCCATATTTTTCCTACAATCGAATTACAACTACCCGAACAGAGTTCAATAAACAGGCAAAATATGTTTATTGTCGCATAAATACATTTCACGTATTTTCTGTTGCTTCGATGAAGTTCAATGAAACGCAAAGTGGCTACTTATGAAAGATGAACATGCAAACAAATTAGGGTTCAATAAATTGTTAAGAATGCTTCAATGTACTTTTCTAGGTTTATGCACATTACGTTAATAGTAATATGATAGATGAAATGCATAATTCTTAACATTGTGCCCGCCAAGAACCGCTGGTTCTTCTTATAATTGTAGTCTGCTATCCTTCGTACCATCTCGTCTTCGGATTAGCATTGTAGGTAACTGGTGATCTCCGCAATCTCTAGATTATGTTGCTGATGATGATGGATGCAGGTAGGAAGGTGAGGCCGACGCTTGTACCGAGAAGAATGGTAGGATGTCACATCTGATGATGCCAATTTGTTGCCAGAAACTCGGATCGCAGGAGAGCTTCTTGCTGTTGTGTTTTGTGAATATATTTATCGTCCTGTTTGAGAAGTGGTTCCGTGGCGACGTAAAGGTATGACAAATTAGTGTTTGTAGCGTTGTTTTGCATCAATCGTATGGGCTTAATATAGGTTGACTATACATTTACGGTTTCCGATATTTGGGAGTTAGTGCGTATTATGGCTGTTGAACTTTTGATGCTGCAATGAGAACCCATTTCTATGATACCCGCTCCTAGAATTTGAACATCTTGTCTATTTCCACTGCATGTTATAGCGAATGATTGCACTGTAGAGCATAAGAGCATCCAGTCGTTGGTTCGGGTTAGCTGCTTCCATAGCAAATTCTTAACGTGTAATATGTTGAGTGGGCAAGGCATCTTATTTGTTCGCTCAAAAATCTCATCTAAGATGCGGTTAGGGCTCTCACTAATGGTTTAAAGTATGCTCACTGAGCAATGACGCCTATCGTTTGAAACTTATTCGCATTGGTCAAATTGTTTAGGACTTAGTTGAAAATAAAGTTGGTCAGCGTAGTTTACTCCAATGTAATTCATGGGGACGTCGGGAACTGAATAAATTCCATCATTTAAACTGTGTGGAATGCCAGTACAATGTATAAGTTCGAAGTTCCTTTGTTCGACTATTGGGAAGAACCCTGACATGATTATACTGTTTCCATTTTTTGTAATTTGTGTCCTCTACCTCCCTCGGTTCGATGAATAATCCCTTTCCTAACTTTGACTGTACTAGTACGAGTGTTTTGTGCATGGTGGTTGACGAGCATATTTCTGCAAGATTTCCGATTCCTGATTGAATCTTATACAAGCTGTTTTAACGATTCTGAATATGTTCTAGCCAGTCAAACGCTAATTGATATATTGTTAAGAAATCAATGCTGATTCGGTTCTGGTCGATGGGTCTGTACCATGAAGCCTTTTTGTCAATGCCTTGGAAACTTGATTGAATTTCTCAGTAATGGCTTTTAGTTTGGTTGTTAATACATGTTGAGTATCATTGACTCAAGTAGTCGTGGTTAACAACAAATGTCCTTGATGTTGCATGGTATCAATAAGACGTCTCTGGTTTTCATCTAATTTGTCGATATCTGTGTAGACTTTATCATTCACTTCGAATATACCTTGCGGTATGTTTCCCAGAATTCCACGCCGAGATCGATTTTGGATCCACGAGGCGATTGATATAAATGTACTATTGACTCCCTGGCCCAGCCGCTCTACTAGCTCCATGCATCGTGTATCCTGATGAAGTCGAACACCTTCATCGCAAATGTAAGATGTATTCCAACATGCTTGTTGAAGATTGGAAAGGTTCTGCTTAATTTCTTCAGGGGAAATGCCAATGACCATTCGTATTTGTCCTTTCATCAAGTGCATTTGACCGATATGCTCTATGTATAGACCAGCCTTGGGATGTTAAGGCAGTTAGATCGTTCGGGTCAGTGCTTATTAGTATCAATGGTCGTGAATTTAAGCAGGCTTCAATCTGGGCAAGCAATGCATACATCTCTTCGACATTGAGTAAGTGTGATCCTATTTCCTTCGTTAAACGCTGCTTCATAGATTTCACCGCTGCCTCCCAAATCCCTCCGAAGTGCGGACTTCCTGGTGGGATGAATTCTCAGTCAATGTTATTGACAACAAGTATTTGTTGCACCTCCTTAAGCATTTCTTTGGCGGTTTCTTTCAGCAACTTATTTGCTCTAATGAAATTAGTGGTATTGTCACTTATAAATGTGTGACACATGCCCCTTCTAGCAATGAATCTCCTTATTGCCGCGATGCAAGCCTTTGCCATTAAGCCAGTCACTAATTCCAAATGTACTGCTTTTATTGAAATACATGCAAAGACGGCGATATAAGCTTTTGTTGTTTTGCTGCCTCTACCACTACTCCATTTAATGGTAATGGGTCCAGCATAATCAATACCAGTACGAGCGCACGGTTTGCCGGGTTGAGCTCGTTCATATAGTAACTGACCCATTAGCTGTTGGCTAGGCTTTGCATTAACCTTGAAACATGACACATATTTCCTAGATAATGCCCTAACGGCTGTTCATCCGTCGTGAACCAGCTGTTGAACCCCGTGCAAAGTCAGATGATGATAGTGCTGGATAATTAGATTCGCTAGATGTCCCTTAGGCAAAATAATTTGGTGCTTCGTATCATAGTTCAATGCACTCTGTTGTGTCCTTCCACTTACTCCGAGCAGCCCTTCTGTATGCAGGAATGCCGCTGTCTTATAAGGCGACTGGGCTTACGCAACAGCTTTTGACTCTTCAGCTGCTCGATTTTGTCTGGGAAAGCTTCTCGTTGAGCGATACGAAAACAAATAATTTCCGCTTCCTTCAGTTCATCACTGGTCAAAAACGTACTGCTGTTTTTGTTTTTCCACCTACGACAATATGTGATCACTCTAGTCAGTTTCGTAAAGGGTGAGAAGCCTTGGAAGATGTCGACGTGTACATTGAGAAGCAATTTATATACTGTAAATTAGTAAGTAGAAGTAATTTATACTGTTAATCGAAGTGAATTTTTAAAATAGATAAAATCGTTTATGCAAACCCGTAGCTCAAACAAGTGAAACTAATCCCAGTTTTAAGAAATCATCACTCAAATAAGGGTAGCGTAATATACCAAGACAGAGAGAGAGAGATGTGCGCTAAACAGCCAAATTAGCTAAATTGTTCAAATCTGACAACCATAATCTGGAAGAGTTGCCCTCAATATCTTCAGGCAAGTGGTGTGTGCTTTTGTTCAGTCGATATTTTTTTGGCATTTCAGTGATTATTTTTGATTTCTGTATGCAGGTGCTAGTCGACGCACGTGAGAAACTTGACATTCCCTGTGGTAATCCAAATACCGAATGTGAAGCAACACCAACCGATATGTTTTTAGATTACGCACATTTATTAGCAACTTGTGGCAGGATACGGGAATACGACGAGCGTATGAAAGGCGGAGAGAATTTCAAAGTAGTGATTTTGTCCGTTATTTTTTTCGATGAATTGGATCGAATAGCACGACACGATTATGTACCGATACCTAAAGATATATTTCATTATCGGTGCATATGAACTTACAATTAAAATGCAGAACATTGCTTTCGTATTTATTGATGTTGGTGGACAAAGAACCCAACGACAAAAAGGGGCAAAGTGCTTTAATTGCTCGGTAACATCGATATTATTTTAAGTCTCGACATCAGAATTTGATCAAGCTCTTGCTGAACACAGGAAAACAGATCGACTGGAAGAATCAAAAAAAAAATTATATATATATATATATATATATATATATATATATATATATATATATATATATATCTTCGATACAATCGTAAATAATCGTACATTCCAAGCAATCTCAATAATATTATTTCTAAATAAAATTGATTCACTAGCACAAAAGGTGCGAAATCCTGAGATTGATATACGTTGGCACTATCCACAATTTACTGGTAATCCGCATGAGCTGTTAGATGTACAAATTTTATGTTAGAAATGTTTATAAAAGTTGGTAAAAATACTCACACTGCCATTATTATCATTTTACCTGCTGTTGATACGCAAAATATTAAAATTGTCTTTTATTCAGTCAAAGATACAATATTTCGTAGAAATTTACCCGAGCATTATTTGCAGTAGTGGTGAAATGAAAGTAAATAACAATAAATAAGAAAAATAAAAATGAACAAAGCAATCGCGAGCAAAGATACAAATATGAACCCAATGTAAAGGAACAAATAATGATATAAATTTAGAAAAAGAATGATAAATGTAAAATTCAAACGATGATAATAATATCAATAATAATCAACAAATGCTTTACACTTTTGTACACACATACACCTGTAGATTCAATACAAATAAAAGTCATTTATAACGGCCGAAACAATCCCTTTTTGTATTGTAAAATGGATATTTAAAATAGACTAGAAAAAGAAAGGATTAGATGTGTGGAGAAAAGAAATGTAATTGGTATTTAAGATGAAAGCAAAATGTGGTTATTTTCTACATAAAAATTAATCTATGTATGCATATATAATAGAAGTATAGATGTTTGAAGGGATGTTACAAAGTTGGATGGAAATACATGATAACATGAACTGCTAAGTCAAAACATGACATTCCTTTCCAGCCTGCCCTGCTTTTTCAACAGGAGTGAGAGTGCACGGTAAGTATGCCGTGAAGAGGGTAGGGTTCTAGAAATCCGCGGATGGCCGGTTTTGCGTCGCGTGCGGTACGCGGTACCATCGGTTGCCTTGCGTTTTCATCAGAGTAGAGTTCGTTGGAGTTGAATTAACGTAGTATATTTTTCGGTACCGCGTCGGTGAAATTCGGGAACGCGAAATACAACCTAGTTTTTTGTATTGTTGACTAAATGAAAGGAAGAGAATACGGAATAAAGTAAAGTAGGTTTCTTTTCCGTATGGTTGGAACCCTTACGCATTTGAAACGGGCACTAAATGGTGGCTGAAACATGTAATTGAGCGTAATCCATTTTAAAGACCTGCGACCGAAATCCTCTCCGGACTAGCTGGCCGACAAGCAGCCACCGCGAAATGGATTACGGGTGCACGGACTGGTTGACCAGTTGGTACCATTCATTGGCACGACTCAGACCACGTCTAGAACTGATGATAGGTCGGTTCCGACTTCGTTCGAGCGAACGTAAACAAAAATCATTACAATGTCTCCAGGGTTTTGGCTCTGAGTGTGATTGTATTTCTCCAACTCTGTTCGCTACGAAGAGTTTTCAACTAGTTGCCGGCTTACGTAACCATTGCAACACAATTGTCGAGCCCGTTCAGTGGTAAGGTCTGGTACGATCCAATCCATGCGCTTTCAGAGTGCTGTTCATTAGTTTGCACAACAAGGCTGCACCACACAGTTCGAGACGTAGTATTGATCGTACCTTGAACACGTGAGTAAATGGTTGCTGCGTATGCCAATTCTGATGCGTTACGAAATCCACGAATCT
Source organism: Odontomyia ornata (assembly GCA_963969285.1). Taxonomy (NCBI): domain Eukaryota; kingdom Metazoa; phylum Arthropoda; class Insecta; order Diptera; family Stratiomyidae; genus Odontomyia; species Odontomyia ornata. The sequence continues at coordinate 194,190,553 of OZ017740.1, read as the reverse complement.
GAACCGACTCATTGTTGGTATAATTAACCCAGCGGGGAATTGAGATCCATTCAATTGTCGACAGGTTAGCACGAAAATTCCGCCATTTTTCTTCGATTTGGCTTGGCGCGGGCTCGTCCCAATCCGTTCCTTCAAGCCTCAGTTGTTGCAAGATGATGTAATGATTTTAAGAACTCTTAGTCCGAACGAGGAACCGACCTCTCATCGGTTCTAGACGTGCACCGTAATCCATTTTTGCGGTGGCTGCTTGTCGGCCAGCTAGATCGGAGAGGATTTCGGTCACGGGTCTCCAAATGGATTACGCTCATCTACAATCTTCAGCCACCAATACATGCCCGTTTTCAAACGCGTCACAAAACAAAACCATACGGAGAGGAAACCTACTTGACGTTACTCCGTATTTCTTCCTATAACCAGTCAAAGGACAAAGATCTAATCTTTACTTCGCGTTCCTGAATTTCTGACGCGGTACCGAAAAGTATACTACGTTAACTCAACCCGACGAAAGCTACTCTAATAAAAAGGCAAAACAACAACGGTACCGCGTACCGCGCGCGACGCGAAACCGACCTCAGCGCATTTTCTCAAACCCTACCCTCGCGACGGCATACTTACCCTGCACTCTATTTCCCCTGGAAGAAGAGAACGACTGGAGAGGAGAGTCGTTATTAGAGTTTAGCAATTCATGTTGTTATATATTTGTTTAAAAAAATAAATCGTTTTCCTTCTACAAATGCTTTAAATATCATAAAATTAATGTTCGGCAATTTTTTGCATTTATAAATGTGTATGCTTCGAGACTTGTATTATCGAAAGTATGAAGTTAGTCGTTTCCAATCAATTAATTTTCATTCGTTTCGAAATAAACATTTTTTTTTTTCAATTTCAAATTATACTATTGCTGTTTTGTTATATAGCATTCCGCAATTTTGATAATCAAATTTTTAACACAAGAATATATGTATATAAGCGCGTTCACGAAGAATTTCCCTATTAGGAATGTTCATTTCATGTATCTACTAATGCAAATTAAATATTGGTTTGCTTCTTTCATTGACTGATTTTGTCGTGTGTGTTTGTAACGTATAACTAACGCGAAACAAGTCTCTAATTTTTCTACATTCTAACTAACGATTCCTTCGATACAATATAAATTTCTGACTAAGGTATTCTACTAAAAGTAATAGTATCTCTTTTTTTCTACAGTTTGACACAACAACACATCAATTTACCACCATCCAAACAAACTGCACACCAATTTTCATTTGGATCGTCTTTCTGGTCAGCTTTCTCTTCAGCAACATTCGCAATATCAGCTGAACTATGGACTTGTGGCGATGTCGTCTTATTCCTACCTTCCGGAAGAACTTGTACCCCGTTCGAATCTAATTTCGCTATTGTTGCCATCAAATCATTTATTGAATCGTCTCGAACTTTATCAATTGGTTCCGTAAAATCTTTTGAGGCATCCTTTGTACTTGGACTTTTAATATTTATTATTTTAACACTAACCTGATCCGATGCTTGATCAAACGATCGTACTGACAACGAAAGATGATCCAAAATTTCAATATGTGAATCCAAGTCCCATTCATCTAGGTCGATATTGTCCTGACCTTGACCGTACGCTTCTATATATTCGGAAAAGCCTTTTGGCAGCAACACTTTCGCCTTCTCGATTTCTTTCCTTTGTGCATTCCTTTCGCGCTTGAAATCCTTGAAATCCCCGGTACAGATGCTTGTTGGCACCGCTTTGGCTGCATATACCGTATTAGAAGCGGCGCTCGGTGTTCTGTCTGGATTAGCCTGCCCACGAATATTCTCAATCACCTTCAAGTTGTACACTGGGTTCGGGAAAATAAATGGGAAGTGTATTATAGTGTATGACGTCGGTATCCTCATTCGAGTTGCCAATACTCACCATCATTTGGTTGAGTTGAATTTGACCGAACTGTCGGCACACTCCGGGACTTCCTCATGGGTGGCGGTCACTACCTCCACACTTCACTCCCATGTGGCTGTCAAATCCTGTTGACATCTCACGACAAAATTGACGTGGGATGTGCGCTGGTCGCAACCAACGTGAAATGATAAGCCACCTAGCAGCAAAGTGTGTTAGTAGTGGTCACCAGCGGCGTCGCATGATTCATTACAATGATTTTCCGGAAAATGATGCGGGGCTGCAACCATCCCACTGGGTTAAAGAATTTGGCTAGTAGCTAGTAGCTGTCGTTTAGTTGATGGATAGTCACTCATTGGTTCAAGGTTCACTTTAAATGAAAACGAATCACTGGTTGGAGGCGATCGCAAACCAAGTTTCTTAATATGAGGATCCTCGTGAATATTAAGCGGTACTTTAGTTTGTCGGTCAACAACGGGAATTGCACTCAAAAGAGTATCGTCATTAGCAGTCCATTTCCATAAGTTGAAACCTCCTTTACGGAACACTGTGATTAAGTCTTGTTGAAGGCCTTTCGCTTAATCAACCGTATCCCCGCTGGTAAGTACATCGTCTACGTAGAAATCGTGTTTTATTGAATGACACGCCTGAGGATGGACAAACTTCTCGTCATCAACGAGTCAATATAACGTCCGCACAGCCAAAAACTGTTGTCAATTTGTAGTGCTTCGTTGGATGTGAAGGATGATTTAACCAGAGAACTCGCTGATAGTCTTGATCTCGTTGGTCTATGACTATCTGTCTGTATATCTTTTCGACGTCAGCTGCGACCACATATTTGTATGTCCTCCACTCCATGAGTATGTGAATGATGTTATTTTGATAGCTTGACCCAATTGAGAATGTGTCGTTGAGTGATTTTCCTGATGGCGTTTTTGCAGACGCGTTGAAGACTACTCTCAGTTTCGTAGTTGTCTCCGCCTTAAACACAGCGTGATGCGGCAAATAATAATTGTACTTCGAGTATTTCTCTTGAGCAGGTACTTCTACCATGTGCCTTAATCTCATGTATTCTTCTATGAAATCTGTGAACTCCTTCCATAGCTTTTCGTCATTAGCTAGTTTTCTTTCCAGCTGTGAAAATCTAATATGTGTGTTTCGTTGAGAATCGCGTAGAGTTTTTGCAGGCTCAACGGTCTCCTTGAATAGAAGCCTTAGAATGTATCTTCCAGAGCCATCCCGTCTGGTTGTTTTCTGGTAGCATTCCACAGCAGCAGTTTCTTCGAGCTTTAAGATAGAGTTAATTGGTGGTTCTGAAAGATCCCAGAAAAGTTTGAACAGTTGGTCTGTTTTTTCTTCAGTACTGACCAATGATACAAATCCTACCAAAGAATTTGACGTCAATGCCATGGTTCTCGGCCCAAGTAGAATCCATCCGAATATAGTATTGACAGCGCAAGCATATCCTTTCTTGAATCACGGAAGAACTACAGAATTATAAACGCCTCCACCAAGCAAAACATCAATACGTGATGGTGTCCCACATGACGGGTCCGCTAAGTCACCACGGTACTATGCCTTTGGAAGCTTCACTTCAGTGATTTGCTCCCAGATCACAAATATTTTTTTTTTCTAGTAGGAAGGTGAATGCTATTTATGCACATAGTGTGAAACTTCCATGCTCGAAAGAACTGGACTACCCACTAAACACCTCCCCTGTCAACCTGGGAACCCAGCCTGGAACTGTTTGACACATTACTTCGGGCCAGGTCTCGTTTTGTTACGCCGCGAGGTGCCTTCAAGCTGGGGGGTACCTTTCCTACTGGGAGGGGAAAGGGAAAGAAGAAGTGCGAGACAAGCGATCCTCCAGCCCCAACGCTCCCAGCTGTTGTGAGTCAGTTTTATCTTTTAGGACTGCCCAAGCATAATGAGCCACCTGGTTCCATTTGTCAACCGATTCGAGCATCATCGCGACAATATTATCCGGGTTAAGCTCCCCCGTCTCCTTGCAGAGGTCCATTCGCAGTTTGACCCATTTTTGCACGCAAAAAATATGTGGCAGGCATTGTCCTCCTCTCCTGGGCAATACTGACAATCGGGGGACCGTGACTTACCAATCTTTTGCAGGTAAGACTGAAAACACCCATGCCCACTCAAAAGCTGGGTCAGACAGAAGTCAGTCTCACCTTGCCTTAATTTAGCCACGGTCTCACATCCGGGATGAGGCGCACAGTCCACCTTCCTTTCGTGCAATTGACCCAAGACTGCTGCCAATCGTTGAGCGAGCCCTGTCTCTCCTCACGGACAACCGTCTCCCTCGCCTCCTCATTTTGGCGCAGGTAAATAGCGCGGCACTCTCTTGTAAGGAGGGTGACAGGTATCACGCCTGCAATAACTCTCACCGCTGAATCAGAGACTGTCGGATATTGAGATGCAATCTTCAGTGCTCCTCTTCTCTGTACCTGTGCCAAACGTTTTCGGTATATCTCCTTGTTGAGAGCGTCGGCCCATACTTCGCGTGCGGTACGCGGTACCATCGGTTGCCTTGCGTTTTCATCAGAGTAGAGTTCGTTGGAGTTGAATTAACGTAGTATATTTTTCGGTACCGCGTCGGTGAAATTCGGGAACGCGAAATACAACCTAGTTTTTTGTATTGTTGACTAAATGAAAGGAAGAGAATACGGAATAAAGTAAAGTAGGTTTCTTTTCCGTATGGTTGGCACTAAATGGTGGCTGAAACATGTAATTGAGCGTAATCCATTTTAAAGACCTGCGACCAAAATCCTCTCCGGACTAGCTGGCCGACAAGCAGCCACCGCGAAATGGATTACGGGTGCACTGTCTAGTTGACCAGTTGGTACCATTCATTGGCACGACTCAGACCACGTCTAGAACTGATGATAGGTCGGTTCCGACTTCGTTCGAGCGAACGTAAACAAAAATCATTACAATGTCTCCAGGGTTTTGGCTCTGAGTGTGATTGTATTTCTCCAACTCTGTTCGCTACGAAGAGTTTTCAACTAGTTGCCGGCTTACGTAACCATTGCAACACAATTGTCGAGCCCGTTCAGTGGTAAGGTCTGGTACGATCCAATCCATGCGCTTTCAGAGTGCTGTTCATTAGTTTGCACAACAAGGCTGCACCACACAGTTCGAGACGTGGTATTGATCGTACCTTGAACACGTGAGTAAATGGTTGCTGCGTATGCCAATTCTGATGCGTTACGAAATCCATGAACCTGAACCGACTCATTGTTGGTATAATTAACCCAGCGGGGAATTGAGATCCATTCAATTGTCGACAGGTTAGCACGAAAATTCCGCCATTTTTCTTCGAGTTGGCTTGGCACGGGCTCGTCCCAATCCGTTCCTTCAAGCCTCAGTTGTTGCAAGATGATGTAATGATTTTAAGAACTCTTAGTCCGAACGAGGAACCGACCTCTCATCGGTTCTAGACGTTAAGTCTGAGCAGTGCCAACGGATGGTACCCACCGGTCAACCAATCCGTGCACCGTAATCCATTTTCGCGGTGGCTGCTTGTCGGCCAGCTAGATCGGAGAGGATTTCGGTCACGGGTCTCCGAATGGATTACGCTCATCTACAATCTTCAGCCACCAATACATGCCCGTTTTCAAACGCGTCTCAAAACAAAACCATACGGAGAGGAAACCTACTTGACGTTACTCCGTATTTCTTCCTATAACCAGTCAAAGGACAAAGATCTAATCTTTACTTCGTGTTCCTGAATTTCCGACGCGGTACCGAAAAGTATACTACGTTAACTCAACCCAACGAAAGCTACTCTAATAAAAAGGCAAAACCACAACGGTACCGCGTACCGCGCGCGACGCGAAACCGACCTCAGCGCATTTTCTCAAACCCTACCCTCGCGACGGCATACTTACCCTGCACTCTATTTTCCCTGGAAGAAGAGAACCACTGGAAAGGAGAGTCGTTATTAGAGTTTAGCAATTCATGTTGTTATATATTTGTTTAAAAAAATAAATCGTTTTCCTTCTACAAATGCTTTAAATATCATAAAATTAATGTTCGGCAATTTTTTGCATTTATAAATGTGTATGCTTCGAGACTTGTACTATCGAAAGTATGAAGTTAGTCGTTTCCAATCAATTAATTTTCGTTCGTTTCGAAATAAACATTTTTTTTTTCAATTTCAAATTATAATATTGTTGTTTTGTTATATAGCATTCCGCAATTTTGATAATCAAATTTTTAACACAAGAATATATGTATATAAGCGCGTTCACGAAGAATTTCCCTATTAGGAATATTCATTTCATGTATCTACTAATGCAAATTAAATATTGGTTTGCTTCTTTCATTGACTGATTTTGTCGTGTGTGTTTGTAACGTATAACTAACGCGAAACAAGTCTCTAATTTTTCTACATTCTAACTAACGATTCCTTCGATACAATATAAATTTCTGACTAAGGTATTCTATTAAAAGTAATAGTATCTCTTTTTTTCTACAGTTTGACACAACAACACATCTATTTACCACCATCCAAACAAACTGCACACCAATCTTCATTTGGATCGTCTTTCTGGTCAGCTTTCTCTTCAGCAACATTCGCAATATCAGCTGAACTATGGACTTGTGGCGATGTCGTCTTATTCCTACCTTCCGGAAGAACTTGTACCCCGTTCGAATCTAATTTCGCTATTGTTGCCATCAAATCATTTATTGAATCGTCTCGAACTTTATCAATTGGTTCCGTAAAATCTTTTGAGGCATCCTTTGTACTTGGACTTTTAATATTTATTATTTTAACACTAACCTGATCCGATGCTTGATCAAACGATCGTACTGACAACGAAAGATGATCCAAAATTTCAATATGTGAATCCAAGTCCCATTCATCTAGGTCGATATTGTCCTGACCTTGACCGTACGCTTCTATATATTCGGAAAAGCCTTTTGGCAGCAACACTTTCGCCTTCTCGATTTCTTTCCTTTGTGCATTCCTTTCGCGCTTGAAATCCTTGAAATCCCCGGTACAGATGCTTGTTGGCACCGCTTTGGCTGCATATACCGTATTAGAAGCGGCGCTCGGTGTTCTGTCTGGATTAGCCTGCCCACGAATATTCTCAATCACCTTCAAGTTGTACACTGGGTTCGGGAAAATAAATGGGAAGTGTATTATAGTGTATGACGTCGGTATCCTCATTCGAGTTGCCAATACTCACCATCATTTGGTTGAGTTGAATTTGACCGAACTGTCGGCACACTCCGGGACTTCCTCATGGGTGGCGGTCACTACCTCCACACTTCACTCCCATGTGGCTGTCAAATCCTGTTGACATCTCACGACAAAATTGACGTGGGATGTGCGCTGGTCGCAACCAACGTGAAATGACAAGCCACCTAGCAGCAAAGTGTGTTAGTAGTGGTCACCAGCGGCGTCGCATGATTCATTACAATGATTTTCCGGAAAATGATGCGGGGCTGCAACCATCCCACTCGGTTAAAGAATTTGGCTAGTAGCTAGTAGCTGTCGTTTAGTTGATGGATAGTCACTCATTGGTTCAAGGTTCACTTTAAATGAAAACGAATCACTGGCTGGAGGCGATCGCAAACCAAGTTTCTTAATATGAGGATCCTCGTGAATATTAAGCGGTACTTTAGTTTGTCGGTCAACAACGGGAATTGCACTCAAAAGAGTATCGTCATTAGCAGTCCATTTCCACAAGTTGAAACCTCCTTTACGGAACACTGTGATTAAGTCTTGTTGAAGGCCTTTCGCTTAATCAACCGTATCCCCGCTGGTAAGTACATCGTCTACGTAGAAATCGTGTTTTATTGAATGACACGCCTGAGGATGGACAAACTTCTCGTCATCAACGAGTCAATATAACGTCCGCACAGCCAAAAACTGTTGTCAATTTGTAGTGCTTCGTTGGATGTGAAGGATGATTTAACCAGAGAACTCGCTGATAGTCTTGATCTCGTTGGTCTATGACTATCTGTCTGTATATCTTTTCGACGTCAGCTGCGACCACATATTTGTATGTCCTCCACTCCATGAGTATGTGAATGATGTTATTTTGATAGCTTGACCCAATTGAGAATGTGTCGTTGAGTGATTTTCCTGATGGCGTTTTTGCAGACGCGTTGAAGACTACTCTCAGTTTCGTAGTTGTCTCCGCCTTAAACACAGCGTGATGCGGCAAATAATAATTGTACTTCGAGTATTTCTCTTGAGCAGGTACTTCTACCATGTGCCCTAATCTCATGTATTCTTCTATGAAATCTGTGAACTCCTTCCATAGCTTTTCGTCATTAGCTAGTTTTCTTTCCAGCTGTGAAAATCTAATATGTGTGTTTCGTTGAGAATCGCGTAGAGAAGCCTTAGAATGTATCTTCCAGAGCCATCCCGTCTGGTTGTTTTCTGGTAGCATTCCACAGCAGCAGTTTCTTCGAGCTTTAAGATAGAGTTAATTGGTGGTTCTGAAAGATCCCAGAAAAGTTTGAACAGTTGGTCTGTTTTTTCTTCAGTACTGACCAATGATACAAATCCTACCAAAGAATTTGACGTCAATGCCATGGTTCTCGGCCCAAGTAGAATCCATCCGAATATAGTATTGACAGCGCAAGCATATCCTTTCTTGAATCACGGAAGAACTACAGAATTATAAACGCCTCCACCAAGCAAAACATCAATACGTGATGGTGTCCCACATGACGGGTCCGCTAAGTCACCACGGTACTATGCCTTTGGAAGCTTCACTTCAGTGATTTGCTCCCAGATCACAAATATTTTTTTTCTAGTAGGAAGGTGAATGCTATTTATGCACATAGTGTGAAACTTCCATGCTCGAAAGAACTGGACTACCCACTAAACACCTCCCCTGTCAACCTGGGAACCCAGCCTGGAACTGTTTGACACATTACTTCGGGCCAGGTCTCGTTTTGTTACGCCCCGAGGTGCCTTCAAGCTGGGGGATACCTTTCCTACTGGGAGGGGAAAGGGAAAGAAGAAGTGCGAGACAAGCGATCCTCCAGCCCCAACGCCCCCAGCTGCTGTGAGTCAGTTTTATCTTTTAGGACTGCCCAAGCATAATGAGCCACCTGGTTCCGTTTGTCAACCGATTCGAGCATCATCGCGACAATATTATCCGGGTTGAGCTCCCCCGTCTCCCTGCAGAGGTCCATTCGCAGTTTGACCCATTTTTGCACGAAAAAATATGTGGCAGTCATTGTCCTCCTCTCCTGGGCAATACTGACAATCGGGGGACCGTGACTTACCAATCTTTTGCAGGTAAGACTGAAAACACCCATGCCCACTCAAAAGCTGGGTCAGACAGAAGTCAGTCTCACCTTGCTTTAATTTAGCCACGGTCTCACATCCGGGATGAGGCGCACAGTCCACCTTCCTTTCGTGCAATTGACCCAAGACTGCTGCCAATCGTTGAGCGAGCCCTGTCTCTCCTCACGGACAACCGTCTCCCTCGCCTCCTCATTTTGGCGCAGGTAAATAGCGCGGCACTCTCTTGTAAGGAGGGTGACAGGTATCACGCCTGCAATAACTCTCACCGCTGAATCAGAGACTGTCGGATATTGAGATGCAATCTTCAGTGCTCCTCTTCTCTGTACCTGTGCCAAACGTTTTCGGTATACCTCCTTGTTGAGAGCGTCGCCCCATACTTCTGCTCCATGTAGTAGCACTGACCCTACAGCACTCATCAAGAGGCACCCCTTGATGGGCTGGGTCCCCCTCCGTTGGCCATAAGTCGACTCAGAGTCGATACTCCTGAAGCAGCCATCTCAGTCGTTGCCCTGATTTGCTCAGAGAAACTCATCTTCGAGTCGATCAGTATCCCCAGGTGCTTCACCGATGGCTTCAATTCGATTCGTTAGTCTCCAATACTGATCATCCTGACTCTAGCGATTATCTTTTTTATCAAGATGACCACTTCGGTTTTCTCCAGTGCGAAACTGAACCCACGAGCAGTCATCCAGTCCCTCGCTCGGCGCATAAGCATAACTAACCTGAGTTGTGCTTGTTCAACGGTGCGTCTAGTGACCAGAGCCGCAACATCATCCGCATAGCCGACCAAGCGCGACTCATCTGGCATCTCCAGTCTCAGTAGCTGTCGTAAGAAACGTTCCACAGGTCCGGACCAAGGATAGATCCTTGGGCAACACTCGATGTAATTTCCATCCTTCGTTGGCCCTGTGTCGTGTCATAGAGCAGACTTCCGTCCCTCAAAAGCCGCATTAGATATTCTGGAACTTGAAAGGGTTTTCCAGCGTATGCAGAATACCCACCCATCTAATGGAGTTGAAGGCGTTCCTGACTTCGAGTGTCACCAACAGGACGATCCGTCGCTTGGTGCGACTATATGCCTCTGCCTTTTGGACCGCGCTCACCACCACTACAATCGCATCAATGGTAGAGCGTCCTGCTCTAAAGCCGTACTGCCGAGAAGATAGGTTCCCAGCAGAATGAATCGGGTCAGTGAGTCTTCCCATGATGAGTTTCTCTAGCACTTTCCCAGCCACGTCTAGCATACATAACGGCCGATAAGCAGACGGTGATTCGGGATTTCCCATCAACTTGCTGATCAGCACGAGCGCCACCTTCCATCGTATTAACCCCGTCCCGTAGGCAAGCGTTGAATGTGCCGAGCAGCAAGTCAGGACAATGGCGATGAGAAGCTGCAACACCTCAGCTGGAACACCATCTGGACCTGGAGCCTTCCTCGCTTTCAGCGAAAGGAGTACCTTCTCCAGTTTCGGTTGTGTGAAGAGTGGACACGACTGCTGTTTCACCATGGACAGAGTCAACATGGACGGGATGGGCGGTGACGAGTCCCCGCACTATCTCGTCCATCTTTTCCGCATCATTAATGCAAGGTTTCCGTAGGGCACCAAGCTTCCGCATGACCAGCTTGTAGCCAAGGCCCCACGGATCCTTGTTCACATTGTACAATAGATTTTGCCAGCAGTGAGCCTTGCTATTGTTGATCAATTTGCGAAGGCATTTCCTGGCTAACTTATATGCTGCTGCGCGGTTGCATGCCTTGTCCCGGCTTCATGCCCGTTGATTCTCACGCCAAAGCTTGTGACACTCCTTTCGCTTTTTCGCGATTTCAGTTGACCACCAGTACACTGGGGGCTTGCCGTGCCGAGGTTCTCGACGGGGCATAGAAGCGCAGCAAGCTGTAGTGATGATGCTTATAGTTGAGTTCAACATGTCTTGAGCTGCCAACTCTTCCATCCCCTCTGAAGCTCCCTGCAGCGGCTCACTTGCTGAGAGCACCTCCACGAACGTCTCGACGTCCATCCTTCCGATGTTCTATCCAATTGTAGAAAGCCGAAAGCACGGACGTTGGGAGACAACATCATATATCTCAAGCAGAATGCACTGATGATCACTGGCTGAATAGTCCTCTAATACTCTGCAGTTGTGTATCCTCCATACTAAGGACTCCGAGGCGAAGGTCACGTCCGATATGGTTCCTCCACAGAACCACAAATCTTAACTTCAGCATATTTGCGCTTCACTAAAAGCAATTTAGCAGCTGATTCCGCGATAAAGGACCACTGTGAACCAGAATCAACAAGAGCTCTCAATGTCACCAACTCCGATGAAGCGTTTTCAACCTTGATTCGGGCAGTAGCCAAAATCACTGGCTGGCAAAGATGATTTTTTCCAGAAAAATGTGAATTCATTGTTAAGATAAATCCGGTGAAGCTTGTGACAGACTGTCAAGCCTTGGCTCTAACAATAGTGAAGAAGGAAACCTCTGTACAAGTAGCACTATGGGCGTTGTTGATTGACGAATGCGAACATACGTTCGAACATAAACCGGGTCAGTTAATGAAGCACGCCGACGCTCTGAGCCGTAGCCCAGTATTGGGCTACTTGACAAGACGGGACCAATGCACTTTAACTGAGCGAGCTCAACACGCACAGAAAGACGATCTAGAGTCGGAGAAAATTATCGTAGGACGAGGTACTGACGACGCTTTCGTAGTGCAGCATAGCGTCGTTTACAAAAACGACGGTGGAGCCTTGTGATTAGTCGTTCCCAAGGCAATGCAATATGACGTGATCAGACGAGCCCACGAACGCGGTCACTTTGGGCTGAAAGCACCTACTAAAATCGGACTTCTGTCCCACACATGCAAGGACGTATCAAGAAGTTCATCAAAAATTGCGTGACATGTATCCCGGCAGATAGGAAAAAGAGAAAAGGAAAGGGGATGGCAAAATCCTATTGAAAAAGCCGATCGTCCGCTGGACACGTACATCATCAACCATTTAGGACCGATGCCTTCAACGAGGAAAAATTATAAACATGTTTTTGCAATTACCGACGGCTTCATGAAGTTCCTATGGGTATATTCTGCAAAGTTCACAGCAGCTGATGAGATCATCACTAAACTTAAAAACCAGCCGATGGTTTTTGGAAACTCCCGCCGGATCATTTCAGACCAAGGTTCAGCGATTATTGTGAGAAGGAAGGTATTGAACACGTTTTATTGACGACTGGAGTTCCGCGGGGTAGCGGAAAAATCGATCGAATGAATGTGATCATTCTTCCAGTATTGAGGAAACTTTTTATTGATAATCCCACTGAGTTGTTTAGACATGTCGAGAGGCTGCAGCAGTACGTCAACTTATGGTATAGTCACAGCATTGGTATCACACCGGTCGAATTCTTAATGGAAACGAAGATGCGGTGGACCGATGACTTGCCTTTGCAGGATATCATCGGGGAAGAGTCCGTAAGCCGTTTTGTCGAGGAACAATCAAGCCTGCAAGACGAAGCAATGAGACATATCCAGCTGATGCAGAACGAGAATCGTAAGGCGTTCACTTGGAAACGCAAGCCAGCGAGGGCTTACGACATTGGAGGTATTGTTGCTATCTGGAGGATGCGATTTCACGGAGGCTTGAAGGTGCACAAAGAGTTTCTAGGCCCATGCTGCGTCACAAATGTTAAACCATACGATCGCTATGGTGTCGAAAGGATCGGATATGGTGAAGGGCCTGACGAAACAACAACAGCAGCCAATTATATGAAGAGGTATCCGAGTCATCAAGATTCGTGTGCAGAAGACGAGCTATATTTTAAGAACAATACAGGTGATAGCAGTGGTAGCGCCGAGGAAGGCACTAAGAGCAGGATGACTAAGTTTTGAGGCAATTGCAGATTTTTTTGAATTTGCTGTAGAGGTGAGATCGACACGATAGAAAAAGAAGACGACACGCACGACTGCAGAACTGACTTTGCTGAATACTATATTTTTGTATCTGCTTTTCGTTTAAATACAGTATTAAAACTTCAACTCGTGTTTCCGTTAAAAATAGTCGCACACGGGAAAAAATTTTTCTAGGGATTTCAAATACATACATAGTAAAGCAGAGATAGGACGTTTGCCTAAAATGTACTGTGCATAGCCCAATGTACATGGCAGGAAAATCATAATGAACAGGAGATTTTCCACCAAATATAGTTCGGAATCCTATGTATAGAAAAATATATTTTTCGAATGTTACAATATAGAAGGTCTATATTGATTGATAGCAAAATAGAACGTACAATGTTGCGAATATAAAAGCAGGGTAGAAATTTTGTGAGATATTGGATCTCATTTGATAGTTTAATTGAAACGTATCACTATGTATAGTATCACCTTTGTTGGACTAAAAGAAGAAAATAGCCTCAGAAAATCTCATGCTACATGGCTATTATATTCCTTTTTTGAGCATTATTTATTAGATTCCTTGATTTTTCAGCTAGAATTTACACAATCATAGGTACTTATATACTTCTATATAAGTACCATTTAAGTTAAATTGTGTTAATGATGAACCTTCCACCGAATCTAAAGTTTGAATCATTTAATTAGAACAGAAAGTAATAAATTTTGCCCTAAGATTTGAATGTATATCATTTGGTGATGCAATCCCAAATAACAGTTGGTTTCCCTTGAATTTATACAAAGTATATCTAAAATAAAAAGCAGACTGGGTTGTGTAAACATTACCAACACAAAACCTTCACTTCAGCTAAGGTATACATACACAACAAATGATTTTCCTCAGTATCGTATGCATAGCCCTGTCATCAAAGATATTGATAGACATAAACGGTTGATAGTGCGTGGACACCTTTAGAAATATTGTTCATTTCGATCGGAAACAAAAGCGAATTTATGTGTATAGTAGAAAGAATCACTTTTGTCTGAGAAGTTGAAAACGACGGACTGTTTAGTTAGTGAAAAGGTAGTGTGTTTTATTTGAAATAATTGTGATTAAATTTTATTGCTTGGTGAGAGGAATCGTGTTTGTTTTAGCCATTTGTGCGATAAAAAATGTATCCCTTATGCATCCTGTAGTCACCACTTAATTTCAGAGCAATAGCGGCGATGGTGGTTTCACATTTACAATTTATAAACTGTCAATAATTTCAGAGGAAACTAAAAAAAGAAGGAAAATTTCTGCGCCACGGGGCCTGTTTGGTCCCTGGAAGCGTGCGCGTTTCCTCTGAAATTATTGACAGGTTACAAATTGCAAGTGTAAAATCACTATTGCCGCTATCGCTCTCAAATCAAGTGGTGACTAAAAGAAGCACGGGGCGCAAAAATTCTCCTTCCTTTTTTGGTTTCCTCCGGAATTATTTGGATTTTCTCCATTTGTTTGAAATTGGCGTGATATAAAATTATTTTCTGTGTCCCAAATACTGTAATACATATAGCCACAATAAATACAATTCTTCCACTAAACTTGACCGAAATCATCTAAATCACACTTCGCCTATATTATCATAATCTTAACTTGATTGGAGACATTTCATTCCTCTTCAATAGGGAAATGGAATACATTCATAATCAACTGCTGAAAATGAATATTTCAGAGTATCGGACAACTTTTATTGGTAAGTTGACAATTTACTGCTTCTCTGCATTGAAGTGACTATATTTAGGTATTGTAACTACATATAGTCATTTAAATGTTCTCAGTGCAATTGATCATATATGTTCCCAATATATATATATATATATATATATATATATATATATATATATATATATATATATATATATATATATATATATATATATATATGAATGGATATATATAGATATATATATATATATATATATATATACATATATATATATATGAATGGATATATATAGATATATATATATATATATATATATATATATATATATATATATATATATATATATATATATATATATATATTGTAGTAATTGAGCACGTTCTCGAAAAAGAAAACAGAGCCCCGGATGGTTGGTATCGTGTGATGCACTTAATTTTTAAATATCCTTTTCATCAATAATGGATTTAGAACTATTAACTAATAATCTGAATGGAGATTGCGCTGTAAATTTAAAATATCAGAGTAGAGTAGTAAAAGAAGTTTAACTTAATTCTACTGGTGATTATCCAATGCAAGTTATTTAACATAACAAGGCAAATATAAAAAGGTAAATGTGAAAAAATTATGCAGCAGTATGTACTCTTAGTAAGTTTAGGGAATAAGTTGAAAACAACCGCAAAGTAATATCCATATGTATGTACCAAATCAAGTAAATAGACATACATATGCGTATTATTTTAGTAAACAACTAGCGAAAAAAAAAAACATTTCTTCTATTTTGCGTAACTCTCCTTCCATTACGATTTAGTTTATTTAAACATTCCCTCATTTTAATGTACATCGCGCGTTTTCGCTCTCTATTTTCAGCCTACATTTAGTATTAATATCTCAATACAATTCGCGTGGAACAAGATCAGGAATTTCATGAATTCATTGTTTATAACAACACAGTAGCATTAGTAAAATATTAAGTTGGTCTTGTATAGTGAATTCTTTTCAAAAAATCTATGAATTAAAATAAAAACAGTCCTCATTTTTACAAAAAAAAACAAAAAAAAAACGAACATAGGTACGTTAAGTTTAAATGATTTTGTCTTAATGTTAATGATATAGAATGAAAGAGAAGAAAATTCAAGATAAAATAGAAATTATTGAACATACTATTGATAACAATAGTGAACATGCATCTATATCATCACCGCGACCTTCTCATTTCCAAACATTAAATTCAAGTTATAGCAAACTCAAGAATAATAATACGCGGTTAATTGTAAAAGCAGGAGAAAAATGCTTTAAACCAAAACTGACGATAGATACAAGCCATATAGTAGCAATTTGCATATGTATTAGTCGGCCTACTATGGACAAGCTTCCGGTAGCTGTCACCCAACTGCGGCATTAGCAAATGCTTATATTTCGTCATATATACTATTTTCCGAATAAAAAACGTGCCGAACGCATTCCGTGCATGCTATAAATTCACCTTGTATAGCCCATTGTGCTCCTAAACATTCCAAGACGAGCAAATGAAGCACACGTTTTGCACCTTCAACTGATAGCTCAGCGTTGAGATGTAAACAAACTCCTATAAATTCACTTTGGGAGGCGATAAAAACTAAACGGGTATAAGAACTGAAATAATTTTCACTTCACTAGGAGCGCTATTGTGTTTTCCGCGGATCATCTGGATTTCACTGTAGAAATCCGTCTCTAAACCTTACAAAACCTCGAATTTTTGTTGGCACCTCCACAATTCTTCATATAACGCCATGTAAGTTAGCCAGCAAAGTCGGCCTACTAATGGTCATGTGTGTGGTAGTAAGCGCTGCTGCCATATGGCTTGTATCTATCGTCAGTTTTGCTTTAAACCAAATCCAAATAGCCTATGCCGTGTAAATGACAAATTACGAATTCCGAAACAATCAGCGATTGAGCGAAGGAAGAGTGGTGACGGTAGCGGCGGTATGACCTGTTGGTGCTGCTGGTGCTGTCGCCGAGAGATTTCGAGGAGTCTGCTCGAAACCGCCGCACAGCGTGGACGCCGCGTAGAGGAAGAAAAAAAAG
>OZ017740.1:194128702-194168702 GCA_963969285.1 Odontomyia ornata | reverse complement strand
ATACGCTCCTATATCGTTTGCGAGGACGTATTGTACTGTATAAACGATTCGCCAGTTACTGCTGTCGATGTTTGTTTCAAAATACATCAGACATTGGATGCCAAATATATCTTCATCAGTTGAATATAGTGAACAACTCTCTTATATCAGTCCATCAATAAAGGCCTTGAATTCAAATGCTAAAAATAATAAATATTTTAAGTGGATTAAATTCAATGGCATCAAATATAAAGAGGGATCCGTAATCCAAATAGGAGGGAAAGAACAATATCCCGAATTTGCTTTATTCCATTGTATTCAACTTGATTCAAAAGACGAAACTGAGAACTTTGTACTATGATCCTCACATTTTGTATATATACACGGAAAAAAATTATGGCTAAAAAAGCCGAAGTTTTTATACAATTTCTACAATATGCATAGGTGAAATCGGTATAGCGATAAATTATGGGAGACCAAGCTATATAGTTAGCTCTTCGTATGTAGCTGCATACGCCATACAGAGTTGCGTCGGGTCCGATAAAATTTATTTTACATAGCTATTTATTATAGTACCCCAATCTATCTAAGGGGTATTTCAACCTTCAGAACAATGGAGCCTTACCCATATTTTTTGAAAAAAAAAGACAATAAAATATAGCTTATCTTGCAAAACAAATCGGCAGTTATTGCAATGAAAACTGGATTAACTAATATAAAAAATTGTATGACGTAACATTGAAAGTGTCGGTTACACCTATCTTATTATAGGTAATTTGGCTGCCTTTATTGCACTCGTTACTGACAGGTGTAGCGAATACTGCTATTAACTTCATGGTGAAAAAAAAAATTCTTTAGTATCTGCTACTATAACTGAAAATTAACTCTATAATTAGAAGAAATAAATGTTTTGGGTCCTGGAATAATTTAATTCCCTCTTGAGTTTTGAATTTAAACAGAATCTTTTTCGGTAGTAAATATACGTATTCAATTTCATTGTTAGTAGCTTATAGATAATTTTACATTTTAAATGCTGTTTCACAAAACAAACAATGACGAATAGAAATTCACAATAACATAATGATCATAGTATGATAGTTTAATTTTTTGATAAAATTTCGTTTTTTCAACACAGTGGGCCAAAATGTGAGGATCATAGTACAAAGTTCTTAGTTTCGACACAACAATATATTTTTCATCTTTTGAATCAAGTTGAATACAATGGACAAAAGCAAATTCGGGATATTGTTCTTTCTCTCCTATTTGGATTACGGATCCCTCTTTATATTTGATGTCATTGAATTTAATCCACTTAAAATATTTATTTTTTTGCCATTTGAATTCAAGGCCTTGATTAATGGACTGATAAAAGAGAGTTGTTCACCATATTCAACTGATGAAGATAAGTTATTGGCACCATTTAATTCACTAAGCAGATATCTATTGAGGACTGTGTAGCAAATATTTTTACGAGACGAAGTTGATCTAGCTATACTCTTTAGAATTTTATGCTCAGCTTCAAAACGCATGCACCATAAAGCTTTTAGAGGCCCAATTTTTTCCATTATAAAAGGATAATGAAGCATTAAGTCATGCTTAGGGCGAAGCGGAAGTTCAAAAAGCCGTATGAATAGCAAATGGTGCTCTTTAATGAGAAATTCAATTTGAGTAATATCATCCCTCGAGATACTAGGAGACAATGTTATGTTTAGTATGCTGCTCAGCATAGAGAACAATAAAAAAAAATCATTTTCATCCGGGACCCTGTAATGAATTTTCTCTTTTCCGATCGAACGCGGAACCGACCTCTCATCGGTTCTAGACGTTAAGTCTGAGTAGTGCCAACGGATGGTACCAACAGGTCAACCAATCCGTGCACCGTAACCCATTCACGCGGTGACTGCTTGTCGGCCAGCTAGTTCGGAGAGGATTTCGGTCGCGGGTCTCCGAATGGATTACGCTCAATTACAATATTTCAGTCACCTGAACTTGCCCGTTTTCCAAACGCGTCAACAATTTCTCATCCAGAACGAGAAACCTACATTACGTCAATTCTGGATGTGATCTATCCACAGATCTCAATTCAAAAACGCTACAAAATCCCATAGGCGCGTTACCGAATCACCGACGCGGTACCGAAAAATATGCTACTCGAACTTAAATCGAAGAAAGCTACTCTAAGGAAATGACGAAACAATCAAAGGTACCGCGTACCGCGCGCGACGCGAAACCGACTTCAGCGGATTTGTCGAAACCCTACCCTCGCGACGGCATACCTACCCTGCACTTCCCTTTCACGCTGAAAAAGAACGAGCCACTGAAAAGGAAAGTCGTTAGTTATCTAGCAATTCATGTTATTTTTATTTAGTTCCTAAAAATATATATAATTTTTCTATTAATATTTCTATTTTTATCTATCCTTATCCTGTAAGCTATTTTAATTAAATATCCTATTTTGTCGTAATCTGTATGAGAATTTTATACAATTAATCATTCGTGTTTAATATTAGGTTTAATGATTATTGAAAAATACGGTTAATAGCCATTTTACTAATCCTTGTTCAAATTTGTTGAAATTGATTTTCTCCTTAATAATTCAAAGGTTAAAAGCGTATGGAACTAATGTAACATAACTAAGCTAAAGTAAAGTAAACTAAGATAATGCAAATTATCGTGTTGTGGTTGGTTGGTTGTCATGTGTTCATATTATTAGTAAATGATTTTTGCTTCATCTAAATACAAAATTAGGCTCAGTCGTTTGTTGCCCGAACAAATCCGCCTTGTTGTGTATTTAAATTAAGTGCTCTCTCTGTCGGTGTGCTGTCTACTTTTCGTTCCAGCTTGCCGTTTACGCGTTCTCTTGACAGTTGTTCAGGTTGTTAATTCTGTTGTGTTAATGTAATAATCGATACATAAACTAAAGTTAAATCTTTACATGCTTCTAAATCCTGCAATACATTTAAATTGATGTTATTAACTTAAGTCTGAAATTCTACCGTTTTGTTTGTTTTTATCTAGTGTAATTAAATTTAAGTTGCATATATTGTATCGTTATCCTTTATAATTAAATTAGCTAAATAGGTTTTTCGTTTCTGTTTGATAAAATTTCATTCTCTTATTTATCGTGTTTTCTTAAATGGGTTAGTTGTAGGGTTTCTAGATTATTTGTGTATTATTATTACTAAGTGTTTGTTTTGCTCTAGGTGTTTATTTTAAATGGGTTTATATTTGTTGTAATTAAACGATTACGTCAGGCAATTTTGAACTTATTCCATAAAAATATTTCTTAATATTTTTGGGCCGAATGACTAGGAGAACTTCTAATTTTCTTTAATTCTTACTTTTTTTCAGATTCAATAAAAACAAACACCAGCCCACAACACTCAACTTTCAATAAATATTTAGAACTATATTAACTTGTTGTTAAAATATTTTTCTACAACTAACATTTCTGCATACTATTTAGGTATATGATGATGTTTCTACTAAGCATTCTGAATCGATGCAAACGGAATGCTTATTCGCATAAAATTTACTATACAATTAACAAAATTTGAGTTTATGTTCAAAATGATACCGGCTGTAGTGCCATAACATGAAATTTCGCTTATATATATGACAAAATAATTAATTTAATTAATTTTTGATAGTTACAAAATTCGTTCAGCTTTATGTCATTAAGTTGTAAATATTCAAATGTACAAGCAAATCTTTTCCTTAAGCCAATCACTTTGATATCACGTTTAAATCTAGAATGTAAATATTGTGCAGTTTTATCTAACTATTTTTTTAAATGGAAACCAGCTGACTCTGAGATAAATCCTGATTTCATGTTATGACATCCAGAGTTTAAAAGTAGGTAACGAGTGCTATTAGAAACTGTAACCTGAATTGTCCTCCTTTCCAGATATGACACTCTCCTGAGCCGCATTTTTGATAACGTGAGAAACATACCCGCGAATAACGTTGATAACTTTTAAGAGCATATGTTTATACCGTACAATGTACGTTGCTGAATCTTTAAAAGTATCGTTTTTTTTGTATAAATAAAAGACTTGCGTCGATAGATGCTAGGTATTCATCAATTTTACCGAAGACTGCAATCTGTACTGCGGATTGCAAGCGATATGCCAATTGATCAATCTGAACAAAGTAGCAAGCATTACTTCGAATTTCCGCATTGAGAAGTGTCAAATCATTTTGATTTTGAATTATTCTCCTACTGGATTCATTAAGAGAAATTGTTTTATCGAAGGTATATTCCCACTTAGTCCGCAGTTCACGCAACGTTAAATTTGATGAAGTGATCAGCTGCTGCATAGCTTCGCAATAATAGCAGCAAAGCTCTAGTGGATCACAATACCGAGTCAGTTCATTGTCACAATTGTCAACACTTTTCAAAAAGACATCAGACCATTCAAGAAAATTGTTTACATTATCATACGAACGCAACAATTTTCGTTCCGGATTCCTTCTCATAGCTCGCGATGGTCTTCTGATGCCTTTCCGCTCACCTCTTTCATGATTGGAGCCTGTTGATCTTCTTGCTGAGTTTGACAGAGTTCCCGGTTCTAGCCTGAGGCACTGTTCCGGTGAATTTCTCAAGTGTTAGATGTTCCCTTTTGTTTTCCTTGAGTACGTTTCGCTCCGACCAAATCCTACACACAAACGATCGTCACGAAGGTACGTTAAGAGGTAGAAAAGCACTTGAAAGGATCTAGACAGCCCGAACTACGATCACGCACCATCGATCACCACAAAACGTTATTTTCTTTTTCTTCGCCGCCATGTGGCTGTCAAAAATCCCGGTTGTCACCTCGGACAAAACATCTGTGTGTGGAACGGCACGCCATATGGCGGCAATGTGCCTCTCCAGTTGTCGCCAGTGGCATGGTTTTCTAGATGGCCACGGTGGAGGGGCATTTCCAGATGGCTATGTCTCGAAACGTGCCGGGGTTTGGGATTAATTCTATATTTCGAATATTTATCTCCACAGATCGAAATATTCGGACAGAAAAAAAAATATTTTCTGCACAACGATATCCGCACGACAGATGAAGTCCGCTGGCACTTCGAGGACATATCCATCTGGCCGGTTGCAAGGGTTCGGGATCGGAATCACTTCGATTCCCGGGCGTAGGCGTCACATTACACATTCCCCCCCCCAAAATCGAAGTAATTACGATCCCGTCTCCTATATAAAAGGTCTTGGTTAGGGCCATGGCGGGTCGAAGGTCGGTTCCGAGGAATAAGCTACACCCATGTTCGTGAAGACTCGACAGTGACTATATAGTAGGGAGTCGGGTGTTATTCGGAGGTCTTCGTCTAAGCAGAGATTGGGGTAAGCCAAGGTTTCTCGTGGGAAATAGTTGCACTTCATCGTCTAAGGTCTTTTGCGTGGTAAATTCCCAGGGTTTTACCAGTCATGTCCGCGATGAGGTATCGGGTGGGGCTTATGACTTGTAGGACTCGACACTTCACGAATTTCTTGTCTAGTTTGGCATTGTAATGTCGGGTGGCATCGCTCTGTCGGAAGTTTCGACGATATATTTCGTCGCCTGCCTTAAAGCCAGAAGGATGGGATCGCAAGTTGTACCGCTCCTCTCCCATCCGTCTACTTTCTTCAATCTTCTCCCGCAGTTGATCTCGCAGAAGTTGGAGCTTTTCGTGCGGTTCTAGAACCACGATTGGGTCCTCTAGCGATTTCAGCTGTCGCAATAGCCGGTAAGCGCTCCCATGACAGATCATGTACTGGCCGAACACTGCGAAATACGGCGAAATGCCGGTAGTGGCGTGGTACGACGAGCGCAGAGCACTAGTGATGGCGGACAATTTGCGATCCCAGTCCTTCTGATTCGGGTGGACATAGGCGTGGATGGCCGCTATGAGCGTACGATTCAGTCGTTCGGATGCGTTGGCTTGTGGTGAATAGACGGCAGTTCGTTGGTGGATGATGCCGTATTTGGACATTAGGTCTCGGAACTTGCTGGAGGTGAACTGGACCCCATTGTCGGAGACAAGTTTCTCCGGAACTCCAAACATGTGAAAGACTCGGTTCTCCAAAAAGCTGATTATTGGTCCAGTGTGCATGTTACGTAGTGGTTCTATGATAGGGAATTTGGAGAGCTGGTCCAGGACCACGACAGCTCCCGTGTGACCAGAAGCAGATCGAGGGTAAGGACCGATAAGATCAATGTACAAGCGCTGGAACACGCGTTCGGGGACCTCAACCTTACCCATGGGTGGCCGAAGAATGGTGTTGGGCGCTTTAGTGCACTTGCATAGCTCACAGGAGGCTACGTACGCTTTTATCTGTTGTGCCATCTTAGGCCAAAAGAAGCAGGTTTTCAACCGCCTAAGTGTACGCCCGTATCCGCCGTGCGCACTTGATGGGTGGTCATGGGCCCGTCTGATAAGATCAGTGGTTAATTCTTCGGGCACCCACAACTTCCACTGTTCTTCTTCTTGTATGGGGTCTCCGGATGCGTGTCCCATCCGCTTATAAATAAATCCATCCGTCAACCGCAGTTCAGGCAGCTGGGGCCGTTGATTCTGGATAGTATGAATCAGTTGTGTGTAGGTTGCTGACTTGAAGGCAGGATGGTCCAAATCGATCAATTGGGGGCTGTCGTCCTCTTGGACCAACTCGGCTCCTTCAGGGGCGAACATTCTGGATAGGGTGTCGGGGACTACATGCTGGCTTCCTTTTCGGTGGCGAATTGTGAAGTCAAATGCCTGTAATTTCAGTGCCCACCTGGCCAATCTGCCGTTGAGATCAGTCTGGCTCATTAGCCATTTCAGAGAAACGTGATCCGTAACGATTTCAAAGGTGTGTCCCTCCACATAGGCTCGGAAGCGTTTCACTGCCAACACCGCAGCTAAACATTCCTAATCGGAGACCGTGTAATTTCGCTGGGCTGGGTTCAGCTTGTGGGACATGAAGGCTATAGGTCTCTCCTCGCCGTCTTGTGCAACCTGGACTAAGACTGCTCCCACCCCATGTTGACTCGCGTCACAATGGATTGAGAACGATTTGTCAAAGTCCGGGCTGTGCAGTACGGGGGCTGTAGTCAGGCTCTTCTTCAGCTCTTCAAAGGCTCGCAAGCTGGGCTCTTCCCAGACGAATTTACGTCCCTTACGCAGCATGTCGGTCAAAGGTGTGGTTATGGTGGCATAGTCACGTACAAAACGCTGGTACCATCCGCATAAACCTAAGAATCGGCGTAACTGTTTGGTGGTCTTGGGTAGTGGAAAAACTTCAATCGCTTGAGTCTTTTCCGGATCGGTCTTGATATGGCCATGCCCAATGATGTGACCTAAATACTTCACCTCCGTCATCACAAACTGGCTCTTCCGTATGTTGATGGTTAATCTTGCCCTCCGGATGTGTAGAGCCACCTCCTGAAGCAGGTTGATGTGTTCCTCAAAGGTCTCGGTTATAAGCAACAGATCGTCCAAGTAAACGAAAACTTGGTGCCGCAAATGAGGTGGTATCACCTTATCCATAAGGCGCGTCATTGTTTGGGGGGCATTACACAATCCGAATGGCATGGTCACGAATTGATATAGGGGCCGACCTGGGACTGTGAAGGCTGTTTTCTCCTTTGAACCGGGGTCTAAAGGAATTTGCCAGAAGGCGTCCTTGAGGTCTAAGCTCGTGATGAAATGGGCTTTAGGCAATCGACTCAAAATGCCTTCGATCAACGGTAGAGGATATGCGTCCTTGACTGTGACGGCGTTCAAGCGTCTGGCATCTAGGCATAACCGGACCTTGTTCGGCTTGACCACTAAGGGGACTGGGGAAGCCCACGCGCTCTGTGATTCTTCGATTACGCCTAATGCTAGCATTCGATCCACTTCGGCATATAACGATTTTTCCTTCGCCGGAGATATGGCAAAATGTCTCTGTTTTATGGGTTTAGCATCCCCCACATCTATAGTGTGGAACACCAGGGCAGTCCTCCCGAGACCTTCCTTCTCATGCGATGGAAAAGCCGATATAGCTGAGTCAAGACGCAGTTGCTGATTTACATCCAGTGTATGTCGTAGTAAGTGAGAGGGTTGAGATTGGTCGGGAACGGGAGGTGACGGACTCCAGGGTCGTACCGGAAAATAGTGCCGGGGCCAAGTTAAATTTTCGAACGAAATCCACTCCTAGATAAAGATTCTGGGTTAATTTAGGTATGATGAAAAATTCCAGAGGTTTAGTTACTCCTTTAAAGGTGACATCCGTCATAATTTTTCCCACTACAGAGTGACGAGTTCCGTCCGCCGTGCTTAACCAGGAGGTGAAATGACGGATTTGATCCGCGTGCATTGCCAGTATCTCTCCTGCAAACTCGGCGGATATGCAATTCACACTGGCTCCCGTATCGACTAAGCCTGACACTCGTTTTTGCAGGATGTGTACTGACGCATATGGCCGAACATCATCCCTCAATAATTCGTCTAATTGTATGTCCTTCAGCACCTTCCTCGACTGCCTGACTTTTCTCCAGAAGCTCCGCATCCGACGCGTGGCTCGCTTGCTTCGCGGTGGGACAGTTGTGGCCAATTCCTCATGGAAGATGCGCTGTCGAGTAGCCAAATAATTCCGCAGCCTGACATGAAAAGGTTTTACATGCCAAGGAACTTTCGTCTCGCTATCATTTCCCTGCGCGTTGGCCTCGGCGGAGGACGGCGTCGGTTGTGGAACTTCGGGAGAACTGTGTTCAGCGGTGCGAGTCAGCAGAGTTGGAGTCATGTTGGGAGCTGGGTCATAGCTGGTGATGGGGTCTGGATTGGTTCGTCCGGGGTCTAGGAGTGCCGACGGGTGGTCGCGGCACTCGGTGGCAAGTTTTTTCGTCCTTTGCAATTTGCACAGTCAGGTGCGTATGTGTCGGCCTTCCCGCATCGGTAGCAGAAAAGCGTCGGCTCCGCTGGACATGCATAGAACCGATGTCCCGGTTGTCGGCAGTTCCAACAGACCGTTGGGCTTGTAATTGCTTCAAGGGAGGGTCGATTAATCAATGCTGGGTCCTCAAGCTCCGGTGGTGCTCCGCTCCTCGGTACTGGTACTGGATCAGCAAGCAGGTGGTCCGCTGCCATCAACTCCGCGGTGTGATGATTTCGGGGATTTGGTCCCGTTATGCGAGGTTGTGGACGGAAGGTACCACGCCGCTCATCCAAGTGTTCTTGTCTGCGGGCATGGAGGCGCAATCCCTGTATGGTGTTGATGGGAAAATGCAGAAGGCTGTTCTGGAGATCCCAGCGCATATTCTCTCTGATAATTTCTACCAGTTCGTCCTCGGGCATGGTATTTCGCAAGCGAGTGCTCAATCTCACTATACTGGTGTAGTACTGGTCGAACGGTTCGTGAGCGCCTTGTTTCCGTTTCTTTATTTGCTCCCTTAGCTCTCTCTCAGTGAAGCCATCCTCAAATCGATTGCGGAAGGCTGCACTGAAAGAGTGCCAAGTGGGACGTGGCGTTGACTCTTTAAAGCTCCAGTACCAGTCGGCAGCGTCGCCGCTGAACAAAAGATGTGCATGCCGGAGGAAGGCCGAGGAATCACCTCCCAGGGTGCTGGATACCAACGCCTGAATCCGGAAAAGGAACCGGTCCGCCGATATCATATCGTTGAACCCTGTAAAGTTCAGGCGCCAACTCTCCATGATACGAGGCGTCGGGTCTCGAAAAGGTGCCAATGCGTTCCCGGGGGGAATCACATCCTCGATTGACCTGTTGTACTGAACTGCCTCCGGGGCTGGAAGTACCAACGGAGGTCCGGTATTGTGTCGCGGTCTGTATTCGGGAGCTCTGGGATCCATTCCCGAGTTCCTTGGAGGTGGGACCCATTGCTCGGATTGTCGGGAGTGGGGCATCGCCACACTGGGATTTGGCTCCCAGCCAAGCGGAGTTCTCACGCGGCTGGGTGGTTGGCTCAACGGGAGATTCTGGATCTTTCCCTCCAGGTTGCCAATCCTCTCCGACATATCCCTCATCAACGCCACGAGGGTGTCAATGGAGTGGGCGGAAGGCATGGTTGTCACCTCGGACACGACACTTGCAGCCGGAACTTCACCGCCTACTGCTCCTTGCAGGTCTAAGAGTGGTTGTGACGGTTCGGCTTCTGGAGCTCCTTTCGCCACTGCTCCGCGCGTCGGTAGGGGCGTTCCGAGGGGGACGTCTAGGGCGGTCCGCTCGATGGGTCGCCGACATAATGGACACAGCTCGGACGTGAGGAGGAGCTGTTGGACACAGGCACGGTGGAATAGATGTCCACAATCCAACCGCACGCTGTGTACCCCCTCCACTACGTCCTCGAAACAGATCCCGCAGTTCGCGGGTTGGACCGTTTTGGACCGGGTCCACCGCTTGTCGGGAGTCCGCTTCGTTGCCATTTTTTTGGTTCTGTCTTGTGTGAGGTAAAAGTAAGTTTTTTTATTACTAAAAAATAAGAAGAAAAGGTTAACCCTACTATATATATGAAAAAGCCTAAAAATAACTTCGTGGCCGAAAGTGGCGAGCTATATATTAAGTGGGAAAAAAAATGTATTTAAAGTATACTTTCCTTTTCAGTGGTCGACTCCTCCAACGGGAAAAGAGAGTGCGTGGTATTCTGCCGAAGAAAGGGTGCTTTTGGTCGATTTACGAAAATTACCCCTAAACCCACATACATTACAAAAAACCGTCTCTAAACTACGTTAAAGTGACTCGACGAGACAAGTGGTAGAGCTACCGTAACGACTTTGTACGCGGTCGAAATTCCCGACGCGTGGAAGCATTCCGGGCTTCGCAACTCCAGCATACGCCACCGAACGTTGAACCGATACCACTCGTCTAACACGCATAAGAGATAGTTAGAATCCTTCCGCGACATAAAGGCAAGGTAGCCTTCTATTTTCTTGAGAGTCCATGCTGATAGGTAAACCCATCAGACTGGCAGTTCCATCAAGAAAATAGAAGGTCCTTACAGGGGTTAACCTGGGACAACACATCGGAAGGATTCTGTCGCGAAAAAAAAATCAAACAAAGGAGAGCGGAAGCTACAACTCACGTGAAGCGACTGCGAGTGTGTATCACACAATTCCACTGCTCCTGATAGTGGGACTCGAGTACCACAGTACCTTACATCCTCCGTAAAGGACCAACTCGTCAGAAGACGCGAAGTTCTTTCCCCCTTAGGATGTTTTTGGCCCCACGTTGGGCGCCATTTGTAATGAATTTTCTCTTTTCCGATCGAACGCGGAACCGACCTCTCATCGGTTCTAGACGTTAAGTCTGAGTAGTGCCAACGGATGGTACCAACAGGTCAACCAATCCGTGCACCGTAACCCATTCACGCGGTGACTGCTTGTCGGCCAGCTAGTTCGGAGAGGATTTCGGTCGCGGGTCTCCGAATGGATTACGCTCAATTACAATATTTCAGTCACCTGAACTTGCCCGTTTTCCAAACGCGTCAACAATTTCTCATCCAGAACGAGAAACCTACATTACGTTAATTCTGGATGTGATCTATCCACAGATCTCAATTCAAAAACGCTACAAAATCCCATAGGCGCGTTACCGAATCACCGACGCGGTACCGAAAAATATGCTACTCGAACTTAAATCGAAGAAAGCTACTCTAAGGAAATGACGAAACAATCAAAGGTACCGCGTACCGCGCGCGACGCGAAACCGACTTCAGCGGATTTGTCGAAACCCTACCCTCGCGACGGCATACCTACCCTGCACTTCCCTTTCACGCTGAAAAAGAACGAGCCACTGAAAAGGAAAGTCGTTAGTTATCTAGCAATTCATGTTATTTTTATTTAGTTCCTAAAAATATATATAATTTTTCTATTAATATTTCTATTTTTATCTATCCTTATCCTGTAAGCTATTTTAATTAAATATCCTATTTTGTCGTAATCTGTATGAGAATTTTATACAATTAATCATTCGTGTTTAATATTAGGTTTAATGATTATTGAAAAATACGGTTAATAGCCATTTTACTAATCCTTGTTCAAATTTGTTGAAATTGATTTTCTCCTTAATAATTCAAAGGTTAAAAGCGTATGGAACTAATGTAACATAACTAAGCTAAAGTAAAGTAAACTAAGATAATGCAAATTATCGTGTTGTGGTTGGTTGGTTGTCATGTGTTCATATTATTAGTAAATGATTTTTGCTTCATCTAAATACAAAATTAGGCTCAGTCGTTTGTTGCTCGAACAAATCCGCCTTGTTGTGTATTTAAATTAAGTGCTCTCTCTGTCGGTGTGCTGTCTACTTTTCGTTCCAGCTTGCCGTTTACGCGTTCTCTTGACAGTTGTTCAGGTTGTTAATTCTGTTGTGTTAATGTAATAATCGATACATAAACTAAAGTTAAATCTTTACATGCTTCTAAATCCTGCAATACATTTAAATTGATGTTATTAACTTAAGTCTGAAATTCTACCGTTTTGTTTGTTTTTATCTAGTGTAATTAAATTTAAGTTGCATATATTGTATCGTTATCCTTTATAATTAAATTAGCTAAATAGGTTTTTCGTTTCTGTTTGATAAAATTTCATTCTCTTATTTATCGTGTTTTCTTAAATGGGTTAGTTGTAGGGTTTCTAGATTATTTGTGTATTATTATTACTAAGTGTTTGTTTTGCTCTAGGTGTTTATTTTAAATGGGTTTATATTTGTTGTAATTAAACGATTACGTCAGGCAATTTTGAACTTATTCCATAAAAATATTTCTTAATATTTTTGGGCCGAATGACTAGGAGAACTTCTAATTTTCTTTAATTCTTACTTTTTTTCAGATTCAATAAAAACAAACACCAGCCCACAACACTCAACTTTCAATAAATATTTAGAACTATATTAACTTGTTGTTAAAATATTTTTCTACAACTAACATTTCTGCATACTATTTAGGTATATGATGATGTTTCTACTAAGCATTCTGAATCGATGCAAACGGAATGCTTATTCGCATAAAATTTACTATACAATTAACAAAATTTGAGTTTATGTTCAAAATGATACCGGCTGTAGTGCCATAACATGAAATTTCGCTTATATATATGACAAAATAATTAATTTAATTAATTTTTGATAGTTACAAAATTCGTTCAGCTTTATGTCATTAAGTTGTAAATATTCAAATGTACAAGCAAATCTTTTCCTTAAGCCAATCACCTTGATATCACGTTTAAATCTAGAATGTAAATATTGTGCAGTTTTATCTAACTATTTTTTTAAATGGAAACCAGCTGACTCTGAGATAAATCCTGATTTCATGTTATGACATCCAGAGTTTAAAAGTAGGTAACGAGTGCTATTAGAAACTGTAACCTGAATTGTCCTCCTTTCCAGATATGACACTCTCCTGAGCCGCATTTTTGATAACGTGAGAAACATACCCGCGAATAACGTTGATAACTTTTAAGAGCATATGTTTATACCGTACAATGTACGTTGCTGAATCTTTAAAAGTATCGTTTTTTTTGTATAAATAAAAGACTTGCGTCGATAGATGCTAGGTATTCATCAATTTTACCGAAGACTGCAATCCGTACTGCGGATTGCAAGCGATATGCCAATTGATCAATCTGAACAAAGTAGCAAGCATTACTTCGAATTTCCGCATTAAGAAGTGTCAAATCATTTTGATTTTGAATTATTCTCCTACTGGATTCATTAAGAGAAATTGTTTTATCGAAGGTATATTCCCACTTAGTCCGCAGTTCACGCAACGTTAAATTTGATGAAGTGATCAGCCGCTGCATAGCTTCGCAATAATAGCAGCAAAGCTCTAGTGGATCACAATACCGAGTCAGTTCATTGTCACAATTGTCAACACTTTTCAAAAAGACATCAGACCATTCAAGAAAATGGTTTACATTATCATACGAACGCAACAATTTTCGTTCCGGATTCCTTCTCATAGCTCGCGATGGTCTTCTGATGCCTTTCCGCTCACCTCTTTCATGATTGGAGCCTGTTGATCTTCTTGCTGAGTTTGACAGAGTTCCCGGTTCTAGCCTGAGGCACTGTTCCGGTGAATTTCTCAAGTGTTAGATGTTCCCTTTTGTTTTCCTTGAGTACGTTTCGCTCCGACCAAATCCTACACACAAACGATCGTCACGAAGGTACGTTAAGAGGTAGAAAAGCACTTGAAAGGATCTAGACAGCCCGAACTACGATCACGCACCATCGATCACCACAAAACGTTATTTTCTTTTTCTTCGCCGCCATGTGGCTGTCAAAAATCCCGGTTGTCACCTCGGACAAAACATCTGTGTGTGGAACGGCACGCCATATGGCGGCAATGTGCCTCTCCAGTTGTCGCCAGTGGCATAGTTTTCTAGATGGCCACGGTGGAGGGGCATTTCCAGATGGCTATGTCTCGAAAGGTGCCGGGGTTTAGGATTAATTCTATATTTCGAATATTTATCTCCACAGATCGAAATATTCGGACAGAAAAAAAAAATATTTTCTGCACAACGATATCCGCACGACAGATGAAGTCCGCTGGCACTTCGAGGACATATCCATCTGGCCGGTTGCAAGGGTTCGGGATCGGAATCACTTCGATTCCCGGGCGTAGGCGTCACATTACAACCCAATCTCCAACCAAAATTGCAAAAAATCTCATTAGCCATAATATTTCCGAGGCTGAATAACGTAGTTTTTTAGATTTCAGATGGTCTTCAGCAATAGGCTGTGGTTTATTTACAGTCTTCCACAAAAGTCAAGGTACAGAGAATCGGTAACTGAAAATTGTATTACTGAATCAATATTTTTATTCGAAAACCAAAAGTTATGAAATGGTAATAATACGAGTTCTGTTGAATTTAAGTTTTCATAAATTTAAAGGGATTCGGCAATAATGATCATTGAAGACAATAATTTTTTGTTGGCAATGTCTCTTTTCTACTCCACAAAAGTCTTGGTACAGTTGCAGAAAATGCCCTGTTATTTGTAAAAAGGGGAATCCCCCAAGTTCATATTATCAGAGTGAGTTAACAACCGTAGGCCGTTGTCTTTAATATCGCGTCCGTATTCGTGGTGTATCTTTTATTTAATAAAATTTTTAAAAAATGAGTCGAAAGGAGTTGAGTATTAAGAAGCGTGAAATAATTATTAATCTGCATTCAAATCAGAGCAAATCATATTCTGAAATAGCTGAACTAGTGTTGCGAAGTCGGTCAACCATTAAAAAAGTGATAAATCGATTTAAGAAGGAAAATAGAGTGGAAAATGTGCCCCGAACAGGTCGTCCATCCAAACTAAGTGCAAAGGACAAGAGAAAAATTTCGCGAATGGTAAAACAAGATCAATTTCTAAGCTGTAGAAAAATCTGCGATGTTCTTGGAATTAATGATAAGAAGGAGGTTAGCGCAGAAACTGTGCGTAGAGCTGTCGTAGAAGCTGGATTTTCATCTCGTACGCCTAGAAGAAAACCTCTTGTAAGTTCCATAAACAAACAAAAAAGAATAACATTTGCAAAAGCATAACCAATAACGTTTTGGGATAATGTTTTATTTTCGGATGAGTCTAAATTTTGTATATTTGGTGTAAATGGGCATAAGAGGGTCTGGCGAAAAGTAGGAGAAGCATTTAATCCCAAGAACACTATTAAAACAGTAAAACATGGAGGCGGTGGTGTTATGGTTTGGGGTTGCATGGCTGCTGCTGGAGTTGGAAATCTGACATTCATCGAAAATACTATGGATCAGAACTCTTATTTAGAGATTCTATGAAACAAGATGAAACAAAGTGCAGCCAAATTAGGTATGCGAGAAGATTTCTTGTTTCAACAGGACAATGACCCTAAGCACACTGCGCATAAAGTTCGAATGTGGCTATTGTACAACACTCGCATGCTTGCTACACCGCCTCAAAGCCCTGATTTGAACCCTATAGAGCATCTTTGGAATGAGCTTGAGACAAAAATCCGAAAAAAAGTGATATCAAGCAAGGCGCAGCTTAAGGATGCTATATTGGAGGAGTGGGCCAGAATCAGCAACGAATTTACTAAAAAATTGGCATATTCTATGCCTAAAAGACAGAAGTCAGTAATTCAGATGAAAGGACATCCGACAAAATATTAAGAATAGTATAATTCAAATAACTATGCAAGACTATAATTACAATTTGTATCATTTTTCTTTAGGTGTACCATGACTTTTGTGGACTTCATTCATTGACTTTCCAACACATCATATGTAATAATATATTAATACGACAGAATTTTCGTTTTGTTTTACATGAATTTAAAGTGTAATGATTATAGTTGAAGTAATACCAAAACATTTTTATCACTATAGGTTTTTTAAATAAAAATATCAAACAATTTTCATGATATTTATCACTGTACCTTGACTTTTGTGGAAGACTGTATGTTATTATACAATCCAAAGTCAAATACATTTAAACGTTCATTGAAATTATTCAAAGTAAAAAATTTTTCATTGTTAATGAATTGCTTTAACACCAATGCGATTTCATAATTACAAATGCCTTCTAACAAATCATGCATTATGACGAATGAAAAATTTTCTGTAGCATGGAAGCTCCGGAGTTGAAGGAAAACACATGCTGATTGTATTCCAGTTAATGACACATTATTTAAATTCAAATCAATCTCATAATTATTTCTGTTCCTTAATAGTTCTTCACTAACATGAATAGACTTTTCTGTTTTAGTACGATGTATTTTGCAAAATCTGCAGAAGTAGCCTACCCTAAAGCTTTCTGTAAAACCAAGTAAATAGTTAAGGCCTTTATTATCCCCTACACAAACTGCAAAAATCAAATTTACTTTAAAGTGACCAATTTGGAGACCAACGTTTTCAAGATCTTTTATTTCATTTATCAAATGTTGGAATATTCTATTTCCATAAATGCGTTCGTCTAAACTGTTAAAAAGCAATACAGGAAATATGTTCTTGAGTTTTGATCGCTTTGAAGGAGGTAAGGTTGGAAATGAAACATAAACTGCTCCTAAATTCTGTAAACCTGATCGGGACCCAAGAGCATTATTCACTTCAAATTCATCATAATTGTAATGAATCATGTGACGCCGCTGGCGACCACTACTAACACACCTTGCTGCTAGGTGGCTTGTCATTTCACGTTGGTTGCGACGGGCGCACATCCCACGTCAATTTTGTCGTGGGATGTCAAGAGGAATTGACAGCCACATGGCAGTGAAGTGTGCACGTAGTGGCCGCCACCCAAGAAGAGTCGGTTGTGGAAAATTCGCAACGCAATATTTGGCGAGTTTACCTTAAGTTGGCCGGTCCCGATTTAAGATTCGCCGGGTGGTTTAATATATTTATAAAGTGCACGCTAAAAAAATTCAATTATCTACCTCCAACAACTGAAGAGACTGCTTAGTAACTTCTACCTTGCATTACATTGAAAATGGAGGGAATTTTTGCTGAAGAAAGGGTTCATCAACGATCATCCAATGAATCAGGCTAGCAGGTTAGTGTTAAAATACTAGATATTAAACGTGCAAGTGAAGGTTCACGATGTTGCAGGATCATAATGAGGACTTGGACATACCACGCGTAACTGGACAACTGAGACATCAGCGTGATAATATTTTCCCATCGCTAGCACAGTACAAATTCATTTACGCCCTGTTAATAACATATTTGAAACGAACTCGTCTCATTTAATAACATCTGTATTGGATGCATACCTGTAGGCCGTTGGGACGACTTTGTAATAGGCACAAGGAAGGCCATGGCCTGGTTGCATTTTCCTGTTCACCTGGGCAAACGATAGCAGTGCAAAGTGTAAACACGTCACGGGAAAACGACTAGACCAGCGCAGCCGTCTGTCAGCTCCCTCGTCATGCATGATTTAACAAAAGCCGCCTACACTTGCTGTCCTGTATCTTTCAATGGAGAACGATTGCTCTTTGTTCTCAATCTAATTTGAAAACCATTCCAATAAGAATGGAGTCGCAGAGAGTAGACAGCCAACGCCACGAAAAATGAACAATGCTCGCTTCAGGAGGGAGCAAAGCTGAAAGCAACAATTTATGCAACATGTTAGCAGCTATTATAAAGTGAGTCTTGATTTAAAGTTATAAAAGACACTTTTCAGTTTCTATGGAAAAACAGATAGGGTAGGAATTAAATGAATATATATGAACATTCAAACCGTAAAAGGATTTAGAAGCATGTAAAGATTAAACTTAGTTTATGTATGGATTAATCCATTAACACAACAGAATTAACAACCTGAACAACTGTCAAGAGAACGCGTAAACGGCAAGCTGGAACAAAAAGTAGACAGCACATCGACAGAGAGAGCACTTAATTTAAATACACAACAAGGCGGATTTGTTCGAGCAACAAACGACTGAGCCTAATTTCGTATTTAGATGAAGCAAAAATACATTTACGCACCGATTTTAGCTGACTAGTATTTATATTTAGGTAAATGAAAGTTAATACGGAAGAGAATTTGTGGTGGTTCTACTAGTATAACTAAGCTGCATAAATTTCAATGATTCACCAAGAATTGTACAATTTTTTTTTAAATTGTACAAAACAGTAAAATTAATTAATTTTCGTTAAATTCCATGATTTGAAATGTTTGTTTTCTTAATTTTTTAGTTCAAAATCATTATCTTGACAGTAGCGAATAGTTAGTGTTGAGGCTTTGTTCACTTGATGTACAACCTCCAGGCGTTTTGGCTCATGGTTTCTCTATTCGGGACTTCTGAAAGTGTTGCGTTGTTGGTGTTTACTACGCCTTCCCATTTCAATTCTCTTTTTTTTTGTTAAAATCATTTATGATTTCCTCATTAGCCACACAATTGTAAAAAAAAAACAACATTTTTTCAAGTGAACGTAAACTAGGAAATTGGAAAAATTTATTTTCTCACTAATTTGACAAGATGGAAGTTTGCGATTTGCCGAGAGAAAAAAAATGAGAGAGAAAAGAAATGACAATTTTTACAGAAAGGCTTCGGCGTCCTTAAAATTCTCGCAAAATTTCTTGGGCTCATAATAACTATTCACAACGAAAGGATTGAATCAATTATCTGTTTTGAAATAGGGCATCCACAACACAAACTAAAAATTCGTGCTATTATATTCTGAATGAATGAATAAGTGAAGCAAATCCAAAACATATAAACTGTTTCAAAACTTAATGGCACCGTGATGACTCTATATGCTTACAAAATGAAGAGAAAACAAGGAGCAAAAAAAAACAAAATAACTAAAATTTAAAGTGCACTTTAAAAATCGCATTTTTGTTCACTCACCTTCGTCATTGAATGACATAAGTAAGAAGAAAGATTAGCAACAAAAAGTAATCACATGAATTACGAAAGAAATAACTAGCGAAGAGATAAATAGAAACTCTTACCAAAATTCGTGTAAATTAAATCTTAAAAAAAAAATTTTTTTTTAAATAAGTAAATCCCAAAAAAAAAATTTAAATCTCAGTTAGAACACATAAAGACATCATGATGGTTTTTTTATAATGCCTTCAAAGAGTCCAAAATACATAGCGTTAAATTTTGAAGAATAATGACAATTTGAAGAGAGTTCCTTAAAAATTTTCAAACGATATAAGGGAGTTGCAATTGATATTATTATTGCATATGCAGCTCCTTAGAGGGTAATGAAAGTAGAATGCGTTCACGTAATACGTTGGCCAACTATGAATGTTCAAGTAGAATAGTCACAAATCAGATTAAGTTCATTAATTCATCACGATCCCCTGGTACACAACATATAGGTGTAGCTTTAATTTCATTCAGTGGCATTTTATATGAAAATTTTAATTTCATCATACTCGTACGATTCACTTTTTTTTCTATCCCACTACACCTTAAAATTTTTTTTAAATTTAATAATTTGCTTCACTACTCTTACTACTCAATACTTGCAAGAAAAAAAAAAACAAAAATTACCATCCAAGAGAACAATTACTATACGATTGTCAGTTAAGTTTTACATTCTAATATTTAAACCGCAGAAATTAGTGAAAGAATAAAATATTATACCAATTATAGCCAATAGTAATCAGCACGTTCAGCTTTTTTTTCCATAACCTAAAACATTTCGCAAATAATCATGGGCTGACACTCTATCCTGGTAATTGTTAGTAAGTTCGTTTAATATAAGAGAAAATTAAAATAGTTTAAGGAATTATTGAAATAGCATTGAATAAATTGAACCAATTAAGAAGCATCCTTTAAATTATTGTAACTTTTAAAATAAACTGTATCACCTACCGTTGAAGATTTAAGATTATATTGAAATGTCAGTCACTAAAATATATTTTTTAACATGTTGATTTTTATCTCGAGATGAAATTCGATTAAAAAAATTTTTTTTCCAAGTGATAAATGAATTGTCTAGAAAAATAAAACAACATGAATTGCTAAACAGTAATAACGACTTTCCTTTCCAGTGGTTCCTTTCTTTCAGCGGGAAATAGAGTGCATGGTAAGTATGCCGTCGCGAGGGTAGTGTTTGAAAAAATCTGCTGGGGTCGGTTTCACGTCGCGCGCGGTACGTGGTACCTCAGTTGATTTTGGTTTTTCTTAGCGTATTTTTTTCTCGGATTTAAATTAA
This sequence comes from Odontomyia ornata, assembly GCA_963969285.1. NCBI lineage: Eukaryota > Metazoa > Arthropoda > Insecta > Diptera > Stratiomyidae > Odontomyia > Odontomyia ornata. Next base: position 194,148,146 of record OZ017740.1, on the reverse strand, counting down.
CGTAGTGTGCTTTTCGGTACCGCGTCGTTGAGATTCGGGAACGCGAAATGGAGATTAGATTTTTGTTATTTGACTGATTGATGAAGAAATATGGAGTAACGTAAAATAGGTTTCCTCTCCGTATGGTTTTGTTTTGGTGACGCGTTTGAAAACGGGCACGTATTAGTGGCTGAAGATTGTAAATGAGCGTAATCCATTCGGAGACCCGCGACCGAAATCCTCTCCGATCTAGCTGGCCGACAAGCAGCCACCGCGTGAATGGATTACGGTGCACGGATTGGTTGACCGGTGGGTACCATCCATTGGCACTACTCAGACTTAACGTCTAGAACCGATGAGAGGTCGGTTCCTCGTTCGGACGTAGAAATCAAAATCATTACAAATGGCGCCTAACGTGGGGCCAAAACATCCTAAGGGGATAAAAGATTCGCGTCTTCTGACGAGTTGGTCCTTTACGGAGGATATAAGGTACCTTGGTACTCGAGTCTCACAAACAGGAGCAGTGGAGTCGTGTGATACACACTAGCAGTCGCTTCACGTGAGTTGTAGCTTCCGCTCTCCTTTGTTTGATTTTTTTTTTCGCGACAGAATCCTTCCGATGTGTTGTCCCTGGTTAACCCCTGTAAGGACCTTCTATTTTTTTGATGGAACTGCCAGCCAGATGGGGTTTCTCCTGTCGGCCTGGACTCTCAAGAAAATAGAAGGCTACCTTGCCTTTATGTTGCGGAAGGATTCTACTTATTTCGTATGCGTGATAGACGAGTGGTATCGGTTCAACGTTCGGTGGCGTATGCTGGAGTTGCGGAGCCCGAAATGCTTCCACGCGTCGGGAATTTTGACCGCGTACTAAGCTGTTACGGTAGCTCTACCACTTGTCTCGTCGAGTCATTTAACGTAGGTTAGAGACGATTTTTTGTAATGTATGTGGGTATGGGGTTAATTTTTGTAAATCGACCGAAAGCACCCTTTCTTCGGCAGACTACCACGCACTCTCGTTTCCCTTTGGAGGAGTCGACTGCTGGAAGGAAAGTGTGTATTAAATAAATTTTTTTTCCATTTTACATAAGTAGCTCGCCACTATCGGCCACTAATTTATTCATAAGGTTTTTTTTCATATTAGAGGGTTACTTTTTTTTTCTTTCAGAAAGACTTAGTGCCACCACCCAGATTAAAACAAACATGGCAACGAAGCGGGCCCCAGATAAGCGTTGGACCAGATCCAAAACGGTCCAACCAGCTAACTGCGGGATCTGCTTTGAAGACGTAGTGGAGGGCGTACACAGCGTGCGATTGGAGTGCGGACACCTTTTCCATCGTGCCGGCGTCCAACAGTTCCTCCTAACGTCCGAGCTTTGCCCACTATGCCGGCGACCCATAGAGCGGACTGCCGTGGACCTCCCCTTCGGAACGCCCGTCCCAACGCGTGGAGCAGTGGCGAAAGGGGTTCCAGATGCCGAACCGCCCCAATCACTGATTGACTTGCAAGGAGCCGTGGGCGGTGAAGTTCCTGCTGCAGTTGTCGCGGCCGAAGTTACACCCGCGCCTTCCACCCACTCCATTGACACCCTCGTGGCGTTAATGCGAGACATGTCTGAGAGGATTGGCAACTTGGAGGGAAGGTTCCAGAACCTCCCGATGAGCCAACCTCCCAGCCGCGTGAGAACTCCGCTTGGCTGGGAGCCCAATTTCAGTGTGGCTATGCCCCACTCTCGACCTGCTGATCAATGGACCCTACCTCCAAGGAACTCGGGAATGGACCCCAGAGCTCCCGAGTATCGACCACGACACAGCACTGCACCTCCGTTGGTACCTCCAGTCCCCGAGGCAGTCCCTTACAACAGGTCAATCGAAGAGGCGATTCCCCCCGGGAACGCATTGACACCTTTCCTAGACCCGACGCCTCGTATCATGGAGAGTTGGCGCCTGAACTTCACAGGTTTCAACGCGATGATATCAGCGGACCGATTCCTTTTCAGGATTCAGGCGTTAGTATCCAGCACCCTGGAAGGTGATTTCTCGGCGTTCCTCCGGCATGCACACCTTCTGTTCAGCGGAGATGCTGCCGACTGGTACTGGAGTTTTAAGGAGTCGACGCCCCGTCCCAATTCGGATTCTTTCAGTGCAGCCTTCCGCAATCAATTTGATGACGGCTTCACTGAAAGAGAACTAAGGGAACAAATAAAGAAACGGAAACAAGCCACTCACGAACCGTTCGACCATGCCCGAGGACGAACTGGTAGAAATTATCAGAGAGAATATGCGTTGGGAGCTTCAGAACAGCTTTCTGCATTTTCCCATCAACACCATACAGGGATTACGCCTCCATGCCCGTAGGCAAGAACAACTGGATGAGCGGCGAGGTACCTTCCGTCCACAACCTCGCATAACGGGACCAAATCCACGAAATCATCACACCGCGGAGTTGATGGCAGCGGACCACCTACTGGCTGACCCAGTACCAGTACCAAGGAGTGGAGCACCACAGGAGCTTGAGGACCCAGCAATCATTGCTCGACCATCCCTTGAAGCAATTACAAGCCCGCCGGTCTGTTGGAACTGCCGACAAACGGGGCATCGGTTCTATGCATGTCCAGCGGAACCGACGCTCTTCTGTTACCGATGCGGGAAGGCAGACACTTACGCACCTGATTGCGCAAATTGCAAATTGCGAAAAAACTTGCCAGTGAGTGCCGCGACCACCCGTCGGCACTCCTGAAACCCGGACGAACCAATGCTGACCCCATCACTAGCTATGACCAAGTCCCAGACATGACCCCAATTCTGCTGACTCGCACCGCCAAACACAGTTCTCCCGAAGTTCCACAACAGACACCATCCTTTGTCGAGGTGGACGCGCAGGGAAATGATAGCGAGGCGAAGGTTCCTTGGCATGTCAAGCCCTTCCACGTCAGACTGCGGAATTATTTCGCAACTCGACAACGCATCTTCCATGAGGAACTGTCCCACCGCGAAGAAAGCGAGCCACGCGTCGGATGCGGAGCTTCTGGAGAAGGGTCAGGCAGTCGAGGAAGCTGCTGAAGGATATACACTTAGACGAATTATTGAGGGATGACGTTCGACCATATGCGTCAGTACACCTCCTGCAAAAACGATTGTCAGGTTTAGTCAATACGGGAGCCAGTGTGAATTGCATATCAGCCGATTTTACAGGGGAGGTACTGGCAATGCACACGGACCAAATCCACCATTTTACCACCTGGTTAAGCACGGCGGACGGAACTCGTCACTCTGTAGTGGGAAAAATTACGACGGATGTCACCTTTAAAGGAGTAACTAAACCTCTGAAATTTTACTTCATACCTCAATTAACCCAGAATCTTTATCTAGGAGTGGATTTCGTTCGAAAATTTAACTTGGCCCCGGCACTGTTTACCGGCACGACCCTGGAGTCCGTCACCACTGTTCCTGACCAAACTCAAACCACTCACTTATTACGACATACACTGGATGTGAATCAACAACTGCGACTTGACTCGGCTATATCGGCTTTTCCATCACATGAGAAGGAAGGTCTCGGGTGGACGGCACTGGTGTTACACACAATAGATGTGGGGGATGCTAAACCCATAAAACAGAGACATTTTGCCATATCTCCGGCGAAGGAAAAGTTGTTATATGCCGAAGTTGATCGAATGCTAGCATTAGGCGTGATCGAAGAATCGCAGAGCACATGGGCTTCCCCGGTCACCTTAGTTGTCAAGCCGAACAAGGTCCGGCTATGCTTAGATGCCAGACGCTTGAACGCCGTCACTGTCAAGGACGCATACCCTCTACCGATGATTCAAGGCATTTTGAGTCGGTTGCCTAAAGCCCACTTCATCACGAGCTTAGACCTCAAGGACGCCTTCTGGCAAATTCCTTTAGACCCTGGCTCAAAGGAGAAAACAGCCTTCACAGTCCCAGGTTGGCCCCTGTATCAATTCGTGACCATGCCATTCGGATTGTGCAATGCCCCTCAAACAATGACGCGCCTTATGGATAAGGTGATACCACCACATTTGCGGCACCAATTTTTCTTTAACGATCACATTGACCTGCTTCAGCAGGTGGCTCTACACATCCGGAGGGCAGGGTTAACCATCAACATACAGAAGAGTCAGTTCATGATGACGAAGGTGAAGTATTTGGGTCACATCATCGGGCATGGCAACATCAAGACTGACCCGGACAAGACTCAAGCGATTGACGCTTTTCCATTACCCAAGACCACCAAGCAGTTACGCCGATTCCTAGGCTTATGCGGATGGTACCAGCGTTTCGTGCGTGACTATGCCACTATTACCACACATTTGACCGACATGCTGCGTAAGGGACATAAGTTCGTCTGGGAAGAGCCCAGCTTGCGAGCCTTTGAAGAGCTAAAAAAGAGTCTGACAACAGCCCCTGTACTGCACAGCCTGGACTTTGACAAACCGTTCTCAATCCATTGTGACGCGAGTCAACATGGGGTGGGAGCAGTCTTAGTCCAGGTTGCACAAGATGGCGAGGAGAGACCTATAGCCTTTTTGTCCTGCAAGCTGAACCAGGCCCAGTGGAACTACACGGTCTTGGAGCAGGAATGCCTGGTGGCTGTGCTGGCAGTGAAAGGTTTTCGAGCATATGCAGAGGGATATCCCTTTGAAATCGTCACTGATCATGCGTCACTGAAATGGCTGATGAGCCAAAGTGATCTCCACGGCCGCTTGGCCAGATGGGCCCTGAAATTACAGGCGTTTGACTTCACGATAAGACACCGCAAGGGAAGTCAGCATGTGGTACCGGACACACTATCAAGGATGTTCGCCCCTGAAGGAGCTGAGTTGGCCCAGGAGGACGACAGCCCCCTATGGATCGACTTGGACCATCCCGCCTTCAAGTCAGCATGTTATATCCAGCTGATGAATACGATTCAGGACCAGTTGCCACAGCTGCCAGAACTACGGGTGACGGAGGGATTTATATACAAGCGGACGAGACACGCCTCCGGAGACCCCATTCAAGAAGAGGAACAGTGGAAGTTATGGGTGCCCGAAGAACTGACCTGCGAATTGATTAAGCGGGCTCATGACCACCCATTGAGTGCATATGGCGGTTATGGTCATACGCTTCGGTGACTGAAGGCTTACTTCTGTTGGTCTAAGATGGCGCAGCAAGTGAAAAAGTACGTAGCCGCTTGTGAGCTGTGCAAATGCACTAAAGCGCCCAATTCTGTTCTTCAGCCCCCGATGAGAAAATTCGAACTACCGGAGCGGGTGTTTCAGCGCCTGTATATGGATCTCATTCGTCCGTACCCTCGCTCGACCTCGGGATACACGAGAGCTGTCGTGGGCCTGGACCACTTGTCCAAATTTCCGATTGTGGAACCTCTTCGAAACCTTCACACCGGCCCCATAGTCAGTTTTCTGGAAAATCGTGTTTTCCATATATTTGGAGTACCGGAGAAGCTGGTCTCCGACAACGGAGTTCAGTTCACCTCGTCTAGATTTCGGGAATTAATGGAAAAGTATGGCATTACGCATCAGCGGACTGCCGTTTATTCTCCGCAAGCCAATGCGTCCGAGCGGTTGAACCGCACCCTCATAGCCGCCATTCGGGCCTACGTCCAACCGGATCAGAAGGATTGGGACCGCAGGATTTCCACCATTACCTGTGCCCTGCGTTCATCTTATCACTCCACCACAAACGCGTACCGGCTATTGCGGCAGTTGAAAGGTTTGGAAGACCCAATAGTGGTGCTGGAGCCGCAAGAGAAACTTCAAATTCTACGAGAACAAATCCGGGAGAGGATTGAAGACAGTAGACGGGTGGGAGAGGAGCGGTACAATCTGCGATCCCATCCTTCTGGCTTCAAGGCAGGTGACGAAATCTACCGACGGAATTTTAGACAAAGTGAAGCAGGCCGACACTACACTGCCAAACTAGACAAGAAGTTCGTGAAGTGTCGAGTCTTACAAGTTTTAAGTCCCATGCGGTACCTCATTGCGGACATGTCCGGAAGGGAGCTGGGAGTCTACCATGCCAAAGACCTACGGCGATGCGAGAAAAAGGAAAAAAACATCATAGGGCCAAGCAGCGTTTCCTTCAGCCTCCCCATGCCTGGTAGGCTTCGTGGACACTGCCCTGTAATGCATCATGCGACGCCGCTGGCGACCACTGCTAACACACCTTGCTGCTATGTGGCTTGTCATTTCACGTTGGTTGCGACGGGCGCACATCCCACGTCAATTTTGTCGTGGGATGTCAAGAGGAATTGACAGCCACATGGCAGTGAAGTGTGCACGTAGTGGCCGCCACCCAAGAAGAGTCGGTTGTGGAAAATTCGAAACGCAATATTTGGCGAGTTTACCTTGAGTTGGCCGGTCGCGATTTAAGATTCGCCGGGTGGTTTAATATATTTATAAAGTGCACGTTAAAAAAATTCAATTATCTACCTCCAACAACTGAAGAGACTGCTTAGTAACTTCTACCTCGCATTACATTGAAAATGGAGGGAATTTTTGCTGAAGAAAGGGTTCATCAACGATCATCCAATGAATCAGGCTAGCAGGTTAGCGTTAAAATACTAGATATTAAACGTGCAAGCGAAGGTTCACGATGTTGCAGGATCATAATGACGACTTGGACATACCACACGTAACTGGACAACTGAGACATCAGCGTGATAATATTATCCCATCGCTAGCACAGTACAAATTCATTAACGCCCTGTTAATAACATATTTGAAACGGACTCGTCTCATTTAATAACATCTGTATTGGATGCATACCTGTCGGCCTTCCCATTTCAATTCTCTTTTTTTTTTGTTAAAATCATTTATGATTCCCTCATAAGCCACACAATTGTAAAAAAAAACAACACTTTTTCAAGTGAACGTAAACTAGGAAATAGGAAAAATTTCTTTTCTTACTAATTTGACAAGATGGAAGTTTGCGATTTGCCGAGAGAAAAGAAATGACAATTTTTACAGAAAGGCTTCGGCGTCCTTAAAATTCTCGCAAAATTTCTTGGACTCATAATAACTATTCACAACGAAAGGATTGAATCAATTATCTGTTTTGAAATAGGGCATCCACAACACAAACTAAAAATTCGTGCTATTATATTCTGAATGAATGAATAAGTGAAGCAAATCCAAAACATATAAACTGTTTCAAAACTTAATGGCACCGTGATGACTCTATATGTTTACAAAATGAAGAGAAAACAAGAAGCAAAAAAAAAACAAAATAACTAAAATTTAAGTGCACTTTAAAAATCGCATTTTTGTTCACTCACCTTCGTCATTGAATGACATAAGTAAGAAGAAAGATTAGCAACAAAAAGTAATCACATGAATTACGAAAGAAATAACTAGCGAAGAGATAAATAGAAACTCTTACCAAAATTCGTGTAAATTAAATCTTAAAAAAAAAATTTTTTTTTAAATAAGTAAATCCCAAAAAAAAAATTTAAAACTCAGTTAGAACACATATAAAGACATCATGATGGTTTTTTTACAATGCCTTCAAAGAGTCCGAAATACAAAGCGTTAAATTTTGAAGAATAATGACAATTTGAAGAGAGTTCCTTAAAAATTTTCAAACGATATAAGGGAGTTGCAATTGATATTATTATTGCATATGCAGCTCCTTAGAGGGTAATGAAAGTAGAATGCGTTCACGTAATACGTTGGCCAACTATGAATGTTCAAGTAGAATAGTCATAAATCAGATTAAGTTCATTAATTCATCACGATCCCCTGGTACACAACATATAGGTGTAGCTTTAATTTCATTCAGTGGTATTTTATATGAAAATTTTAATTTTATCATACTCGTACGATTCACTTTTTTTTCTATCCCACTACACCTTAAAATTTTTTTTAAATTTAATAATTTGCTTCACTACTCTTACTACTCAATACTTGCAAGAAAAAAAAAAACAAAAATTACCATCCAAGAGAACAATTACTATACGATTGTCAGTTAAGTTTTACATTCTAATATTTAAACCGCAGAAATTAGTGAAAGAATAAAATATTATACCAATTATAGCCAATAGTAATCAGCACGTTCAGCTTTTTTTCCCATAACCTAAAACATTTCGCAAATAATCATGGGCTGACACTCTATCCTGGTAATTGTTAGTAAGTTCGTTTAATATAAGAGAAAATTAAAATAGTTTAAGGAATTATTGAAATAGCATTGAATAAATTGAACCAACTGAGAAGCATCCTTTAAATTATTGTAACTTTTAAAATAAACTGTATCACCTACCGTAGAAGATTTAAAATTATATTGAAATGTCAGTCACTAAAATATATTTTTTAACATGTTAATTTTTATCTCGAGATGAAATTCGATTAAAAAATTTTTTTTTCCAAGTGATAAAAGAATTGTCTAGAAAAATAAAACAACATGAATTGCTAAACAGTAATAACGACTTTCCTTTCCAGTGGTTCCTTTCTTTCAGCGGGAAATAGAGTGCATGGTAAGTATGCCGTCGCGAGGGTAGTGTTTGAAAAAATCTGCTGGGGTCGGTTTCACGTCGCGCGCGGTACGCGGTACCTCAGTTGATTTTGGTTTTTCTTAGCGTAGTTTCTTTCTCGGATTTAAATTAACGTAGTGTGCTTTTCGGTACCGCGTCGTTGAGATTCGGGAACGCGAAATGGAGATTAGATTTTTGTTATTTGACTGATTGATGAAGAAATATGGAGTAACGTAAAATAGGTTTCCTCTCCGTATGGTTTTGTTTTGGTGACGCGTTTGAAAACGGGCACGTATTAGTGGCTGAAGATTGTAAATGAGCGTAATCCATTCGGAGACCCGCGACCGAAATCCTCTCCGATCTAGCTGGCCGACAAGCAGCCACCGCGTGAATGGATTACGGTGCACGGATTGGTTGACCGGTGGGTACCATCCATTGGCACTACTCAGACTTAACGTCTAGAACCGATGAGAGGTCGGTTCCTCGTTCGGACGTAGAAATCAAAATCATTACAAATGGCGCCTAACGTGGGGCCAAAACATCCTAAGGGGATAAAAGATTCGCGTCTTCTGACGAGTTGGTCCTTTACGGAGGATATAAGGTACCTTGGTACTCGAGTCTCACAAACAGGAGCAGTGGAGTCGTGTGATACACACTAGCAGTCGCTTCATGTGAGTTGTAGCTTCCGCTCTCCTTTGTTTGATTTTTTTTTCGTGACAGAATCCTTCCGATGTGTTGTCCCTGGTTAACCCCTGTAAGGACCTTCTATTTTCTTGATGGAACTGCCAGCCAGATGGGGTTTCTCCTGTCGGCCTGGACTCTCAAGAAAATAGAAGGCTACCTTGCCTTTATGTTGCGGAAGGATTCTACTTATTTCGTATGCGTGATAGACGAGTGGTATCGGTTCAACGTTCGGTGGCGTATGCCGGAGTTGCGGAGCCCGAAATGCTTCCACGCGTCGGGAATTTTGACCGCGTACTAAGCTGTTACGGTAGCTCTACCACTTGTCTCGTCGAGTCATTTAACGTAGGTTAGAGACGATTTTTTGTAATGTATGTGGGTATGGGGTTAATTTTTGTAAATCGACCGAAAGCACCCTTTCTTCGGCAGACTACCACGCACTCTCGTTTCCCTTTGGAGGAGTCGACTGCTGGAAGGAAAGTGTGTATTAAATAAATTTTTTTTCCATTTTACATAAGTAGCTCGCCACTATCGGCCACTAATTTATTCATAAGGTTTTTTTCATATTAGAGGGTTACTTTTTTTTTTCTTTCAGAAAGACAGTGCCACCACCCAGATTAAAACAAACATGGCAACGAAGCGGGCCCCAGATAAGCGTTGGACCAGATCCAAAACGGTCCAACCAGCTAACTGCGGGATCTGCTTTGAAGACGTAGTGGAGGGCGTACACAGCGTGCGATTGGAGTGCGGACACCTTTTCCATCGTGCCGGTGTCCAACAGTTCCTCCTAACGTCCGAGCTTTGCCCACTATGCCGGCGACCCATAGAGCGGACTGCCGTGGACCTCCCCTTCGGAACGCCCGTCCCAACGCGTGGAGCAGTGGCGAAAGGGGTTCCAGATGCCGAACCGCCCCAATCACTGATGGACTTGCAAGGAGCCGTGGGCGGTGAAGTTCCTGCTGCAGTTGTCGCGGCCGAAGTTACACCCGCGCCTTCCTCCCACTCCGTTGACACCCTCGTGGCGTTAATGCGAGACATGTCTGAGAGGATTGGCAACTTGGAGGGAAGGTTCCAGAACCTCCCGATGAGCCAACCTCCCAGCCGCGTGAGAACTCCGCTTGGCTGGGAGCCCAATTTCAGTGTGGCTATGCCCCACTCTCGACCTGCTGATCAATGGACCCTACCTCCAAGGAACTCGGGAATGGACCCCAGAGCTCCCGAGTATCGACCACGACACAGCACCGCACCTCCGTTGGTACCTCCAGTCCCTGAGGCAGTCCCTTACAACAGGTCAATCGAAGAGGCGATTCCCCCCGGGAACGCATTGACACCTTTCCTAGACCCGACGCCTCGTATCATGGAGAGTTGGCGCCTGAACTTCACGGGTTTCAACGCGATGATATCAGCGGACCGGTTCCTTTTCAGGATTCAGGCGTTAGTATCCAGCACCCTGGAAGGTGATTTCTCGGCGTTCCTCCGGCATGCACACCTTCTGTTCAGCGGAGATGCTGCCGACTGGTACTGAAGTTTTAAGGAGTCGACGCCCCGTCCCAATTGGGATTCTTTCAGTGCAGCCTTCCGCGATCGATTTGATGACGGCTTCACTGAAAGAGAACTAAGGGAACAAATAAAGAAACGGAAACAAGCCACTCACGAACCGTTCGACCATGCCCGAGGACGAACTGGTAGAAATTATCAGAGAGAATATGCGTTGGGAGCTTCAGAACAGCCTTCTGCATTTTCCCATCAACACCATACAGGAATTACGCCTCCATGCCCGTAGGTAAGAACAACTGGATGAGCGGCGAGGTACCTTCCGTCCACAACCTCGCATAACGGGACCAAATCCACGAAATCATCACACCGCGGAGTTGATGGCAGCGGACCACCTACTGGCTGACCCAGTACCAGTACCAAGGAGTGGAGCACCACAGGAGCTTGAGGACCCAGCAATCATTGCTCGACCATCCCTTGAAGCAATTACAAGCCCGCCGGACTGTTGGAACTGCCGACAAACGGGGCATCGGTTCTATGCATGTCCAGCGGAACCGACGCTCTTCTGTTACCGATGCGGGAAGGCAGACACTTACGCACCTGATTGCGCAAAGTGCAAATTGCGAAAAAACTTGCCAGCGAGTGCCGCGACCACCCGTCGGCACTCCTGAAACCCGGACGAACCAATGCTGACCCCATCACTAGCTATGACCAAGTCCCAGACATGACCCCAATTCTGCTGACTCGCACCGCCAAACACAGTTCTCCCGAAGTTCCACAACCGACACCATCCTTTGTCAAGGCGGATGCGCAGGGAAATGATAGCGAGGCGAAGGTTCCTTGGCATGTCAAGCCCTTCCACGTCAGACTGCGGAATTATTTCGCAACTCGACAACGCATCTTCCATGAGGAACTGTCCCACCGCGAAGAAAGCGAGCCACGCGTCGGATGCGGAGCTTCTGGAGAAGGGTCAGGCAGTCGAGGAAGGTGCTGAAGGACATACACTTAGACGAATTATTGAGGGATGACGTTCGACCATATGCGTCAGTACACCTCCTGCAAAAACGATTGTCAGGTTTAGTCAATACGGGAGCCAGTGTGAATTGCATATCAGCCGATTTTACAGGGGAGGTACTGGCAATGCACACGGACCAAATCCACCATTTTACCACCTGGTTAAGCACGGCGGACGGAACTCGTCACTCTGTAGTGGGAAAAATTACGACGGATGTCACCTTTAAAGGAGTAACTAAACCTCTGGAATTTTACTTCATACCTCAATTAACCCAGAATCTTTATCTAGGAGTGGATTTTGTTCGAAAATTTAACTTGACCCCGGCACTGTTTACCGGCACGACCCTGGAGTCCGTCACCACTGTTCCTGACCAAACTCAAACCACTCACTTATTACGACATACGCTGGATGTGAATCAACAACTGCGACTTGACTCGGCTATATCGGCTTTTCCATCGCATGAGAAGGAAGGTCTCGGGCGGACGGCACTGGTGTTACACACAATAGATGTGGGGGATGCTAAACCCATAAAACAGAGACATTTTGCCATATCTCCGGCGAAGGAAAAGTTGTTATATGCCGAAGTTGATCGAATGCTAGCATTAGGCGTGATCGAAGAATCGCAGAGCGCATGGGCTTCCCCGGTCACCTTAGTTGTCAAGCCGAACAAGGTCCGGCTATGCTTAGATGCCAGACGCTTGAACGCCGTCACTGTCAAGGACGCATACCCTCTACCGTTGATTCAAGGCATTTTGAGTCGGTTGCCTAAAGCCCACTTCATCACGAGCTTAGACCTCAAGAACGCCTTCTGGCAAATTCCTTTAGACCCTGGCTCAAAGGAGAAAACAGCTTTCACAGTCCCAGGTTGGCCCCTGTATCTATTCGTGACCATGCCATTCGGATTGTGCAATGCCCCTCAAACAATGACGCGCCTTATGGATAAGGTGATACCACCACATTTGCGGCACCAAGTTTTCTTTAACGATCACATTGACCTGCATCAGCAGGTGGCTCTACACATCCGGAGGGCAGGGTTAACCATCAACATACAGAAGAGTCAGTTCGTGATGACGGAGGTGAAGTATTTGGGTCACATCATCGGGCATGGCAATATCAAGACCGACCCGGACAAGACTCAAGCGATTGACGCTTTTCCATTACCCAAGACCACCAAGCAGTTACGCCGATTCCTAGGCTTATGCGGATGGTACCAGCGTTTCGTGCGTGACTATGCCACTATTACCACACATTTGACCGACATGCTGCGTAAGGGACATAAGTTCGTCTGGGAAGAGCCCAGCTTGCGAGCCTTTGAAGAGCTAAAGAAGAGTCTGACAACAGCCCCTGTACTGCACAGCCCGGACTTTGACAAACCGTTCTCAATCCATTGTGACGCGAGTCAACATGGGGTGGGAGCAGTCTTAGTCCAGGTTGCACAAGACGGCGAGGAGAGACCTATAGCCTTTTTGTCCTGCAAGCTGAACCAGGCCCAGTGGAACTACACGGTCTTGGAGCAGGAATGCCTGGTGGCTGTGCTGGCAGTGAAACGTTTTCGAGCATATGTAGAGGGATATCCCTTTGAAATCGTCACTGATCATGCGTCACTGAAATGGCTGATGAGCCAAACTGATCTCCACGGCCGCTTGGCCAGATGGGCCCTGAAATTACAGGCGTTTGACTTCACGATAAGACACCGCAAGGGAAGTCAGCACGTGGTACTGGACACACTATCAAGGATGTTCGCCCCTGAAAGAGCTGAGTTGGCCCAGGAGGACGACAGCCCCCTATGGATCGACTTGGACCATCCCGCCTTCAAGTCAGCATGTTATATCCAGCTGATGAATACGATTCAGGACCAGTTGCCACAGCTGCCAGAACTACGGGTGACGGAGGGATTTATATACAAGCGGACGAGACACGCCTCCGGAGACCCCATTCAAGAAGAGGAACAATGGAAGTTATGGGTGCCCGAAGAACTGACCTGCGAATTGATTAAGCGGGCTCATGACCACCCATTGAGTGCATATGGCGGTTATGGTCATACGCTTCGGTGACTGAAGGCTTACTTCTGTTGGTCTAAGATGGCGCAGCAAGTGAAAAAGTACGTAGCCGCTTGTGAGCTGTGCAAATGCACTAAAGCGCCCAATTCTGTTCTTCAGCCCCCGATGAGAAAATTCGAACTACCGGAGCGGGTGTTCCAGCGCCTGTATATGGATCTCATCGGTCCGTACCCTCGCTCGACCTCGGGATACACGAGAGCTGTCGTGGGCCTGGACCACTTGTCCAAATTTCCGATTGTGGAACCTCTTCGAAACCTTCACACCGGCCCCATAGTCAGTTTTCTGGAAAATCGCGTTTTCCATATATTTGGAGTACCGGAGAAGCTGGTCTCCGACAACGGAGTTCAGTTCACCTCGTCTAGATTTCGGGAATTAATGGAAAAGTATGGCATTACGCATCAGCGGACTGCCGTTTATTCTCCGCAAGCCAATGCGTCCGAGCGATTGAACCGCACCCTCATAGCCGCCATTCGGGCCTACGTCCAACCGGATCAGAAGGATTGGGACCGCAGAATTTCCGCCATCACCTGTGCCCTGCGTTCGTCTTATCACTCCACCACAAACGCGTACCGGCTATTGTGGCAGTTGAAAGGTTTGGAAGACCCAATAGTGGTGCTGGAGCTGCACGAGAAACTTCAAATTCTACGAGAACAAATCCGGGAGAGGATTGAAGACAGTAGACGGGTGGGAGAGGAGCGGTACAATCTGCGATCCCATCCTTCTGGCTTCAAGGCCGGCGACGAAATCTACCGACGGAATTTTAGACAAAGCGAAGCAGGCCGGCACTACACTGCCAAACTAGACAAGAAGTTCGTGAAGTGTCGAGTCTTACAATTTTTAAGTCCCATGCGGTACCTCATTGCGGACATGTCCGGAAGGGAGCTGGGAGTCTACCATGCCAAAGACCTACGGCGATGCGAGAAAAAGAAAAAAAAACATCATAGGGCCAAGCAGCGTTTCCTTCAGTCTCCCCATGCCTGGTAGGCTTCGTGGACACTGCCCTGTAATGAATCATGTGACGCCGCTGGCGACCACTACTAACACACCTTGCTGCTATGTGGCTTGTCATTTCACGTTGGTTGCGACGAGCGCACATCCCATGTCAATTTTGTCGTGGGATGTCAAGAGGAATTGACAGCCACATGGCAGTGAAGTGTGCACGTAGTGGCCGCCACCTAAGAAGAGTCGGTTGTGGAAAATTCGAAACGCAATATTTGGCGAGTTTACCTTGAGTTGGCCGGTCGCGATTTAAGATTCGCCGGGTGGTTTAATATATTTATAAAGTGCACGTTAAAAAAATTTAATTATCTACCTCCAACAACTGAAGAGACTGCTTAGTAACTTCTACCTCGCATTACATTGAAAATGGAGGGAATTTTTGCTGAAGAAAGGGTTCATCAACGATCATCCAATGAATCAGGCTAGCAGGTTAGTGTTAAAATACTAGATATTAAACGTGCAAGTGAAGGTTCACGATGTTGCAGGATCATAATGAGGACTTGGACATACCACACGTAACTGGACAACTGAGACATCAGCGTGATAATATTTTCCCATCGCTAGCACAGTACAAATTCATTAACGCCCTGTTGATAACATATTTGAAACGAACTCGTCTCATTTAATAACATCTGTATTGGATGCATACCTGTAGGCCGTTGGGACGACTTTGTAATAGGCACAAGGAAGGCCGTGGCCTGGTTGCATTTTCCCGTTCACCTGGGCAAACGATAGCAGTGCAAAGTGTAAACACGTCACGGGAAAACGACTAGACCAGCGCAGCCGTCTGTCAGCTCCCTCGTCATGCATGATTTAACAAAAGCCGCCTACACTTGCTGTCCTGTATCTTTCAAATGAGAACGATTGCTCTTTGTTCTCAATCTAATTTGAAAACCATTCCAATAAGAATGGAGTCGCAGAGAGCAGACAGCCAACGCCATGAAAAATGAACAATGCTCGCTTCAGGAGGGAGCAAAGCTGAAAGCAACAATTTATGCAACATGTTAGCAGCTATTACAAAGTGTGTCTTCATTTAAAGTTATAAAAGACACTTTTCAGTTTCTATGGAAAAACAGATAGGGTGGGAATTAAATGAATATATATGAACATTCAAACCGTAAAAGGATTTAGAAGCATGTACAGATTTAACTTAGTTTATGTATCGATTATTACATTAACACAACAGAATTAACAACCTGAACAACTGTCAAGAGAACACGTAAACGGCAAACTGGAACGAAAAGTAGACAGCACACCGACAGAGAGAGCACTTAATTTAAATACACAACAAGGCGGATTTGTTCGAGCAACAAACGACTGAGCCTAATTTCGTATTTAGATGAAGCAAAAATACATTTACGCACGAATTTTAGCTGACTAGTATTTATATTTAGGTAAATGAAAGTTAATACGGAAGAGAATTTGTGTTGGTTCTACTAGTATAACTAAGTTGCATAAATTTCAATGATTCACCAAGAATTGTACAATTTTTTTTTTTTAATTGTACAGAACAGTAAAATTAATTAATTTTCGTTAAATTCCATGATTTGAAATGTTTGTTTTCTTAATTTTTTATTTCAAAATCATTATCTTGACAGTAGCGAATAGTTAGTGTTGAGACTTTGTTCACTTGATGTACAACCTCCAGGCGTTTTGGCTCATGATTTCTCTATTCGGGACTTCTGAAAGTGTTGCGTTGTTGGTGTTTACTACGCCTTCCCATTTCAATTCTCTTTTTTTTTTGTTAAAATCATTTATGATTTCCTCATAAGCCACAAAATTGTAAAAAAAAACAACACTTTTTCAAGTGAACGTAAACTAGGAAATTGGAAAAATTTCTTTTCTCACTAATTTGACAAGATGGAAGTTTGCGATTTGCCGAGAGAAAAGAAATGACAATTTTTACAGAAAGGCTTCGGCGTCCTTAAAATTCTCGCAAAATTTATTGGACTCATAATAACTATTCACAACGAAAGGATTGAATCAATTATCTGTTTTGAAATAGGGCATCCACAACACAAACTAAAAATTCGTGCTATTATATTCTGAATGAATGAATAAGTGAAGCAAATCCAAAACATATAAACTGTTTCAAAACTTAATGGCACCGTGATGACTCTATATGTTTACAAAATGAAGAGAAAACAAGAAGCAAAAAAAAAACAAAATAACTAAAATTTAAGTGCACTTTAAAAATCGCATTTTTGTTCACTCACCTTCGTCATTGAATGACATAAGTAAGAAGAAAGATTAGCAACAAAAAGTAATCACATGAATTACGAAAGAAATAACTAGCGAAGAGATAAATAGAAACTCTTACCAAAATTCGTGTAAATTAAATCTTAAAAAAAAAATTTTTTTTTAAATAAGTAAATCCCAAAAAAAAATTTAAAACTCAGTTAGAACACATATAAAGACATCATGATGGTTTTTTTTACAATGCCTTCAAAGAGTCCGAAATACATAGCGTTAAATTTTGAAGAATAATGACAATTTGAAGAGAGTTCCTTAAAAATTTTCAAACGATATAAGGGAGTTGCAATTGATATTATTATTGCATATGCAGCTCCTTAGAGGGTAATGAAAGTAGAATGCGTTCACGTAATACGTTGGCCAACTATGAATGTTCAAGTAGAATAGTCATAAATCAGATTAAGTTCATTAATTCATCACGATCCCCTGGTACACAGTACACAGTGGTATTTTATATGAAAATTTTAATTTCATCATACTCGTACGATTCACTTTTTTTTCTATCCCACTACACCTTAACATTTTTTTTTAAATTTAATAATTTGCTTCACTACTCTTACCACTCAATACTTACAAGAAAAAAAAACAAAAATTACCATCCAAGAGAACAATTACTATACGATTGTCAGTTAAGTTTTACATTCTAATATTTAAACCGCAGAAATTAGTGAAAGAATAAAATATTATACCAATTATAGCCAGTAGCAATCAACACGTTCAGCTTTTTTTTCCATAACCTAAAACATTTCGCAAAAAAATCTATCCTGGTAATTGTTAGTAAGTTCGTTTAATATAAGAGAAAATTAAAATAGTTTAAGGAATTATTGAAATCGCGAGGGTTGGGTTTGAGAAAATCCGCTGAGGTCGGTTTCACGTCGTGCGCGGTACGCGGTACCTCAGTTGATTTTGATTTTTCTTAGCGTAGTTTTTTTCTCGGATTTAAATTAACGTAGTGTGCTTTTCGGTACCGCGTCGTTGAGATTCGGGAACGCGAAATGGAGATTAGATTTTTGTTATTTGACTGATTTATGAAGAAATATGGAGTAACGTAAAATAGGTTTCCTCTCCGTATGGTTTTGTTTTGGTGACGCATTTGAAAACGGGCACGTATTAGTGGCTGAAGATTGTAAATGAGCGTAATCCATTCGGAGACCCGCGACCGAAATCCTCTCCGATCTAGCTGGCCGACAAGCAGCCACCGCGTGAATGGATTACGGTGCACGGATTGGTTGACCGGTGGGTACCATCCATTGGCACTACTCAGACTTAACGTCTAGAACCGATGAGAGGTCGGTTCCTCGTTCGGACGTAGAAATCAAAATCATTACATAATATAACAAGAATGGTACGAAAATAGATGAAGAATCTGAACTTGTAGAAATTTTGCTTTTCCAAAAATCTGTTTGAACTATATCTGATATGACGTTGGAATCATTTTCCAATGAGGTCATATACTTTAACATTTCCCGTAATAAGTCAGTCTCTTCAAAAAGTGATTGAAAGACACATTTCATTGAAACCATGTATGATTTTATGGGCATTGATTGCACTACAAGCTCACTTTCAAGGGGAATGGTATGCAGACGCTTCCCGACATTAGAAGAAATCACAGGGCTTATAATGGAAGTTTTATTTAATAGTGATTCCCTTTTGTAACATGTTGCAATGCTTTTAAAAGTTTCTTTAAAAGTTTCCATCACTTCTGAAGCAACGTCTGGATTGCCTACACGAGAAAAATTTTCTACGAATGAAAAAGATTTTTGAACAGATTCTCCAAGAAAATATTCTTCAAAAAGGTTTAACATATCTTGAATTAGCGTATGGTTCATGTTTTTGTGCGAGTACATTTTTTTTATCAAAATTATATTACTTTCACTAAAAGAATGTTTTAAATAATCCATTTCCGTGCAAAAGTTTTCAGAAATTTTACTATTGTCTCCAATATGAGATGTATTCTGAACAGAATCTTCAACCAAAATAATACTTGGCAAAGTACTGGATCGCGGTATTGAGATAATATTTTTTGGAAAATGTTGTCTTATATGCTTAGAAAGACCTACGGTTTTGAAATTTACGTTGACCTTTACATTCTACACATATAAAAAATTCTTCAAGTTTATGATACAGTTTTAAGTGCAGCATATATGATTTAACAGAATCTAAACTTTGCGTACACTTAAAGCAGTTCATTTTGTCAGCTTAATATACAATTAAATTTATGCTTCAAAATTTTGCACATCGGCAATAAGTGAATTCACGGCGACAAAATTTTTATCATAAATTGTATCGATACCGTCCACTATTTTCTGTATGAATGTCCAAACAGCTTCACTCGGTTCTGGATATTTGGCATCCAATGTCTGATGTATTTTGAAACAAACATCGAAATCAGTAACTGGGGAATCGTTTAAACAGTACAATTCGTCCTCGCAAACGATATACGAGTAGGAGCATATTATTTTGTCTATAGAAAAA
>OZ017740.1:193963702-194116202 GCA_963969285.1 Odontomyia ornata | reverse complement strand
AGAGCAACATAATAAATCGAAGCAACAGAACCTCCAAGATGCCGATCCTGAAGCACCAGAATTAGATTAATTGATACCGGAAAAACTGGAGAGGTCGGAAGATCCTCTGAAAAGAACAATAGAGTTTCTAAAACCATTGCGAATCTTAGCCAAAGAAAAAATCAAGACACATTTACTCGCATTCGAAGTTTATTTGCGGAAGAATAAAATTCTCCTGATCGTCCAATCAATAAGATGCGCCCGCAAGATCGATCCAACTCATCCACTTGTGCATACATGTACGGTAAAATTAATAAGAGCTTTAACTGAAAAGACTGTGAAAAGTCTACATCCTAGCGTTAAATTAGTTATTGAAAAAGCTAGCGAAGAACTGATCTGAACAAAAACAGTGAACGATTTAAATGATGAATTCATTAAGAGACATCAGAACTCAATTACTCATTCGTTGAAGGGAGCAAAAATAATGTACATGTTAGATCGTAGTAAAAAGGAAAATCACGTTGACGACTCAACTTTTACTGAAATTGCATATCAAAACTCAAAAGACTTCATGTAGTAAGGGAGTATAGCAAATAAATAAATAATAAAATTTCAGAAAGAGAAAACAAAAACGATCTTAGCATGAAACGAAAACACTCATGTATTCACTGAAACGCTACTATCGCTGCTGCTACATTATGATCATATAACAAAACCCCTCTACCTACGGGTACATACATTTGCAACGACAATTATAAAACTAAACTAAAAAAGACTTTTAAATAAATTTCGAAAATAACTCGTATGATAGCCTCTCTTAACTGCAGCCTCGGTCATGATGAAGAGACTATAAACTCTTCTGACGAAGAAAACGGGAAATAGGCTGGAGTTTAAGCGAACGAAAAGCAAGAGACAAACTCGCATTTGATATTATCTTGTGTTTCACTGATTTATGGTTGAGATTCCATATAATGGTTGTTGGGGATCAAGAATAGGGAATGACAGTGAACCGGATCTGAAAAATGCTGTCATGGTGAATAAAGTAAATAAAAAGAGAAAGTAACGGAAGAAGCAAGGGGAGGTGCGAGGAAGAGCGGGAGTCATCGAGGTCGTTGGTGGATCGCTGCGCGTATTATTTTGGGCATTTCCCTATGAAATACCCCAAATACTTCCAGAAAATACCTTCCGAGTGATTATTATTCATTGTGCTCCAGTTTTATGAAAAGTAAACCTAGAATTTAGCAAAGATATAGCTCCAATTAGCGAAAACATAATTGTCTTTCTTGTTGCGGTTGCCTACTGTGCTTAGTGCAGTCAGTGGTAGTGCGTGTGTGCTAGAATGATCCATCTGATTCTCATCCCACTGTACACCAAGTACGGTAGCTTATCCACAACAGCTAGTGCTAGCCATAAATGTATAAGATTGGACGAAGTTTGCATCTAGCGAATAGTGAACGTTATCATTACTGTCGCATTTCACCCGCTCGCACTATCGATGTAGTAGAATTCGTATCGAATTTTCCCAAGCAAGGACTGTGGACGAGTTGTTAGAAAGGAGCTGGAAAGTGACGAGTGCTTCTGAGCTGCATATTTGCGATTCTTGCCGGCCCATCACATCTGATGAATTAGTGAAGGACTTTGGTGCTTGCTTTGCGCTCGCCGTTGGCTGGACAGAGATGACGAGGAATGTCAACCACTGGATTTTGAAATTGAATGCGGATCTGAAATTGGAGTTGAACACCGAGAAGTAAACGTAACTGGATTTGAGATTCAATCAGGTTGACGTCGTCGTTGCAAACGCTGCATCCCAGTATATAGAGCGTGTTTAGTGTTGCAAATCAAATAGCCAGCTGGTGGCGCAGATGGCCTGATGCATAAAATACATCCATAACTCAGCTGTGGTGAATCTTCCCAGCACACGATGAAACATTCTCCACCTCGAAACTCCTCGTTACATCTGTCGAAGACATAGTGAACGTCGTTATCAGTGTAGGAAAGAATCATGTTTCTTTCCTTTGTGGTGTCTTTCAACTCGCGATATTTGTTATGCCTCTTCAAGTCGCAGCAAATCGGATCTCATCGATCGATTGTCCAAAAATTCGGTCTTTGACGCAAATTTTTTTTTTTTTTTGTGGATGAAAACTTTATTCATGTGATTGACGATTAGATATAAAACATGGGATCTACTGATAATAAGAATATACTAATAGATAAAGAGGACTTCATCACACCAGCACAAAAGCTAATTTTACTCAATGAATGCAGTTAAATGCAAATTTTATAACTCAGCCTCGAAATTGCCCGAAATTGATTAATTTAAGGTCAAACGAACTTAATAAATATTGCAGCGAAACAGATTTCGAAACGATATTTTGCACTATGCAAAACTGGATTACAAGTGTTCAAATGTGGTTTAACGAATTGGTTTCAGCACGCAATCTCACCACATCACCAGCGGGCGCCCGGCGTGGATGTCGGTGAGTACCGATTCTTATATTTAATTGCTTTATTTAATTGTTTATAACTGAAATTGTTTTAAAAAAAATTTATTATTTAAATTTATCATTGAAATATTATGAAACTATTAAATACGGCAAACTCTGCATCATGTTAACTGGAGTAAACTACATATTTTTCACTTTGTTGTTGATCAAATTTCCTCTTTAATTTTTACGATCATTACATATATTTTAATTTGTTAAGCGGAATGAAATAGTGATTGATATTGAAAAACATATTTTTTTGTAATGAAAATGATGGAAATAATAATGCTGGTTAGTTAAGTTTAAACTTCGGCCTTTCCATTTTTGTTCCTTCTGACCGGGTACAGGACCCGGCACGTTTGAAGCTTTTTCCAAAAAATTGGCTAGCCATCGGGCGCGCTCCATCTGTTTTGTAGTTTCAGAGCCTCTTGCCGGGTTGGGTGGCCTTCAGCTCCAGTACCCTTTTTATAGCATAGGGTTATGTGACCCGATCACATAATTCTATGACATAAATTGGTCACATTTATATTTCTCGGTTGATGGGAGGGCTCATGCAAAGTATGTTTGTATGAGTTTTCCACTCAAACGGGAATATAAGGCCACTTCAACATTTGGATCTTGATCCAGTTGGGCGGGTGCGAGGGGGCACCACGTCCATCCGGTTGCCACACTCTTATTTATGGGTCATGAAAATCGTCGGGTAGCGACGAAGTCTCCCCAACTCCGTCTGTTTTTACCCATTTCAACTTGTTCTCTGAGCAATTAATTTTCCCCTTTGTAAGTTACCTACATTTTTTTCGACTTCGGTCGATCTTTTCTACTGAGACCCGAGAATTCGTGAATGCGAAATTCTTTTGTAGTGGGTTCTTGTGCTGGGGGAATGAACCCACCCCGTGACACCACAACGCTAGCCTGCCAGCGCATTCACGCGTCCCCAGACAAGGCCAATCTCGGCCGATATTACCATCTTCTCTCGCCGAGGCAGCAAACCATCGCTGCAGTCCTGTACGGACATTTATAGCTACTGATCGCTACAAAATGGCGCCAAACATGGGGCCCAAAATGCCCGGCTGTATCATCAGTCATGAGCACGAGACAGTCCATCGTCTCTAGGTGACCCTACAAGGTGTCCAGATTATTGGCGGGTAGGTAGCTACTTGGGAGTTTTGCACAAATCGTGCCCTAGCAATCTAGTAACTTCCGGCCGTGTTTTGTCCTCGGACATCAATGTCGTTTGAACTTGCTTTTGAGTTATACTTTGGTGGTTTACCACCATTGTATGACTAGTAAGGCCAAATGATATTAGAGTCCTTATGTGTATTCGGAAGCTATCATCTCAACATCCTATTTGCGGAGGACTCTGATCTGCACCCCAAACCAAGCGGTGCCTAAGTGTCTTTCACTACATGGACCTTGATTCATGTAGTCCATAACTGTCCATGACAAACGTGCTGCTTGTGGGTCAGAGTTCAACCTGGGCTGACAAGTTGTAACTTGTGAAAGCTTGCGGACACAGGAGTATTTCCGAACCCTGATCCTTATGGTGCCGCAAGGGAGTAGTCCCTGTGACGCAACAGGAGGAGTATGCCATTGGTGTCCTTGCTTGGAAGAAAAGGGCGAAATGGAAAGACTGAGTTAGAATTTGATACCGCGAATCGTTTTTAGTAAAATCTAAAAATAAACAGACCATACTTTCAAATCTATTTATTTGCTTTTATATCTTTTTTTCGCCACTAACGGCCACTTTGTTTTTTTAAAATTAAATTATTTTTACTTCAGATCCAGCAAAAAATGTCACAACTGCTAGACGCCATGCAGGGATTGGCTGCCAACATGGAGCAAATGCGGCAGCAATTGTAGCAATTTTCTGGTCCACCGCCTCTGGATCTTCCACCTCCTGACCCACCACCTCTGGACCCACCACCTCGGCCCATGCCTGATGACATCTGGGAATATCCACCACTCACCCAGCCAGAATACCTTCCACCGGGTAAGGTAGCCAAGATAGTGGCTGGTTAAATTTGGTGTTTACTGGCCGGAATGACCCAATGACAATAGGTGCCTTCATGAAGAGGGTCAAAAACATGGCGTGGTTGAATTGAGGGGGAATTGTGAGGGCAGTCACATGCTGCGCTCAAATACTTTCAGTGGGAGCGCGCTCCGTTGGTTTTGGCAGTTTGTGGATCTTTCTCCAACGTTGGACTGGGAGACGTTGTGGGAGGCAGCATTGCGGGAGTTCGCACCAGCCGAAGGAGATGACACTGTAAAGCGGCGGCTAAGAGACAGAGACCAACAGGCGCATCATGCCGTGGACGATTACTACGAAGTCCTGTGTTGCCTGCCCGACCGTCTGATGCATCCCGTGCTGGAGTCTGGGTTTCTCAGCATCTTTTGGGAAGGAATTCAGCCAGAGTTGCGAGAGCGACTGGTGTTCGCTCCGCGCCACAATGTGTATGCGCTTTGCACGTCCGCAAAAGCGCTAGAATCCATACAACCGTCCCAGTGGTCCACACCCCAAGGCGATTTCTCCAGCCAACGAGAGCAGCCAGAAAGACGCACAATAGCTGAGCTTGAGGGCAGCGTGCCTGCGCTACCCGCGCCAGCCTGTCTCAGACCATCTACAACGGACAACGCGTCAAACACCATTTTTCGATCTTCCACAGGATAAGCCCAGCAACATCAAACCGAACTACACGAACTGCCCCCTAGATGTTGGAACTGCCGGCAGACAGGACATAATTTTACCGCATGCCAGGCAGAGCCTAACGTCTTTTGTCTCCATTGTGGGAAGTCAAAAAACTTGCCAGCGAGTGCTCACAACAGCCAGCAGCATTCGCGACAAACCAAGTAACGGAACAGCATTCTATCCCATCTACTGACAGTTCCACCAAGACCAGTTCCTCGCCAGTAAAACCATTAGAGTCAAACACCACGATACCATTGCTGGTACATGATGCAACAGATGCCACTTCTTCTTCGGAAGCTTCTCCAAAGACAGTGTTGAAGCGACCACCTCAAATACTGCTCGAAGAATCCCGGCATCCAACGAATTGTGTGTTTAAACCATACCATATTAGGTTGAAAGAGTATATTGCTGCACGAGAGAGGATTTTTGCCGCAGAAGAGGTCACCCCACAACAGCACAAAACTAAGTGGTCAGCTCGTCGTTGGAGGAACTTCCGTAGAAGAGTAGGCACCTGTCGCCAAACTTTAAAACTACGTAAAACTATGTAACATATGCACCAATCAAAGTGTTGGGCAAAACCGCTATTGCACTGATCAACACGGGTGCAAGTATTAGCTGTCTTGCCTCTAGCCTCGGCTCAAAGGTAGTAAGACCCTGGCGCTCAGAAATCAGTAAAGCTAATGGCACTAAACATCCTATCCAAGGTAGACTGACAACACCCGTGCCGTTCAGATGTCAAACGAAGGATATTGCTTTCTACATCATCCCGTCACTGACTCAGAACCTGTACCTAGGTGTTGATTTCGTCCTCCAATTTGAATTGGCCCCAGATTTATTCACAGATTTGTCTTTAAATACTAGATATGTCAACGAACTCGCCTCTATACCCGATAGGCATGAACTAACAACTAACCAACGACAACGTCTGGAAGCATCCATTGCTGCTTTTCCATCTTACGCCACGCAAGGCCTTGGCCGCACCACACTGGTCTCACACGTCATCGATGTTGGCAATAGTAAGCCCATCAAGCAGAGACACTATGCCATCTCACCGGCCATGGAGAAGTTAGTGTATGCAGAGTTGGGTAGGATGCTCGAGTTGAGGGTTATAGAGGAGTCCCAAAGTGCCTGGTCCTTACCGGTAGCCTTGGTGGTGAAGCCAGGTAAGGTCCGTCTTTGTTTAGATGAATATTGGGGAGACTGCCGAAAGCAAATTACATTACCAGTCTCGGCCTAAAAGATGCATTCTGGCAAATTCCACTCGATGAGGGGTCGAGGGCTAAGACCGCCTTCACAGCGCCCGGACGACCATTATACCAGTTCGTCACAATGCCTTTTGGTCTGTGTAACGCTCCGCAAACGATGACCCAGCTGACGGACAAAGTAATTCCACCCCATATGAAACACCAAGTGTTCGTGTACCTGGCTGATCTTCTACTCATCACGGAAACGTTTGACCAACACCTCTTACTCCTGCAAGAAGTAGCCCTACACATCAGTAAGGCGGGACTCACCATCAACGTCCAAAACAGTAAGTTTGTCATAAACGAAGTCCGATACCTAGGACATGTCATCAGACATGGCACCATCAAAAGAGATCCGGACAAAACTCGGGTGATCGACGAGTTCCCCTTACCAAAAATTGTTAAGCAGCTACGATGTTACCTTGGTGTGTGTGGTTGGTACCGAAGGTTCGTTCAGAATTATGCCACAGTTTCAGCGCCCCTGTCGGGCATGCTGCGGAAAGGGAAGTTCATTTGGACCTAGCTCAGCTGAAAGGCATTCGAAGAGCTAAAATAAGCCTTAACATCAGCTCCGGTCTTCCACAGCCCCGACTTTAAGAAGCCCTTCTCCATTCATTGTGACGCAAGTCAACATAGAGTAGGAGCCGTGGTTGTGCAATTGACCGATGAGGGAGAAGAAGCTCCCATTGCCTACATGTCCAATAAGCTGAACTCGGCCCAAAGGAACTATACCGTGTCCGAGCAGGAATGTTTGGTAGCGGTGATGGCTGTGAAGAAATTCCGAGCCTATATCGAAGGCCACCAGTTTGAAATCATCACAGACCACGCTTCGCTACAATGGCTAATGGACCAAGCCAACTTACATGGACGCCTGGCCCGATGGGCTCTTAAACCGCAAGGGTTCAAGTTCTCCATCAAACACCGGAAAGGGACCCAGAACATCGTGCCCGATACTCTCTCGCGAATGTTTTCACCCGAGGGAGCCGAATTAACAGTGAATAACGAGGAGCCCATTGAGATAGATTTGGACAGCCCGCATTTCGAATCAAACAGCTACAAAGAGTTGAGGCGAACCATCGAAACCCAACAATCACAGTTGCCTGATTTGAAAGTGATAGACGGCTACGTGTATAGACGAAATGAATATGCCACTGGTGATCCATGGCAGGAAGAAGAGCCCTGGAAACTCTGGGTACCGGAGGAAATGACACACAATCTGATCCTCCGCGCACACGACCATCCTCTGTCCCCACGGTGGTTGCAGTCGGACGCTCCGGCGGCTTAAGAAACACTTCTTCTGGCCTAAAATGGCATCCTAGGTGAAAGACTACGTGAGCGCCTGTGAGACCTTTAAAGGCACCAATGCGCCCAACCAGCCTCTTTGACCGCCTATGGGTCAACTCAATGTCCCAGAACGCGATTTCAACGTCTGTAGATAAATCTACTCGGTCCGTATCCTCGTTCTTCTACGGAACACATCGGACCTATCGTTGTGTTAGACCAGCTCTTGAAATTCCCACTGGTTGAACCTATTCGCAAGTTCATGACTCCGTCTATCATGAAATTCTTAGAGAGTCGAAGATTCCACGTGTTCGGGGTACCAGAAAGTATGTACTCGGACAACGGAGTACAGTTCAGATCTCGGCAGTTTAAGGGCCTACTCGAACAGTACGGTGTCGGACACCAACTGACGCCCATATACTCTCCTCAGTCTAACGCATCTAAACGTTTGAATCACACACTGTTAGCCGCGATCCGTTCTTTTGCTCACCCAACTCAGAAAGACTGGGTCCGTAGATTGTCCGCCATCACTTGCGCTCTGCAGTCATCTTATCATTCCGTCACCAGTGTCTCACCTTACTTTGCCGCCCTTGGACAGCACATGATTTGCCATGGTAAATCATACAGGCTATTACGGCAATTAAAGTGTTTGAGAGATCCTGTCGTTGCACTGGAGCCCCACGAGCGTTTAGGAGACCTCCGCCAACAAATCGGACGGAAGATAAAGGCCACGGGACGTGCAAATGAGGCGCAGTACAACCTCAGGTCACGACCTTCCAATTTTAAAGAAGGAGATGAGGTGTTTCGCCGTAATTTTTGCCAAAGCGACGCCGCTGGGCATTGCAATGCCAAGCTGGACCGGCGTTTCCTGAAAAACCGTATCCAGCAGGAAGTAGAACCCAATCGTTACCTGTTAACTGACCCGTCGGGGAAAGAAGTCGGGGTATATCATGCAAAAGACCTGCGCCGATAATTACATATCTACGTCTGTTCTGTCCGTCTGTACTCAGTTTCAACCACACGCAAGTTCACACACTCATAGCAAAACGTAGATATCCGTGTCAGTCTGTCCGTCCGTCAATTGTTTTTTTTTCTTACTACTCATTCCGGGTTCCGACTCCGAAGACAACCAATGCTCTAACGGAAGATCCTATAGCTCCTTTTTCGCAATCCTCGTTGCCTTCGCTGCCCTGAAGTAATCGAGCAGTTACACTAGCAAACTGCTCGAAAACCATCCTTTCTCGTGTCGGCACATGGCTGCCACTAGTGTTTTTGGTTTTCATAACAAACCAAAAACATAAATTTTAACGTATTATTCTACTATGAAATGATCAAAACTGATCTGGAACTGGCAAAGCAAATCTTATCGAATCCAAAATTCACGGAACATCGAGAAGAAGCATATCAGCGACGGGAGAGATGGAGCGATGCACTGAAGAAATGCCATGAAGTAGATCGGCATTTTGCCGAAATTATTGAAGATCAATTTGATTTCCATACATACTGCATGCGAAAAATGACGTTACGATCCTACGTTGGACTGTTACGCCTTGAAGATGTCCTCCGATCGCACCCGTTTTATTTCAAAGCTGCCAAATGTGCCATTGAGATATATCTTAGACGATTTGATAAACCTCTGGAAAATGAGAAGACAGTCGAAGAAATTGATACGGAAAATTTGCCACCAGCTAAACAAAAGAAATTAAGAAATAAGCAACGAAAACCCAAGAAAAAATGCGGAATTGTAAAGTGCTCAAGCTGCTCAGGCTGCTGTGAATAAAGAGCAACATAATAAATCGTAGCAACAGAACCTCCAAGGTGCCGATCCTGAAGCACCAGAATTAGATGAATTGATTCTGGAAAACTGGAGAGGTCGGAAGATCCTCTGGAAAGAACAATAGAGTTTCTAAAACCATTGCGAATCTTAGCCAAAGAAAAAATCAAGACACATTTACTCGCATTCGAAGTTTATTTGCGGAAGAATAAAATTCGTCCAATCAATAAGACGCACCCGCAAGATCGATCCAACTCATTTACTTGTGCATACACTTACGGTAAAATTAATAAGGGCTTTAACTGAAGAGACTATGAAAAGTCTACATCCTAGCGTTAAATTAGTTATTGAAAAAGCTAGCGAAGAACTGATCCGAATAAAAACAGTGAACGATTTAAATGATGAATTCATTAAGAGACATCAGAACTCAATTACTCATTCGTTGGAGGGAGCGAAAATAATGTACATGTTAGATCGTAGTAAAAAGGAAAATCACGTTGACGACTCAACTTTTACTGAAATTGCATATCAAAACTCAAAAGACTTCATGTAGTAAGGGAGTATAATAAATAAATAAATAATAAAATTTCAGAAAGAGAAAACAAAAACGATCTTAGCATGAAACGAAAACACTCATGTATTCACTGAAACGCTGCTATCGCTGCTGCTACATTATGATCATATAACAAAACCCCTCTACCTACGGGTACATACATTTGCAACGACAATTATAAAACTAAACTAAAATAGACATTTAAATAAATTTCGAAAATAACTTGTATGATAGCCTCTCTTAACTTCAGCCTCGGTCATGATGAAGAGACTACAAACTCTTCTGACGACGAAAACGGGAAATAGGCTTGAGTTTAAGCGAATGAAAAGCAAGAGACATACTCGCATTTGATATTATCTTGTGTTTCACTGATTTATGGTTGAGATTCCATATAATGGTTGTTGGGAATTAAGAATTGGGAGTGACAGTGAACCGGATCTGAAAAGTGCTATCATGGTGAATAAAGTAAATAAAAAGAGAAAGTAACGGAGGAAACAGCTGTGGTGCATCTTCCCAGCACACGACGAAACATTATCCATCGCGACACCTCTGTCGAGTGTCATGGTTTTAATGTTCAAGGAAAGTGAAAACGCTATGGGCGGATGTTAACCGATTATTTTTGGAAAGAAATTGAAGGTTATGATCTAGAGAACATCTTGTTTCAACAGGACAGAGCCACACGCCACACAACACAGGCTAATCGAGCACTTTTGCTAGAGAAATTTCCAGGACGCGTAGTTTCGAGATTGAGTGATGTCAATTGGCCCGCAAGATCCTGCGACCTAATACCTTTGGATTTCTTTTTATGGGGCTATGCAAAAGATCGTGTTTACGCAAACAATCCTCAAAATCTTGAGCAATTGAAAACCAATATTCGTGAAGTTATGGCCGAGATATTGCCGGAAATGTGTCGCAAAGGCATTGAAAATTACTTCGAAAGGATTGAAGCCTGTATGAGCTCCCGTGGAGGACATTTGAATGATATTGTATTTCACGTATTATGGCAAGCTTAAGTCTTTATATTGAATAAAAAATTTTGTTTCTATCTGAATATTTTATGTGTTTTCTTTAGCTTTACTTTCCCAAGCGTAAAATGGATAACCCTATATATATATATATATATATATATATATATATATATATATATATATATATATATATATATATATTGTTACATGTACAAATAATTCTGCGAGCTACTGTCGCAATCGTTTTCACAACCATTAAGAACATCAACAAAATGAATTTACTCGAAACCACGAGAACCCACCAAGCATCAACATTTGAAAGTGAGTCACTGCTCCATTCATTCACGCTGCTCGAATGTTCCCGCTAATTCGCCAATGTACGAGAACTGGGTTCAATGACTACAGACCCGATATTAAGGCGAGCTGAATGAATGGGGGGATCATTCATTACAACCGCGATAGAAAACTGCGATACGCGAAGTATAGGCGATATTAATTGTTTGAGTGTGAAGTGATTTTAGTAGACAATTGCGATAGAAATTTAATTGACAAGTGAAAGTTAGATTCTAATTAGAATTGTGAAACAGTTAAATGAGTGATTGTGCATTTTTCTGGTAAATAAATAAACTCTTTTAATTCAATTTAAAAGACATTGCGCTTTCACTTCCCCGGAACATTAAAATTATTGGCCGCGAACCATAACACGCGACAGTGGTGTCGAGAAGTGAGAAAGAAAATTTCGAAAAGTGGAAACATTTAAACATTTGCAAACTGCACAGTTGTGAAATATTACGTGGAAACTGGTGAAAAAATAACCGAAACAATAAAAATGCCAGGAAACTTTCATCTAAAAATTGATCAATTGACCATATCAGAGCTCAAGGAGGAGTTAAAACAGCGGAATCTGGCCACACAAGGTACAAAGGCCATACTGATTGCACGCTTGCGTGACGCGATCGAGTCGGAAGGCGTGAATCTGGATTCGGGTGAGCTCTCAGATGCGGAAAAAGGCACAGAAGGTGGAGAAGTAGAATCACCAAAATCGAAGGAGCCAGAAAATGCGCTAATGCAAATGTTAATGCTGATGTCATCCAGTCTGACTGCGAAGCTAGATGAACAATCAGCAAAGCTAAAGGAACAGTCATCCAGTTTAACTGCGAAGCTAAGTGAACAGTCATCTAATTTAACTGCGAAGCTAAATGAACAATCAGCGAAGCTGGGCCAACAAGCGATCGAAATCAAGGCAGAAATCACACAGAAGCTGGAGAAACAGTCAACCGAAATAAAAGCGGAGCTCGGTCATCTGAACAAACAAATTAAAGGCGTCGAGGAAAAGGTTGACCAGGTCGAGGAAAAGCTTTACCAGGTCGAGGAGAGAATCAACCTTGAGATCAGCCACGTCGAAGAGAGAATGAACCATGAGATGGAAAAAATGAAAAAAAATAGGAAGCAGCGAAGGCAGCAGTAACCTCCTCACCAGCCCCGCTTATAACCGCAGCGCAAAGCACATCTAGAAATGTGCAAGCACCAATATTCGATGGGCAAACGGTCTGGACTATTTACAAAACCCAGTTTGAAGCCAAATCACTGGAATGAGCAGGAACGAGCTACTGCACTGATTCTCGCTCTGAGGCCCAGCTGCCGAGCTTTTGCAGACGATCCCCGTTGAATTGCACTCAAACCCGAACGCTATAATGAATGCGCTCGACATGCGTTATAGAGACGATCATCTGAAGCAGATTTATCGGTCACAGCTAAGGCATTGGGTGCAGAAGTCTGGTGAAACCCTACAGCAGCTAGCCCAAGACATTGAGCAACTAGCACTTTTGGCTTACCCAGCTTACGACCCAGAACATCGAGATGATGCAGCGACAGAAGCATTTATCAGCGCACTAAAGGACCTGGAATCGCAACAAGCCGTGCATTTAGCTCAAAAGCAAACGGTTAAGGATGCATTGGCTTACAGTCTGATCTTTAAGGCAGCAAAAAATGTGACTCGTACCTCTGCCCGGGTTCGTGAGGTAGTGACAGACGAGTGCAGGTGTGAGCGCGTCGAAATTGAGTGAGACCCGCATGTAAATGGTGTGCTTAGATGCTGGAATTGCGGAGAGAAGGGGCACCTGCAAAGAGACTGCAAGATGCAAAGAAAACCGAGCTATTGTCCAGGGTGTGCAGCTAGGAGGAGATCCAGACCGAGTCAGGAGCCCAGAATGGAAGCCCTTCAAACAGAGGGGTCGGGAAACATGTAAGGGCCAACTTCGTGGGGCAGAGGTTGGCTAGGAGGATCGACGTCCCCAGCAACACCATCACCGTATCAAGACTACATCGTGGAGAAGCGGACTTATGCCTTCCAGGTCAAGTTGACGGAGAACACTGCACCATAACAATCGACACTGGTGCAGCCCGATCGATTATCCGGCCAGACCCAGTTAGACAGCAACAACTTCACAAGGGCAGAATTTTCTCACTACGGACAGCTACGGGAGAAACTGCACCTGTTCATGGAGAGGTCAACCTCCAGATACAGTTGGGAGACCTTGTGTTCCGACATAATTTTCTGGTCGCAAATATTATGGATGACTGCATTCTTGGAATGGATTTTCTGCGACCACATGGAATTACGTTGGATTTGGGCAAACGTGTATTGAAATGGCAGAATGTCGAAGTACTGATGGAGGATTCCAGCGTCCAAATACCCAAGATGAATGTAGTGGTATTTACTGACACTGATGTACCGAATTCTTCCGAAAGCATTGTTTGGGCCAAGCTTGATAGTGATTCTAGAGACCACCGATCTTATCTGATAGAGCCAACGAAGACATCCGCATTGCGCAGTTTGATTGTAGGACGAAGCCTTGTAAGATCTTTAAGGAACGGATATGTGCCGGTTAGAGTCCTTAGCACCGCAGACTCAACCACGAGCATCAAAGCGGGAGAAGTCATCGGCAGCTGCCAGCTTATTTCCACCCTCACCTCTTTGGAAGCTACTCACGACCATCATAGGAAAAGGAGGCACGACACAGACAAAGCCCGGGAATCCATGTCTGCAATATTGAAGCAGGTCGAATTGCCAGTGCAGCTATTCAAACGAGCCTCTGATCTGGTCACCAAGTACAGTGACATCTTCTCAACAGGCCCGGATGACCAAGGCCGAACGAGTCTGGTAAATCACGTCATAGATACACAGGGAGGCAAGCCAATTCGACAAGCACCGAGACGTCTCCCTATAGCCAAACAAGGAGAAGTGAGCGCGCTGATCTCGAACATGGAAAGACAAGGCGTTATTGAACCTTCTGTCAGTCCATGGGCCGCGCCAGTAGTTCTAGTAAAGAAAAAGGATGGGAGCACTCGTTTTTGTGTTGACTATAGGCAGCTGAACGACGTCACTAAGAAAGATAGTTACCCGCTCCCACGCATCGATGACATCATGGACACTTTAGCCGACGCAAAATGGTTTTCTACACTCGATCTCAAGAGTGGCTACTGGCAGGTAGAAATCGACAAGAAGGACCGAGAGAAGACCGCATTTTCAGTTGGGACTGGATTGTGGCAATTTAAGGTGATGCCATTTGGGCTTTGCAATGCTCCAGCCACTTTCAAACGTCTGATGGAGTACGTGCTACGTGGCCTCACCTGGAAAACCTGCTTGGTGTACCTAGATGACATCATTGTCATCGGGAGAACGTTCGAAGAGCATGTGCGGAGCTTAGAAGAGGTTTTCTCCCGATTGCGACTTTGAAACTTAGCCCCGACAAGTGTACCCTTTTTGCAGCTGAAGTAAAATGCCTGGGACACGTCGTATCAGCAGAAGGGGTCAAAACAGACCCTGAGAAAATTGAAGCCGTGAAAAGCTGGCCAACACCAAACAACAAGCGCCAACTACGAAGCTTTCTGGGTCTGGCAACCTACTATCGAAGATTCGTCAAAGACTTTGCCAAAATAGCTAAGTGTCTCCATCAGTTAACCGAGAAAAATCGTCCGTATGTCTGGAATGAACAATGCCAGGTAGCCTTTGAGACCTTGAAGGAGAAGCTGTGTGGATCACCCGTGCTGGCGTATCCGGAACCCGGAAAAATGTTTGTAGTTGACACCCATGCGAGCAACGGCGGTATTGGAGCTGTACTCTCCCAGCAGATCGATGGCGAAGAAAGAGTCCTCTCGTATTACAGTCGAGTTCTTTCAAAAAGTGAGAGGAACTACTGCGTGACCAGGAAGGAGCTATTGGCTATAGTAGAGGCCACCAAGCAGTTCCACAAGTACCTATACGGCCAGAAATTCGTTCTTCGAACGGACCATGCATCATTGAGATGGCTGCTCAACTTCAAGATCCCCAAGGGCTAAGTTGCGAGATGGATCGAAAGATTGCATTCATACGACTACGAAATTGTTCATCGGAAGGGTGGAGTTCATGGAAATGCTGACGCCCTATCTTGTCGTCCATGTCCAGCTAACTGCAAGCATTGCCGACGGATTGAGGAAAAGGAACCGCCCGTTGATCTGCGATTGATAACGGCCGAATTCGATGAAGGTTGGTCACCGGAGGAGATTCGAAATGCCCAGTTAGCCGATGAAGACATCGGACCATTGCTCGTGTAGAAGGAGACAACTAGGCGACCAGAGTGGAAAGACGTTTCAATGCATGGCGCAACCCTGAAAAGCTATTGGGCGCAATGGAACTCCCTTCAGATGAAAGGTGGCGTGCTCAAGCGGAAATGGGAAACAGCGGATGGCAGCTCCCATAGGATGCAAACTATACTTCCTAAAAGCCGAATCCACCATGTGGTTAAGGAAATGCATGAACGATCCTCAGGAGGCCACCTTGGTGTTAACAAGACCTTAGCGAAATTGTGGGAAAGGTTTCACTGGCTCCACGCTCGAGAAGACGTAGAGGACTGGTGTCGCAGGTGCACGATTTGCGCTTCCGTCAAAGGTCCAAAGCGACGACCGAGAGGACAAATGCAAACCTATAACGTGGGGGTACCGTTTGAAAGGATTGCTGTTGACATCGCAGGTCCCTTTCCTGAATCCGAATGGGCAAATCGAAACACGCTGGTTGTGGCCGATTATTTCAGCAAGTGGCCCGAGGTCTACCCCATTCCCAACCAGGAAGCAACTACTGTAGCCAAACAGCTAGTGTTAAATTGGGTCAGTAGGTACGGCGTACCTTGTGAACTACATTCAGATCAAGGTCGAAACTTCGAATCAGTAGTTTTTAGCGAAATGTGCGAGCTGCTGGGAATACGGAAAACGAGGACAACACCACTGCATCTCCAATCCGATGGAATGGTCGAACGTTTCAACGGCACTCTCAATAAACACCTTGCCAAGATGGTTGACGAGAACCAAAGGGATTGGGACCGATACATTCCACTATTTTTGATGGCGTACAGAGCTGCCGAACATGCATCGATGGGCCAAGCCCCAGCCAAAGTCATTTTTGGAATGACTATTCGTCTGCCCGCTAATATAAAGTTCCGAACACCTCCCGAGAAACCCCAAACCATCTCGGAGTACGCAAGTGAGCCAAGGCAACGGTTGAACCAGATACATCGGACCGTGCGAAAACACCTCGAATCGGCTACTGACCGCATGAAGACCAGGTATGATCTAAAGGCTAATTCTACTGGCTTCCAGCAAGATGACTTGGTCTGGCTATATAACCCACAGCGACGGAAGGGTAGGTCTCCAAAGTTGCAGCATAATTGGGAGGGACCATACCGAGTTACAAAGCGAATCAACGACGTCGTATATCGCATACAGGAACACCGTAAGCCGAGAGCAAAAATGAAAATCGTGCATCTGGACCGTCTTGCCCCATATCACTCCCAGGGAGAATTGACTGCAAATGGCGACACGTCTTTTCGGGGCGAAAAGAACTAAGGTGGTGGCAGTGTTACATGTACAAATAATTCTGCGAGCTACTGTCGCAATTGTTTTCACAACCATTAAGAACATCAACAAAATGAATTTACTCGAAACCACGAGAACCCACCAAGCATCAACATCTGAAAGTGAGTCACTGCTATATTCATTCACGCTGCTCGAATGTTCCCGCTAATTCGCCAATGTACGAGAACTGGGTTCAATGACTGCAGACCCTATATTAAGGCGAGCTGAATGAATTGGGGGGATCATTCATTACAATCACGATAGAAAACTGCGATACGCGAAGTACAGGCGATATTGATTGTTTGAGTGTGAAGTGATTTTAGTAGACAATTGCGATAGAAATTTAATTGATAAGTGAAAGTTAGATAAATGAGTGATTGTGCATTTTTTTGGTAAATAAATAAACTCTTTTAATTTAATTTAAAAGACATTGCGTTTTCACTTCCCCGGAACATTAAAATTATTGGCCGCGAACCATAACACGCGACAATATATATATATATATATATATATATATATATATATATATATATATATATATATATATATATATATATATATATATATATGTATATATATAACTCGTATATGCATGCATTTATATTGTTATGCACAATTATTTTTTGTTGGTTTGATACACATCCATTAGAATTATCTATACACCAACTTACATTCATATATACATTGACTGATATCGCTGAAAAACTTTCATTAAATTTTATAAATACCTTTGCCTACCAGTTTCAAACTATTTATGTACATTTTCATATATCTTTGAATGCATATACTTCCGTTTACATTTTATATATTCATAAAAAAGTTACATTGGGTATTTCTACAGAAAGTTCAGTTAATAAAATGAATTACTAATAACTGTAACTGGATCTTCTTTTTTCCCCTGAAAGAGTTAAGAAACTGCGATGTGAGTGGATAATCTTCTGATGTAGGGTTGCGCTCATTCTTTGTTTGATTTAGAGAGTTTCAGGCCAGGGGATGATAGGCCCGTGAAAACAGCTTACTCATCTGGACTTCGAACCAGTTGGAAAGGCGCGTAAGGGCACCAAGTCCACCCAGTTCCTCATTAGCTCATATTAGCTAGCTTTCCCGTTGAAAATGGAAAAATGACTTGTCTTCAGTAGGTTAGGCTGGAAATTATAAGAAATCCTTCGGTTTCTGGCAGGCCGCGTTATCTTGAAAATGTATGCTTGAAAATTAATTTTGCAGTGTGGATTTTGCGCTGGCTGAAAGGACCCGCCTCATGACACCGCAGAAGGCTAGCTGCCAGAAGATGTACGCATCGTCAGGCAAGGTCATTCAAGTGAAGCCCAAAATCTTAGCTCACTAAGGCAATTAACATCACTGCTGTCCTTCACAGATCAACAACACTCACAAACCCACTAGAACCTTTTTGATAAATTTGTCACTTATGAAGACTTGTATCTTTATTTGGCAGAATAAGCAACAAGAAATCATGTAGTATTGAGAGAGCTCTGAATATAGCACTACAACATTTGCTTGAGGTTACTATTAGAAATTATTGCATAGTCAACAGTTTATTAGGATTTTTAAGACGTTCTTGTTCATCCAAGACTTCCTGAACGAAATGTAAGCCAACCTCTCATCGGTTCAAGGCGGGAAGTCTCGGTACGTGCCAACAGAATATACCCAGAAGGTCAACTAGTCCGGACACCTTGAGTCGACTCCGAGGTGGCTGCTTGCAAGCTAGCTAGTTTGGAGAGGAGTTTCAGTCGTATACATTACTTTCAGCCCCCGAGTCAATTGCCTATATAAAACGCATTCCAAAGACTTCCCGGAGAAAATTTGGTCGGTACTGTAAAGATGCTTTTGCGAGGCGGTCGATCAATCAACGACTAAAAGTAAAACCACGCATTCCCGGAACTCAATACCGACGCGGTGCTCGAAATAATCTACTCGAATTCTAAATGAAGTACTCTACGCGATTCCAACAAAAAATGAACACAAACGTAACCAAAACTGATCATTTGCGGATTAATATTAAAACCCCTCTCTTCACCGCATACTAACCTCCTGTTCACCCTTCATGCTGAAAAACTAACAGCTGGAAGGAAAAGAGTATGTTAAGTTTAGAAATTAAGATTCAAATTTTTTATTCTTAGTTTAATAATTCAATATAAATATTCATTAATTGTTTAATATTTACTGTGTATTTTATTAGATTATATGATTGATTCTGATATTTTTATTCAATATGCACGTACAACGATCATTTAATGTTAATAACATATATAGTCTGTTCTAGTTACTTTTGTGCATATCAAATATTTAAAATTGATAAAATTTAGATGCAATTTATACGCGCTATTCAATGATTTGATTTTTTTGTTATGGCTTTTATTTTGCATCAAAGCATGCCTTACGTAGTTTTTTTTTATCTTAAAACTAATCAATTAGTTTAACGCCTCGTGCCACCGATTCATACGACTAAATTTAAAAATAGGAGAAACTTCTCATGGAAATATTATTTTGGGGCTGTAATAAAAAGAGAAGGGAATTGTTTCCTGTCGTAATGTGATATTCGGATGGATAAATTTCTTACGAAAAATTTACGTGAAACGTTTGAATATGGTTGTTTTTACAGTGGGATCGTTGTCCTTAAACGACAAGTTTCATAAAAAAAATATTTGTGCAAAATTTCTGTGCAGTGGTAAAATTGTTAATATAAAGTGATTTAAACACTTACTAACGCTTCTTGTTAGTAAGTGTATAAAAGAATTTTTTTCATTTTTTTTTCTGGTGTTAGAAAATGAAAAACGTCGTTGATTTGAAAAATATAAAAAAATGTTTGGAGATTTATAAAACATTTTTTATTGTTGGTGGGTGTACGTGTGTAATCTCTTGAGCAGCATATTTCGTTTCTCTTCTCAGTGTATTGTATGGTGTTGCTTAGAAAAAAATTAATTTCCTGATTTGTTTCCTGTCACGAATCTCATCTCTTTTGTTAGGGGTTTTGTACTAAAATACAAAACCCTATTGCAATCACGACCACAGCACTTTTTCTCCGAAACTATAGAAGCCACAACAATGAAACTTTGTTTAAGGGGTTCGCTCCATATAGGAAGGTGACCCTTTGAAAATTTTTTTCACCATTGATAGTCGAGTAGGATGTCATTGGAAGGGTCTCAATAAGATCTTTTGAAAAGAAGGGTTAAAATTGCCTTATCGGTACGAACTTTTCGCGTACCCCCCTCGCGATTGGATACCTTTCACCTTATGAGCACAACAACAAAAAATACATGAGAAGTCGAAATTCACTCAACTTTGTTAGCAATAGTATGATTTATCGATTTTACGTTTTCTTGAATAAAAATCTTAACGGTACCCTTCAATTCAATAAAATTACACAGATGACTGCATGAAAAATGTGTTTCTTACCTCGCGAATGGACACCAGTGATCAAAAAAATCTGAAAAAATTATCAAGGGAGATATTTATGAGTATAATAATATCAAATACATCAGAAGTCAAAATTCGTTCAACTTTGTTAATAATAGTATGATCTTTGAATTTCAAATTTTCTCCAATAAAATCGTCTTTGACATGTTTCTTGATTTTATTCGTTGCTGGTGACTGCATTTTGTAAGTTGAGTACAAAACCCTTCTGACATGAGCGTAGGTCGGTCTACCCAACTTGTTTTCTTGTTCCTAGTTGTTACTATGCAATACAGCTTATTAAAACCAATTTGCTTTTAAATAAAGTATACATTTACAACAAATCTTATCGTCTACATGTAACCAAAATCGCTGCACTTCAATAGCGCGCATAAATATTTTAGCAACTTTGTAAAGGGTTATCCATTTCGTGGTAGGAAAGTATAACCCTGCCATTTGACATCTGTCAGAGGTAAATGTCATCCAAAGCGTATTTTTTTTTAGTTTAAGGTTTGCCATTTAGAAATATGGATCGTGTAACAGTCGAAGAACGCGTTAAAATTATTAAATTTTATTAAAATGGTGATTCTGCTGTTTCAACATTTAGGGCTTTACTAGCCGATTACGGTCGACATAATCGACCTACACAGCAAACAATTTCGAACACAGTGAGAAAATTTGAAGAGACTGGATCGGTTATTGATATTGCAAGGCCTGTGCATCATCGCAATATTCGGTCTGCTGAAAATATCACTGTCATTGCTCAAAGTGTGGAGGAAGACCCGAATTTGTCGATTCCTCGACGTGCTAACATTTGGGCTTGTCTTACGGCTCACTGTGGCGGATTTTGCATTTGGATTTGCATCTCCATCTGTACAAAATCCAACTCACTCAAGGACTTAAGCCTCAAGACCATACACAACGCAGAATGTATGCGATTTGGGTGATTGAACAACAAGGCATTGATCACGATTTTTCGAACAAAATTTTCTTTAGTGATGAGGCTCATTTTTCGCTCAGTGGTTACGTAAATAAACAGAATTGCCGCATATGGGGCTCTCAAAATCCTCAGGTGATCGCAGAAAGGCCTTTGCATCCGGAAAAGTGACCGTTTGGTGTGCATTCTGGTCTTGTGGTGTTATTGGCCCGTATTTTTTTGAAAACGATCAAGGAAGAGCCCTTACAGTCAATTCTGGTCGCTATGGACGGATGTTAACTGATTATTTTTGGAAAGAAATTGAAGGTTATGATCTGAAGAACATGTGGTTCCAACAGGATGGAGCCACAAGCCACACAACACAGGCTAATCGAGCACTTTTGCTAGATAAATTTCCAGGACGCGTAATTTCGAGATTGAGTGATGTCA
Source organism: Odontomyia ornata (assembly GCA_963969285.1). Classification (NCBI taxonomy): domain Eukaryota; kingdom Metazoa; phylum Arthropoda; class Insecta; order Diptera; family Stratiomyidae; genus Odontomyia; species Odontomyia ornata. The sequence continues at coordinate 194,094,568 of OZ017740.1, read as the reverse complement.
ATTGGCCCGCAAGATCCTGCGACCTAACACTTTTGATTTTTTTTATGGGGCTATGCAAAAGATCGTGTTTATGCGAACAATCCTCAAAATCTTGAGCAATTGAAAACCAATATTCGTGAAGTTATAGCCGAGATATTGCCGGAAATGTGTCGCAAAGTCATTGAAAATTATCTCAAAAGGTTGAGGCCTGTAAGAGGTCCCGTGGAGGACATTTGAATGATATTGTATTTCACATATAATGGCAAGGTTCATTCTTTATATTGAATAAAAAATTTTGTTTCTATCTGAATATTTTATGTGTTTTCGTTAGCTTTACTTTCCCAAGCGTAAAATGGATAACCCTATACAAGTATGCTTTTGTTTAATCTTTCAGAATTTGTTTTTCTTAACATTTATTTGGTTCTGCTCATTTTAAGGCCTTTGTAAAAAAAACTTTTTACAAAGACATTCTCGTTTTGCGACCTGTCTGTCCGTCTGTCCATGCGTCACAGCAAGTTTCGTCAGAAACTACAGATGCTAGTAAGCTCAGGTCTTACCAAGCATTTTATAATTTTTTAAGGGGGTGTCCCCTTATAACAAACTGACCCTTAAAAATGAAATGAAAGGCCTTGTTTAAAACTTATGAATCTGATTTAAAAAAGTTATTCTGTGCATCAGGGGATCGATAGGGAGGCAAGATGTACCAAAATTTTGTGTGCTAAACAATTTCTTTACAAAACGTAAAAAACGAACGAAACATATTGTGAAGGCGCTGAACTAAAGTGTCCCGTATAAAAGAAAATGGAAATGTGTTTGATACAATTCAGCCCATTTTTCATTCCGCTCTGAATATTTTTTTCTAGTAGATTGAATCAAAGGTCTTTTTGTAGATGTTTTCCTGGTAATATCATGACTAAGCCCAAAATCTGCCATTTTCACGCTATTGCCATCACAAACTATAACATTTTTGACTGCTAAATCACGATGAACGACATTATTTTTGGATGAAAATTGCATTCCCTAGGTTATCTGGTTTCCCATCTGTAATAAATCTCCACTTGTAAAGCGATCGCTGTCTTCCTCTTTCGCTTTCTTTCTTCATAGGAAAATATATTGTCTGACGGTTTTGGACTAATCAATTTTTAATATCAGCAGTCGGTGATCTATTTGCATCAATTGATAATGGTCGTACTCTACATTGGCCTTTATTTTGTTGTATTTATTATGAGTATAAAAGTCTTTCAAATTTGAAAATTAATTCTGTTTGTTTGTCATCTACTAATTTTGTTACTGATCCACCACCTCGATTTTCGTAACTCTGCTGTCGATTTTGATGATACTGTCATTCAGACCTTAGAAAATGTCATAAATTCCCTCAAAGTCAAAAGCGCTTTATTTAATACTAATCGTTATAAATTTTAAAAGAATATAAAGCAAAATCCAAACAATAACAATAAAAAAAACTTAATGGCCCAAATGGCTCTCTAAATTTGTACGTTATCATTAAACACATTTAAAAAAAAAACTCTAGCAAATTCAAATCAATGAAGATTGTTACATATTTTTAAAACTCAATTTGAAAAAGGAGAAAAAACCAACCAACACTACTCTAAAATTATTTATCATCTTAACACTACAGTGAACTTTGATCCTACACCTAATATGTTTTAACTTAATTCTAATAAATGCAATCAAAAACTTTATCTTATACTAAAAAAATCTGTAACTATGTTCCTAACCTAAGCGTTTTACCTTATCTCTAACCTAATATAATAAACATAATATAAACCTAACCTATCCCTAATTTTTAACAAAAATAAACAATAACATAAATGTAGCAATAATGAGCTGAAACTCAAAAACTAAATAACGAAAAACACCAAAACTGAAAAATAAACACGAATAATTTTGACATTGTCATTCAGCCACCAATATCTAGATTGCCCCGTCTCAACTCGATCAGCCTCAACGAATCTAGGAAATGAGCATCTCCGTTGGAATTGTTGGTCTCGTGAACTCAAGTTCGGAGGATATTTTATCTTCTTATCGGTGGCCCGTCGATATATGTGATATATGACTGGGACGCCGTCAGAATCAAAAACATATCGATTCATGTCCAAATACACGAACGCTTCTGGAGGAATGAAGCCAGTAGCGAGGCAAGTCGCTATATACCCGTCTGTAGGGTGGAACGGCTGTGAAATCCAAGGGTTTTCACTCACAGTCACAGATCTTGCGATATGATTCCGAAGAAGTTTCAATATGAAAATATCGAGTCTAGTCACTTCAGCAGTTTGATAAATTCTTCTATTCGATATATAATGTTTCCAATCCGTCTCAGGCTTTCTGTACAAACCAGTACATGCACGAAGACATTTCCTTTCGAAAACTCTTAATTTTTCCATAGTACTAGCACTCTGGTTGTACCAGATCTGACATCCATATGTCAAAACTGGTCTAACCAGTGTCTTGTAACAGATGATTTTGACCTTTTGATCAATGTGTCTGGAATGAAAGAGCTTTCGAAGGGCCATGACTGCTTTAAGTGCCTTACTGAGCATGATTTTCACATGTTCAGTATAATACAGATACTGATCGAGATAAACACCGAGGTATCGAGCACAGGATTTATGTGGAACCCGTTCAAGACTACCCTCACCATCCATGATGTGGAAATCTTTCCAATTACGTTTTAGGTCTTGACTGACCCCCTGCAGCGTTGTCCGAAACAAGATTGTTTCACACTTCTGCGCATTGATTTTCATTCGCCAATTGTCAGTGTACAGCTGTACATCATTGAACATTTTTTGGAGATTGCTCTGAACGATTGTAGTTTTTCGGTCTGCCGTATAGATGATCAGATCATCAGCAAACGCTACCAATGATCGCGTTGGCGAGACGTTAAAATCAAAGCCGTTCAATAGCTTGCGAATGAATATTGAGAAGAGCAGAGGCGCAGTAACTGATCCCTGCTGTAGACCATTCAAGACCTTGAACTCGCGCATTGTTGTCAGATTTCCATCAGTTACAACAAACGATTTCCCGTATAACATATTACACATCATGGCGACAAGGTGTCTGGGGAACTTGTCCTGAAGCAGTTTAAAAATTAGTCCATCTAACCATACCGTATCAAAGGCTTTCTCCATATCAATGAGACATGCTCCAACACATTGTTTATCATTTAGTTTCCAACAGATGTCTGAAGTTACTTTCGTTATTGCATGTGTGGTCGAATGCCTGGCACGAAAACCAAATTGGCAATTCGGCATCAACTCATTTTCCTCAATGTGGGCGTTTAATGCTCTATTGAGTATCACTTCAAACACCTTGCTGATGTTAGGCAGCAAGCTGATTGGGCGATAGCTTTTGGGGCATGAAGATTCTTTTCCTTTCTTCAAGATCGGAAATACCTTAGCCTTTTTCCGCTCATTTGGGAAATATGAATTGCTCAACATGTTGTTGAACAATATGCAATAGTTCCTAATAGCAACCTCAGGCAAATGTCGGAGAACTACATTTGGAATACCATCAGTACCACATGATTTCTTGTTGTTTATCCTGCGAAATATGAAACACAAGTCTTCATAGCTGACAAAATAATCAATAAGATTCAAGTTCGATATGAGGTCAGATGTTAATGTTTCATTGAAATGAAGAATTGATTGGCCGTTCAGGCTTCATTCATTTGAAGTCGGAAACTTTTGCTTCAACGATCTCTGAAACTATTTCATTCCCTCTCTCAGGGTTTGGTAGATGAACCAATTCAAAATGTGTTCCAATCAGGGCAAGTTTATCCAATCCTTCACAAATGATCCTGTTTCCATTTCTATCCGGAGTCGTACTATCAATTTCGATACCAGCCCTATCGAGAAGATTTATCTCATCACTAGTGACTTCAAGATTCGATACGTTCACTCGAGACTTCTTGCGGAATATGCTATTCACTTTCGTGAACACGCCGTCTGGGTCCTGTGGGCTAATACCCCTCAATTTTTCCGCTCATTGATTGCTGACCTCACTCCTGAAGTATGACCGGATTAAGTTCCGGACATTCTTCAGATGTAATTTCAACAAAGCCAACGAGGGATGGTTGTAATCCAAAAATCGTCGATAAATATTGTTGACGCGTGTGAGAAGAAGGCTTTTCAATCTTTTCAACCTTGCGATGGTTGGTGTTTCATATCCTTTCATATTGTTTCGAAGTTTAATCTTGGGAACTACTTTCTCAATCGTTTCCAAAGTCAGCTTCTCTAATTTCGACAAATAGACATCTATTTCATCGTTAGTTAGATTCCTGTCATTAGGAACCATTGAGCAAGAGTTGCCACCATCAGAAGGGGGACATTGCTTCTGGTACTCCCGATTAAACTTCTTTTGAAACTTTCCCCAGTCTGTTTTTTTGAAGTTCAACCGATGATTTTCGTGTTGAACTGGAATGAGGAAGAAATCATCCCTGTGATGATTGATTTCCATTACGATTGCGTTATGGTCGCTATCATAAGGAAGCACCTGCAGTTTCCGTTGAGGACTATTAAAGTTGAATTTGAGTCTTGCGTCAGCAATGCAGAGGTCCAAATATGAATTTGTCCTAGGGTTTGTTGGGAACTCCGACCCATATAGATTGCACCTGTATTCAATCTGGTTCTCTGTTATCTACGATTTCAGGAATACACCTCTTGGATTATTGGTGGCGTTCAGCCATGATGTATGCTTGGCGTTCAGGTCACCAGCAAGAATATAATAATTATGAAGCCTGTTCAATTCGAGTATTTCAAACAAGGAATTGAGTTCCTCCTTGAGCCTGAGAACAGTTCCACCAGTTGCATAGGCAGAGATAACGAAGAGGTTATCCCCACCTGGCAGTGAGATTTTGATAACGGACACTTCAAGAGATTCAAAGCTTTTGAATTCGACTTTTTCAATATTTTGGAAACGATAGGGTCTTCGAACCAATATCCCAGTGCCACCTCCCCCATCACCTATTACCCTATCGTTTCTTACGAATTCAAAATCCTTGAATGTCATGGAGTGCCATGAATTGAGGTGGGTTTCGGTGAGAAGCATGATGTCAGGCTTTTGCTTAACAATGAATTCAAGGAGATAATCACGCCGATGTAAAGTAACAATGGAGTTGACGTTGATCGAGATGAGACGAATCCTATCCATGGGAATGTGACTGGATGACAAACTATTTTGGAGCATGTTGACCTAAACTTTGAAAAACGAAATTGATTTTTTGGTCTTGCTTATTAATTCTATCTGAAAGCGATTCAAGTTGCTGGTAGATTTTAAGAAGCAGCTCATTTTTGCCACTTACATTATTTATTTTATTTATATTGTTGTCTGCTGGTCCTCTGGCAGCAAGTGCAAATGATACCCCGGGTTTGATGAAGTTGGGAGGTAACAGATTGTGATTTACTTTGGTTTGCTTTGGGGAAAATTTAGCTCTTGCATCTTGATACCGAGGGCATCCTCGGTATGATGCTGGATGACCAAATGTACCGCAATTAACACAATACAATTTTTCTTTTGGCTCCACCTGAGCCAAGTTGCATTCACCGGGGGCGTGGATATCTTTGCACTTAACACAGCGATAGTGCATTGCACAATTGGCAGCCGAATGACCGAATCGTTGACACCTGTAACACTGGTTGACCTCAGTTTTTTGGAGGCGTTCCCACCTCACAACTCTAAAGTTTAAGTACCTTACCTGTTGGAGGGCACTCGGACTGCTGTCGTTGGAAATTTGTACCAAATAAAATGGTAATATTTTACCTTCTACAGTTGATCTCCTTGTAGCAAAATTTTTCACACACATGAACTTAACAGCTGGTGCTGCTTCCTGCAACATCTCAAAGAGATCAACTGTATTCTCCCCACAGTCCAGGCCCTTCAACAGGAAGGTCTGATTTTTTTCCGCCTTTGGCGTATATGTAAAGTGGGGAGCTTGGACACTATTAAGAGCATCTTTCGCCTGTTTGAAGTCAGCCAGTGTCTTTGTCTTGATCGAGAGCTTATCACCGGTCACTCTCTTAATTTCAAAGTTTTTGATTTTATGTTCGGCTGCCAATAACCGAACCATATCTCCTCCACGCTGTCCAAAAACGTTTATTGGAGGAACTTTTTCATTTACCACATTAATTTTACTAGGAGGACCAGCAGACACACCGGTTGGCTTCTTCTCCTTTTGCTTATTTTTTAATTTTAAATATTTAATGAAATTATTATCGCTATCAATATTACCTATCTGATCGTTGCTCTCTATCTCGACGTCCATTTCTTCGTGCATTGCAGACAGCACCGCATAATAATTGGCGCTGTCGTTCGCTCCTCCTGCGCTCAGGATATTTTCCGCATCATGGATTGTCTTGCTCATATCTTGCGATTTCGTTTTATATGATGGTACTCCTTTCCCGTTGGTCTTGCTTGTTGTTTTCTGTTTTTCATTCTTCTTAGTGAGTATCGGCTCTTCTTGGCCGGACGTATTCTGTGGCTTCGCTTTTTGTTTATTCCCATTTGACAACGTCCGGACCATATCTTCTAAACTCTGTATCCGGAGTTTTAATTCGTCATTTTGTTTCGTAACCCTTGTATTCTCCATGGTTACTTTTTCATAATCTTCGCTTGAAATCGTAATTCGCTTTCCATGCTCACAATTGTCTTGTTCATTTTTCCGCTTGTTTATTTTATCATTTGTAATTTTCAAAATGCCTGGCTCTGGGTCCCCCAGCGGTGGGAAGCCGTCGGGCTCCTCCATCCCCCCAGTGAAAAAACTTTTTTCCTTTCTTGAAACTTTCTCGTAGGTAAAGTCAAGATACTCGATAAATTGTTCGAATAGTTCGACGATGTAATAAGTTTCTTTATAAAATTACTTTGTAATTGACGTTTTTAAAAATTATTTTAATTTAAAAATTCTTGACAGGAGCGAATTAAAAACACGTCTACACGCAACGAGTGCTAGACGTAGAATTCATAAATTCCCTCGTGTACACTTGAGTTTTTTTATATATTTTTATAAACATACCTGACACACACTCCACGCAATAGTTTCACCCACTAAGGAAATTTTCGCCTTTACGCGGAACCATGCGAACAACGGATTACCTGATCGAACTGTTATAGGTCACAGTTAGACTATAAGTATGTTCGCCATGCCAGATAATTCCTCCAAATTTAGGGATAATGAAATCACTGTGAGAGTGGCAGCGCACTGACATTCCGGAAAAACTTACCTCATATTGTTTGTTGATTAGTGTGAAATGGACGACGACCTGAGACAAAGGGAGGAGAGGAGTTAGTCTATCTGTGTAAAGCCCTGGATGTGAATTCCTATATTTTGCTTTGAGATAGTTTTTGCGAGGAGAGGGGAAATCATTCCAAACGTCAAAATTTTGTTCATGTCTTCGCGTATTCATCGTGGGCAATGTGCGGAAAGTTTCATTTCCTCGCGAATTTCTTGATAACGGCCGCGAATATTTAAGTGGTGAGCGTAATGCATACTATTTCGGTTAGTCTCTCACGATATATACTGAAGTTTTATTAAATCAAGTGACTTAAACATGAGAAAACGACAATGTGCTGTTCGATACCGCGTTGCCCAAATTTCAACAGCGGCTCGATCGGAAAGTCCGAATTTAGGTAAAAATTAATAGTTTCATGGATTTAAAATCGTGTGAAAGATTAGCTTTAATAGTTTCATGTTGTGAATCACAAGAAAACTGGACAAAAATATTTTTAATTTTTTGTTCTGATTGCTTCATGTTTTGCAGCAAATCCAGTGGCTTAAAGCAGAGCGGCACAAAATTTTTTAGGGGGGTTATAATCCATTGGAACTTTTTATCATTACAGAACTCCAAATAATATTAATACAAAAATGAAATGGTGCTGAATTCTCGAAATAAATCTGAAAATAAAACGTTCGCAAATTTGCGATGATCATTTCAAGGACGACAACATCATTTATTTGAACGAAAGGGTACGGCCACCACGTGCTGCAAAGCCGCAGCATTCTTTTGTAACATAATGCAATTGCGAAAAAGTTAAAAGCGTAAAATATCTACCCTGAAATTAATATTTGCACTAAATTTAAGTACCTCATATTTTTAGACGCTACGTGGAATTGAGGATATTAACACCTTTACATGGACACATAAGTATATTTTATAATTGATAAAAACGCCACTTTCATTTTTTTTATTTTCAGCTGCGAATTTAGTTCAGGATATGAAAGTTTATATGTATTCTCCACTTTCGTTACTAAGCATCTAATTTTAGTGTGGTTATCAAATGATTCCTTCGGCTTCGACCAATAAGTCAATTATCCTGGATGGCGCAAATGTCATTTAGTTTCCCGAATATTGCATTTAGCACAGTCAATTTCAGGACGAATTGCGAACATTGGTCATCCGAATAATTCAGTGGGCTCTAAATCGGATTTGCAGGACGTATGAATTTGTTACATTAAATTTTAATGCAAATTTTAGTCCTCTCTATTTTAGAACATGCTTTTCCCGAGTTTTCATGATAGATGAAACTATTTTCGAGGAGGTACTTTTTAATTTTTTGCATAATATTATTAATTCTATAATTATAGATTAACGTTGAGTCAAGCCCTTCAGCTACAGCAATGTGTACGAGAGGCCTAGAGAGGGTAATTTTTAATATATGGTATGCAGCATCAATTTTAAAATTTTTTGTTCAGACTTCAAATCGAACAAATCAACGAGAGATAATCCATACAGCTTACAGTATTGATGTGATGCCAGATTCAGGGGATTATGTAATGGCTACGTGAAAATTTTGATTTGTATGCAGTAAATATCGTTCACGTAGCCATTCATGACTTGTCAAATTATATGGTTTTATAGCCAGGTTCGAAATGTAGATATATTTTATGTATTATTTTGACAACTATAAACATCGTGGTTTTTAGAACTTGTTCAAGGTGGACTTAGCAACTGAAAAATTAGAAGCAAGTTTGAATGCAATATTGTAAATGTAAAATTTGAGTTTAATTTTTTTTGCAGTACAACACCAATGAAAATTTGACAACGGATCCATTGCTTACGGACAGTTTTGAGAGCATAAATTTCCATTATATTTCATGCTTCATTGATTTTGGCATTTTACCGTTTCAGGATTTTGCTTTATTGAATATTTCCTCCAATACGATGATGGCTGTAAGGCCGAATGTAGGAAGTTTAAGTCTTTTCTGCAATATACTTGAATACCAATATAATCATTTTCGTTTTAGATTCCCACTGAAACTGACTGCATAATCGTTATTTTCGGCATGATAAACTATTTGTTTTAGACTTAAGTTCAAAATGCTCTCGTAGTTTTATGTTAGTATTAACATTTCAATAGATTTGTTCTATTTTCTTCCAAATTTCATCCTTCAAATATTATATCAAATTAAATTAGAACATTATAAACAAAAATAAAGAAGTACAGAGTACTATTTTGTTTTTCATTATTTTAATGCCTCCATATGCAATACAATATAAGTAATTGAATCAAAACGATCAAAAATGAAATTTATCTGATATAATTATTAGGATTCCTTAAGGAATCGCTTGAATGGCACTTCCTCTTACCGGCTTCCCTCCCGCTAGAAGGGGGATCCTTCAGTTTGAAGGTGCCTCACAGCGTAACAAAACGAGACCTAGCCCGAAGTAATGTGTCAAACAGTCCCAGGCTGGGTTCTCAGGCTGACAGGGGAGGTGTTTAGTGGGTAGCCCAGTCACCTTCTTGCGAGCATGGAAGTCCCACACTCTGTCCGTAAATGGCATTCATCTACCAAACACAAAAAAATCAATCGTCCACTCTGATTGGGGCTGGCATAGTGCCGAATGCCAGGTCCCTCTCCGATACCAAGCCGCAAGTTATTATAAATTCATACTTCTCCAATCAGTGGAATGGATCTTGAAGAAAGGAAAGGAATTTTGGAGCCCTAAAAGCGATCGCCCCATCAACTTGCTGCCTAATATCAGCAAGCTGTTTGAAGTAATACTGAAACAAGTATTAAATGCCAACATGGCGGAATATGAGTTTATCCCAAATTGCCAGCTAGGATACCATGTCAAGCATTCGACTATACACGCGATAACGAAAGTAATACTGGATATATGTTGAAAATTAAATAATAGTGAATGTATTGGAGTGTGTCTCATTAATATGGAGGAAGTCTTCGATAGGGTTTGGTTAGACGGACTAATTTTCAACTGCTTCTGGATAAGCTCCGCAGGTACCTTGTCGCCATGATTTGCAATATTTTGTATAGACAAAAGTTTCTTGTAACTGATGAAAATTTCGACGGTGTGTGATTTTAAGGTCTTGAATGGCCTATAGCAAGGAATAGTGACTGCGCCTCTGTTCTTCTCTATATTCATTTGCAACCCATTGAACGGCTTTGATTTTAACGTGTCAACAACATGACCATGATTGGCGTTATCTGACTATTTATACAGTGGACCGAAAGGCATCAGTCACTCAAAGAAACCTTCAGAAATTTATCAACTTGTGCAGGCTCAGACAGATAATCGGTGAATAAAAGTGAATGCACAAAAATGCAAAACAATTGTATTTCAGACCAGTCCAGACCTGAAACGTAGCTAGAAATATATCCACATTATGGCTGGTCAGGGTAGTTCAGAACGGGTTCCATACAAGTCTTCAATACTTCGATCTTCATTTCGATCAGTGTCTGTGCTGTACCAAAAATGTCAAAACCATCGCGCTTTGTAGTAATCGAGTAGTCCGCACATGCAAGGAACTTCGAAGAAAAGAAAAAAAGAATGATTACTGATATATTCATCGCGCCCCAGATATTCTTTTTCAATTATTTTGCATAGCTAATAACCCAACCAAAGATCTATAATTGTAAAAACATTCGTTACAAAATGGATAGAAAAAATAATACTGCCTGTTTTAAGAACTTACCCGAGACATTTTTTTTTTATCCTAATTATTAAACAATACTATGCATAGTCTTAGCTTAAAAAAATGATAAAGGCAAAAGGAATAACAATAAAATTAAATAAATTTGAATGAAATAAGAATGATTATGGCAAAAAAAAATAACTTAGCAAGGCTTAAATTTGCCTCCTTCAATGAAAACATGTAAACTTTCAAGAGACCTATTGAACTACCACTAAATTAGATTATGTTGATACGTTTGCTGTGGGTACCGAATTGTTAATGTGGAGGAAGCTTTGGAGAATCTCGTTCAACAGGCTAACCAATAGGAAAATTTAATTTGATTTTCCGTTCGCCTTGGGAATCAAAATGCAAAAGGTATTCATATTAGACAAGAACTACTAAGAAAATTGGTGGAGTTCAACGTAAACATTGAACCAAACCGAAAGGAAGCAAATCCAAAAGATAAAATTAATTTCAATGTACACTTGGCTTTAATGTCATCTGAGCCGCAAGTGTGATATGGTCAATTCTTGGATTTCTGTTGTGTTAATCGAAGTATTAGGGTTCGTGTAGATCCGACTGGTATGCCTGTAGGCTACTGTGAAGGCGCACGCCACTGAAAATATCGAAAAGGGGCAGTTTTTTGGGATTCCTATGATCCGAAGAAGTTATTGATAGGTAAAAGAGTAGCATTTAAACTCAATACAAATAGCCGAATGTTAATACAATTGCCCTAAAATGCAACATGGGCTATGTTACATAAGATTTCAACCAACAAACAGGACAATGACTCTGATAAATTCTTCGTACATACTATGCAAATTTTACCATATCTTTAATTTAAATTTATCGAATTAATCGAAATGAAATCGTGCATACATTCGAATGTGAGCAAAATAATATCTTGGAGCTATGCATTGCAAAGTATTGGTCAAATTTTGGTAAAACTCACTTGAAATTCCTTCTAAATTTTCATGGAACTATGTCAAATGGAACAACCACCACCGTGTATAGCACAAATGAAACCCATCGCATCGATATAACCTCACTTGGGGATGGAGAACCAGTGAAATGAAAATTAGACCATTGCACGGCTGCGACGTTATACCTGATGGCAATTCATTTGGAAAAAGGGTAAGAAGTCGCAATACAAATTCAAAAAAAGGTCCTCGGCGCTATGCGAGTCTGTGAGAAAATGAGTACACAAGCTGAAGTTTAGCGTATTGAATGCAAATAGCAGAACAAGACTCACCCGGCTAGTTTTGGGAGAACTTGCACGCTTTGCGAGTTGCTCAAAAACCAGCCGAGTGAGACTACCTGCTGGGCGGTTTCGACTTGTTAGGAAAAAACTTGGAACAGGTAGCTAACAGGAACGTCTCGATAAGGAGAAATCTTCATATTATAATATGATTTTTTTGCATTCGCTTTCAAATTCAGCTGTGGAAACCCGTAAACAAACTCATTCGCTGTGTAATTTTTATGTTAAAATTAGTGAAGACTCGTGATTTGTGCATTGTTCAGTAAAAAGACAATAGGAGACAATTAATTGGTTGGATTACAAGTGAGAAAAACTTTATATTTCGACGGAAAAGTAGAAAACTGCAAAGAAGTTTATAAAATCATATCCATTGTGAAAACATGCATTAATAGAACCCACCGTCAGCCCACTAAATCAACTTTAAATATAGAAAAGAAAAAACAATATTTAGGAGTGTCTTTTCACTCAAAATCACTGCCTCCCATTCATGCATGATTATATTTACATTTCGGGGGCAACCATTTTATTCGATTAGTTTTCGTGCAGTACCGCCTGAATTTCGGAAGCAAGTTTTTGCTAGCGTATTGCTTGAATAGTATTATTGATGAAACCAATTTTATTTCTTTTTTCAGGGGTATGTTAAATGATATCGTAGATACGAGTATATGAAGATGAAAATAATAATTAATGGACAACGATCGGTAAACTGTTTACTTTTATGAATCTCTTCTATAGCTCAGACATATTTTTATTTTTGCAGACAACAATATTGGTTTCTAGCGTTTCTCTTGCTGGGAAAGCTGTTCCATCGTCGATTTATATTAAGCTTATAAAATTAGCCTGACTTCTGCTTTAAAGGAACAGTGAAGCAACTGAAAACAACGAATTCGATGTTGTTACCGATGAAATGAATATTTCATTTCCTGAGTTGGTATTAAAATGCTCAAACTATTGTAGAAATGTACATTATTATTGCAACTTTTTCTTTCTAGAATTCCATTGCGCACCTCTCAATATAAGCTCCACCCAGGGCCGTCGAGAGAAAATCTGGGCCCGGGGGTAAGCAATTACCTCCACATGAAACACAACTATAGAATATGCTAAACTAAATATGCACATGCTGATTCTATGAAGAAAATGGTTATAAAATCTTCGGAAAACTGTTTTTTAAGCAAATTGTTTCCATAACAATTTATATAAATATAAGTTGGTGTATCAAAGTAATGAATAGAAATATAAAAAGAAAATAGTCCACTTTTTGGAGTTAAGAGGTTTATTGTAATGTCAAGTTAATATATGTATTTAATTATTAATTATAATTGTAAATTAATTGGCGGCAAAATTTCTTATCACAGTATCAAAATCCAACTCCCTAGCTAATGGGGCCTCGATGCAAAGAGTGCCAAGTCCTGAAACACGCATTTGTGAAGAGCATGATCGATGAAAGTTTTTAATGCGAGCAAGAACACTAAATGAACATTCAGCACTGGAGACAGCAACAGGTATAGTGCAAAATACACGGAGGGCAGCACACACATTCGGAAAAATCGTCTCCAGATTTCGAACAAAGATCGCATTTAGCAACGTAAAGGGTGATAACTGTTCTTCGAAGTTGCCTTTATATATGTGTTTCAGATGGATAATTTCATCTCGCAAATCTTCAGAAACGTCCAATTTGTGTTTTTGGACGAAATTTGTGGCAGCACGTCGAATTTCGGTTACGTCCATCACTGTGAATACGCATAAAAAAGGGAAAACGCTATGTAAATCCTTCATGGCATTGAACTTATTGGATATGCCCGCAATAACCGAGTCGATGATTAGGTAGAAAGTGTTCCTTTTGAAATTGGTCTCTTGATCATCTGCACTCATGTCATCGTCATTTTCATTTTCATCGAAACAGCTCTTGCATTTTTTCTTTCGAGTATTAGGGAAGATTGATAAAATCCCCAATTGAATGGCACTCGTTTTGCATTCACTGAAAATGTCATCCCATCGATTTCGAATCAAATTCAAGTCAGACGGCAAACTTTGGAGATTTTGAACTTCGATGTCGATAGAAGCGTCTCTGGCTTGAAAAATGATGCTCCTTTCATTGATAGCTGTCAATATCTTAAACCAAATTGAGGACATCAGGATGCACTCAAATTTTTGCATGTATTTCAGAACGCTCTTGACATCACTACGAGTCTCCGCAATCAGATTAAGTTTAGTTAAACCTTCTAGTGCTTCATGTAATCCTGAAATATGTTTGGCAAAAGGTTTGACTACCTCAGCTCTAGCGGACCACCTAGTATCTGAAAGTCTGTGAAGGAAATCCGTTATATTTTTTTGAGCATTTTCCAACGTTGTGGACTGCTGCTGAAACTGGCAAAGCATTTCTGAACAACTCCGAAAAAAGTGATTGCTGCCTCACAGCATTCTGCAGAGTTAACACCACATGAATTAAGACGATGTGTTGCACAAGGCGAATAAACGTCGTATCCTTATGTTATACTCTTCTAGAGTATCGAATATTAAACCAGCAATCGTCTGGCCGGTTGTTTTGGTTACAATCAACAAAAGCCAGAAATCGTTCTTGAATTGTAAATATCTTTTTCTTCGAGTTAAAATGAACGTACTGCAAAATAAACGCAGTTTGATCGACATGGCTCGAATCAGGTGTAGCATCAACGATGATAGAGAAATATTTGGCACTTTTACGTTCTTCAGTACAGATTTGAATAAATTCGTTTTGAATCTCAACCAAAAGATAGTGGACCTGATTGTTGTTGACTAATCCTAACCTTCTCTAAATGTTCGCGAAGTATCGAGTCGTAATGACTGATCAATTCTAAAATCCCCAAACAATTTCCATTGCGATGCACAATGATAATGAATGATTGTTACATACTCATCTGTTATTATATCCAATCGCCACTATTTTCTTTTTTGTTTAACACATCATTGTGAAAATGACAAACAATTACAAAGTGTTGCAGTCTGCGCCACAACTTCTGTTAGAATATCTGATGCACTACGATCGTAGCCAATAATCATAAGTAGCGCCTACATTGAGCAAGCTCACATGCTTCAGCGTGTTGCCAGTTGCAAACAGGTTAATCAGGTTTTCTTAGATGAAAGGTACCCGATGTCGAGAGAATCCAAAATGTACGAAAGAAGTTTGCATATGGCAACTCAACCAAGCAGCACGATCTACAACAAATGCATACCCATCCACTTCGCCTCAGAAATTTTGAGATTTTTTAATAAATGTTTTCAAAGCGTTTCTACCTTTGGCAGTGTGGAGTGATGATGCAACTAGTTCTGAAATACTTTCTGCATCATATGACAAGGTATTTTTATTTTTATTTAATTTATCGTATAGGATATTCCCAGTAGCATCATTTTGTAGGTCGAAGATGAATGCTGCAAAGTAGGGCCCGAACAAAAAGATACATTACCTGTAAGCGGGGAGTTGTTTTCAGGTGTGCTGATGTTATTAGGTAATTTATTAGAAATTTCAATTTGTTTCGCCATTTTGCTGGTTGTAGGTGATACAAAGCTTGTTATGTTCAATGCAACTTTTTATTGGGAGGTGAACCAGTCAATATAAAAGAAATGAAATTTTCATTAGTTAGTTTCTAAAGGCTTCACACACACCAGTCATACGTCCGGTGGTCCCGATGGAAAAACATTTTATGGAAACTAATGTAAATATACCTATTATAGTTTTCTTCGAATTGAATCATCTTGGATTGCAATGCAGATAGACAACGATTATTCTTGATTGGAGAGTGAAAGCGAAAAGTAGAATCCCGGAGTTGTTAGTATTCTTCTTTTAATTGTAGGCATGTACTTCATAAATGCTATTTATTATATTGTTATTAAATTTTCAATGCATAAAAATATTTTCGAAATAATTAGTCTATATTAACAAGCAGAAGCATATCTGAATATGAACTCTTGAAAAAGATGCTTTGTAAAAATAACTTTCGCCAAATCTGTAGCCTATATCAACGAGATCAATTTATTATTAGGGCGCAGTATAATTCATTCAAGGAGAAGCGTTGGTTTTTTAGGACTAATAGCTGGTTTGAAAAATTTAACAGTAATAGACAACATATTTATAACCAATAACAGGCTCAAATTTGTTCCCCTGTATAAATTAAATCAAATTCGCATCAAGCGATTTTTTCATTCATTCGATTGTCTTGGCTATAGCAATAACCCAACTGTAAGGCAATTTACTACCAGCTACAAGAAACTTTTATTTCGATGCCAGCTTTTAGAGGGGGGAATGAGAAACTGTCACCAATTATACATTTGACTCAGAAAGGCGGTATAACCCATGCGCCTTAATTCTGCCGAAGATGGTCCCAGCCTGGTTATGAAAGGAAGCGGGAAGCAAAAAAATATAAAAGAATGACCGATTATAATTGTAGTGGTAGTTTCATTTGTAGTTACTTGAGAAACAGCTATATATTTCAGTTATTAAATCTCATTGTGAGGTTTCTATTTATCTTACTAAAATTTTGCAATCTATTCAAGTCTGAAATAGGAACATTATCAATAAATTAAGCAATGGTAGTTAACTTTTACATATTCAAAATTTTCTAAATTTCAGCTCCCTTTTTAAACTACACAATTCAAAAATTAAATCTAACATTTGTGGCGCATATGGAAATGATGACAGAATTTG
Source organism: Odontomyia ornata (assembly GCA_963969285.1). Taxonomy (NCBI): domain Eukaryota; kingdom Metazoa; phylum Arthropoda; class Insecta; order Diptera; family Stratiomyidae; genus Odontomyia; species Odontomyia ornata. The sequence continues at coordinate 194,077,727 of OZ017740.1, read as the reverse complement.
AGTTGATGTTCCACTCGAGTATTCCATTCTCAAAGGGAAAAAACTTGATCCGTTGCCATTGAGTAATTAAATAATACTGGAGTAGACAACCACGTGACAATATGGTTGCAACAACCCCTGCGACCACTTTTTCTACTGCTACGCTCTTGTTTACAACCTAAGAGAGAGGCAAATTGCACAAGCAAACATGGCTGCTGCTCAATGTAAACAAATTTTCATACAATACCAAAAATTTGCTTTATATTTGAAAAACCTTCAGCATTGTATGAAAAACATGCAAAACATTAATATATTAACTACTCACTTGTGAAAGGAAACACATACAGATCCTTTTCCTCTATGATTTTTTCACGAAGGCACTACACATTTCATTTTGAAATTCTAAATTAATTTCACAGTGTCACACGTTTAAGTTACTTGAATCACAAACTGCAATCGAATGTTTAAACACTTGGAACGAATTTAGATCGTGAACACTTACCACAGTTTTAATATCGCATAAAATTCGCGATGAAACTTGCAAATTGGCCAATTTGGCGTCCAATTTGCATCAGTCAACTTGACAGACAGTTCGCTTCTAGTCAGCTTTTGGAACAAGAAAGTGATCAGCAAGAGGCAGACGGGGAGGAAATGACAGACAGATCGCTTGGAAGAGAGCATAAACCAGTCGCATGCTCTCTCATGCATTTTATATGAGCTTAGCCCATCCAGTTCTTATTAATCTGAGTCCGTTGTCGGGTGAGTCATTGAGTAATTAAATAATACTGGAGTGGACAGCCATGTGATCATGTGGTCGCAGCAACCCCTGCGACCACTTTTCCTACTACTACGTTCTTGTTTACAACTTATGAGAGACCCAAATTGCACAAGCAAACATGGCTGCTGCTCAAGGAAAACAAATTTTCATACAATACTAAAAATTTGTTTTCTATTTGAAAAACTTGCATATTAACTACTTACCTGTGAAACGAAACACCTACAGATCCTTTTCGACTCTGATTTTCACACGAAGGCACTACACATTTCACTTTGAAATTGTAAAGTAATTTCACAGTGTCACACGTTAAAGTAATTCAAATCACAAAGCGCAATATAATATTTAAACATTTTCAGATCGCGAAAACTGTTCATAGTTTTAATATCGGATAAAATTCGTGACGAAACTTGCAATTTCGTCATTTTAGCGTCCAGTTTGGATCCGTCAACTTGACAGTCTGATCCGATCCAGTGAGCTTCTGGAACAAGAAAGTGAATAGCAAGAGGGAGAGGAAATGACAGACAGATCCTTTCGAAGAGAGCAGAAACCGGTCGCATGCTCTCCTATGCGTTTTATATGAGCTTAGCCCATCCAGTTCTTATTCATCTGAGGGGTGAGAATGGGTTGTAACTTCATGACATGCTTTAAGAAAAAGGCTACTCAGGTGTTTCGCATCAGTATTTTGTGTCGTGTATAATTTTACCGGGATTAAGTTAATTTTTCGGTTTGAATTGCGACCATATGCGATAAATTGTATGGGTTATTATTCCATACTATCCCCCATAGAAGTGTAATATGCATACATGTACGCAATTTTGACATCTTCCAATGTAGGATTTGTCCGACTGCCCTTATCAGTTATCTAGGGCATAGAATTATGCCTATAAAATGCTTGGAAAATTTAACTATTTTTGATATTCAAAGAAAAAAAGAATTACGCGTCATGACCTTTAATTAAATTTTCTTCCTCTTCGTAGCACTATAGCCTCTCTCAGGCCTTCGCTTCTTGCATCAATCGCCTTCAACTTTCACGGTCCATTGACCGCGTCTTCCAATTTTGAAATTCTAGCAACGACGAATTGTCTTCGTCGACCGGTCTCTGGCCTTCAGTTTTCCCAACGAATACCTTCTTGGGTGTCCCTTGTTCGTCTAAACGATTTATGTGGCCAGGCTATTGCAGCTTCCGCAGTTTGACAATCATTGAGACCTCTGGCTCGTCAAAAATTTCATACAGCCCAAGGTTGTATCGAATTCACCATTGGTCCACATCTAGCTTCGCTCCAATTATTCACCTCAGGATCCGTCGCTCAAAGGCGTTCAATGTATTTGTGGATGCTTTGGTTAGGGTCCATATCTGACGCCTAAAGCAAAGCACTGGTTTTATCACAGATTTGTATACTTGGAGCTTTGGTTTCCTGTGTATGCAGCTGGTCTTCTCAACCGTCAAAACTGAATCTTTTTTTTTGTTTGCGAGCTGTATTTTCGACGTATTTCGTCTCTTTCACTACCGGTTATCGTTATTATACGCCTATATACGTAAATTCCCTCACATTTCCGATATTGTAAAACATTGGCCAAGTGTGATATTTTGTGTATTTGAGGTATTTTTTCTCGACTGTGTCATGAACTTTATTTTATTTATTTAACTTGGCTGGTATACCAAGTATACCAAAGCAAAGCATTATTGGGTACAGTATGTACGATCAATACAGTCGTATGCTTGCTTAAAGTCAACGAAAATTTGGTATACGTCAATTTTGGACTTCCAAGGTTTTCTCAAATTCCTGTCAGGCAATGAAAAATTTTGTTTTTATTTTCTAAGATCTTTGTAAATATTTTGTACGCCGTACAAAGCAGTGATATGACTCTATAATTTTTGCACTGTAACTTGTCACCTTTCTTGTGGATAGGGAATATAGTTGATTGGCGCACTCTTTTGGCTTTGTTTTTCTTACCAAATGTGCTGGATGACTTTGTGAATAGCCTTCTGAATACTACAGCCACCATATCTAATGAGCTTCACTGGAATCCCATCGATGCTCGGCGCTTATTATTCTTTTGGGCTTTGATGGTGGAACAAACTTCATCCAAAGTTGGTGGGGCCAATCGAAGCTCTCCGCAGACATCTATAGGCTCCGATGTTATGGAGCTGTGCGGAGGATTAAGGAAGCTCTTAAAATATGATGCCCATCTTTCCTTAATCTTGGTTTCATCAGTGATGATGTTGTCGACGTCATCACGGTAGAACGTGGTTTTGGGGCGATAACCACGTTTCAGGCTTTTCACTACTTTGTATGCTTGTCTTGTGTTGTTGCCTACTAAACTTACATCGATGCTTCTCAATTGGTCATCATACTATTTTCTTTTCTTGATTATAATTATCTTATTCGCTACCCTTCTGAGATTTTCATAGTATTCTCTCTTCGTCCTAGTTTTCCTACCTAAATACTTCTTGTACGCCTGATTCTTTTTATCTAACGCATTTTGGCACTCATAATCAAACCAATCATTTCTTTTGCACCGGGCTTGATGTCTGATTATGTGTTCAGCCACGGTCTTAATAACCACTAGTCTTTAGCAATGCATCTGATAAGTTGGGAGCCCGCTGGCTGTCGAGGGTCTTCGTGAAACCTTTTGCCACAGACACCGTGTAGAGCCTTTCAATGTCAAATTCTTGTAGCAGGCTGGTCTTCGCCCAATACACCTGTGACATGCGACATCTAGGTTAATTTGATCAAGTAATGATCTGAGTTACAATTGGCTCCTAGGTCAAGTATGCTAAAGGCCCGCCGTTGTCGTATCAGAACATGGTGAATCTGACTTTGTGTGCTGCCATCCCGAGATACCTGGGTCATTATATGAACGTGTCGATATGGGAAGCAAGTCGAACGTATCACTAGATTTCTACTACATACAAAGTCAATCAGGCACTGGCCGTTGTCATTTGTTTCATCGCCATCCTCCAGTTGTTCCCCGATGAGATAGCTCATTGGCAACCTTAGTATTGAAATCACCAAGAATTATTTTTGTGTCGTTTGTAGGCAATGAGTTGACTAGTCCTTCCAGGTGATCGCAAAATGTTTCCTTCGTTTCTTCGTCCTTTCTTCGGTCATACAACCGTTCATTAACTGCCTTAAAATCAATAACGTGCAGTTTGAACTCCGTATCAACAATGAAGGCCACTCCGAATTCTCGTTTTCCAGTAGGCTTCCCACTTTTGAACATTGTGTGCGTGAACTGGGAAACTATCAACAAGTAGAATTGTGAAATTTGAGTCAAATGGAGCGTGGATTGATATATTTAGTTACACATATGAGGAGAATCTTATTCAATAATCGTTACTTTGCAGAACCACCTACCCCACGAGCGCTTACGGGACTAGATATGTACATGCTCTCTTTTGTTTTTATCTTCTTTTTATAATATATACATTTATACACTGCTAGTACAATTTAAATTTTGTTTTTAATACTTCTCTTTCCTATCATTTTTTCCATTACTCTTTCTTCGTCGCACAACGCTCGTGCGATCTGCCTTCACATTTTTTCGCTTCGTCAAGTGTGCCACCAAAACAATGTTCAATGTATAAGGAGGCACACAAAATAATGTGAATTAACCCTTCGTGAATATCGAGTCCAAATTCATGATCAGTTCTCAGAGATAAAAATTCATTATTATACGCCGCATAAACAAAAACTCTGAGTAACTGTCTCTTCAAGTATCTCGCCGATACTCCCTAAGATACTGAGCTTAAAAAAAATCTTCAGGTCCACGTTTCAATCAGTATTCATTAAATGATCCCTGAGAAGTGAGTTTACTTTCTTAACTATTTCTGCAAGATTGCTATATCTGTATGCAGAGCATCATGCGGGGCACCGTCCTTAAGACGATCCGTTCTGGCAAAAGGTATTACGAATTGATCTGCATTTCTCGCATTATATGGTTTGATTTGTGATACCTTAATTAATGGTGTTCGGTCCGATCCATTCGTTTTTAAATTTTTGTAGACAAATTTAGCATTCTCCATCATAATGATTTGACTAAAGGTTAATGATTTTGCTGATTGGTAAACCAAACTAGTTTGAGTAAGCATTGGAAGACTTAGAATGTTTTCATATGCTTTGGTCAGCAGCCTGGATATAATATTAAGATGTTGCTTTGCCGATTGGCTGCAAATAACAACTGGATAATGTAATTTTGTCAGCACAAATGCATTTAGAACAAGTTTCTTGATGTGCATTGGAAAATCCTCATATCTTCTTAACAAGCCTATTTTTGGGGCTAATTGCCTCCATAAACTATTCATGTGTGGCATGTGGTCATACGATGATCTATGATAAGACCAAGATATTTCATTTTTAGCACTCTATGCAATTTTTTGCCATCTTTGCAGTATTCCACTGATGGAATTTTCCTAGATCCTTGTTGCTAGTGTTCTCAATGGTAGTTGTGTCTCGTCCCGAACAAAATAGAACTGTGTCGTCAGCATATAATGTGTGATATCCCATTGGTCCACATGTATTTAGATTATTTATTATGTGTAAATAAAATATCGCCTAAATGCTCGCCATGGCTACGGTAGCATACTTCTATGGTCGATGGTCCATATTTTCAATGACTCTGAGACATAGTTGAGGTTTAATGTCGTTAATGTGTTGAATTATCTCATCCTTTAGCTCTTGAATCGTTCTTGGCTTATTGACGTACACTTTTTCTTTTAAATATCCCCAGAAAAAGAAGTCCTACGATGTCAAATCACATGATCGTAGCGACCAATTAACATCACCACAACGTAAGATAACACGGCCATTGAATTTCTCGCGCGAAAGAGCCATTGTTTCGTTAGCTGTGTGGCAAGTGGCACTATCCTGTTGGAACCACATATCATCCAGATCCATAACCTCAATTTGTGGCCACAATAAGTCCGTTATCATCTCGCAATAGTACAAACCACTCACGATAGCTGCTTGGCCGTCCTCATTTTCGAAGAAGTAAGGTCCGATGACGCCGCCAGCCCATAGTCCGCACCAAAGAGTCACTCTTTGTCGATGCATCCGCTTTCCAACAAGCACTCGTAGATTTTCATTTGCCTAAATGCGGCAATTCTGCATGTTAACAAATCCACTGAGCTGAAGATGATTTTCTTTGTAAAGTCACCAGTCCCTTCTGTCTATTCAACCAGCCATTCGGCGTATTGACGACGCTTAAAATGGTCAGTAGGCTTCAGCTCTTGAGTCAATTGAACCTTGTGAGCACGTAAATTCAAATCTTTATTCAAAATTCGCATCACTGATGTTTGTGAGACGTTCAATTTTTAGGCACGACGACGAATCGAGGTTGACGGGTCTTCTACCACACTATCGCGAACAACAGCAATGTTTTCCGCAGAACGAACTGGACGAGCTTGCACAGGTGATTTCACATTTCCTACAGATCCAGTTTGCTGAAATTTGCGCACAATTCTCCCGATTGTGGACACATTTGGTCAATTTTGCTGGCCAAAAAAATCACGAGGTGCACGAAATGCATTTTGGTTTGAACGCCCATTTTCGTAAAAGGTTTCAACAACTTTAAGACGCTGCTCAATTGTGTACCTTTCCATGGTTGACTTTGTCAAATACTGAAACAAAGAAATGTTACATTAAGCTGGGCGAAAAGCTTGACGTTAAGGTGTTACTTACAATAAACATCGTGCATTATGGTTGGACCACCCTTTATTCGCGTATAAGAGTGTCAAATTTGTTCCACTTGATTGATTTGTATGATTAACAACCATCGAAGTTGTAGTCGGTGCTCCTCCTGGCGATCAATATTCTACGTTGAAATTCCGGACACTCTATCGGGTCAGCTGTGTGAAAATGATCAGCATTATTATTGTTCTCAATACAGTTGCAGCACTTCTCAATCGCGTTTTTGCAATCCTTTAAGTCATGCTTTCCTTCCCATTTCATACAGATTTGCTCCCCTTCACATTTTGATGTGTTGCGGTGGTATTTTTGGCATTTAAAACACCTCCTTACGTTATGTTACGAGTTTTCTAAAGGAACTGTTAACGAGTTATCGAAAAGAAATGTCTTCGCGCATGTACTGGTCTATACAGAAAGCTTGAGATGGATTGGAAGTACTATCTATCGAAGTCGAGTCGACACTTTCATATCGAAACTTGTCTGAAATCGTGTCGGAGAGTCTGTAACTGTGGGTGAAAAAATTTTGCACCTCTTCCACCCTACTGACGGGTACATTGAGATTTGTCTCATCACTGGCTTCATCCTCCAGAAGCATTCGTGTGTTTGAACGTAAATCGGTGTATTTGTGATTCTGCTGGCACCCCAATTATATATTATTTATACTCGTATATAGGTGGGCCGCCGACAAGAAGTTAGAATATCCTCTAAATTTGAATGCTTGGGATTGAAGGTTCCAATGGAGATACTCATTGGGGAGGCATATTGAGACTGTTCTAGCCGAGATGGGGCAGTTTAGGTTTTGGTGGCTGAATAAGAAAAAATAATAATAATCGCACAATGATGCAATTCGAGGGCAGTCTCATTTCTTGACCGTAACGGGATTCAAGAAGGGGATACGATCAGTATCACGCTTAACAGTGTGACTATTACCTGATTTTTAATTTAGTACCCATCATAGCTGGGTGGGCTGATAGGTAGATAGAAGTCCCACAAGAACAAACTCGTTGTCATCAAAGAGTTTTGAGCTTGGTAGCTGCTGTGTAAGCGGTGAGTACCCTAACCACTACAACATATGCATTAAATGGCAATTACTAAATTATTCGTGGTTATTCGCTGTTTCTTTGCGGTTGTATTTTTGTTGCAGCTCATTATTGTTACGCTAAGCATGATTGCAATTTGCTTGTGTTCCTTATTTTAAATAACTAGAGTTAAGTTTGTCATATAGGTTAGGAATATCGTAATAATGAATTGTTAGTAGTCTGGTAACGTTTCTAAGAACTAAACTGTAAGTTCAAAGCACACTCTTTCATTATGTTCTTTAGTAAAATGTAAGTTTTTAAAAGAGTTGGTTAGTTTTGTTCTCCTTTTTTCCAATTAATTTATAGTATTTAGGAACTTTCATTTGAAAGCATATGATAACGTTCTTTTGTTTTTGGACTAATTCATTGATTGAATATTGTTTCTATTTAGACTGCTATGTGAGCCATTAAGTTTTTGAATACATTGATGTTGTAAAACATGATTTATGTTTTTGTAAAGTTTAGAACATTCTTCAAAGCACTACAGCCCCTTTCAGGCCTTCGCTTCCTGCAACAATCGGCTCCAACTATCTCGGTCCATTGACTGCATTCTCCAATTTTAAAATCCGAGCAGCGATGAACTGTCTTTGTCGAACGAGTCAGAGCAGCGCTTCCTCAGTTTCTCCACTGGTCTCCGGCCTTCAGTTCTCCCAGCAAATCTCTTTTTGGGCATTCGTTGTTCATCCATACGATTTATATGGCCAGCCCATTGCAGTTTCTGCAGTCTGACAATTGTTGAAACCTCCAGCTCATCAAAAATTTCATAGAGCTCATCGTTGTATCGAATTGGCCAATGGTCTCCATTTGGTTTCGCTCCAATTATTCGCTTCAGGACCCGTCACTCAAAGGTGTTCAATATATTTGCGGATGCTTCAGTTAGGGTCCATGTTTCTCGCCCATAGCATAACACAGGTTTTATCACAGATTTGTATACCTGAAGCTTTGTTTTCCTGTGTTTGCAGCTCATCTTCACGATCGTCAAAATTGAATAAAAAATTTTATTTGTGAGCTGTATTCTTCAGCGTATTTCGTCTCTTTTGTCCACATTTTTAGTAATTTTGGCGCCCCAAAAACACAAATTTGCCCACATTTTCGATATTGTATTCGCCAAGTGTGATACTTTGAGTATTTGAGGTATTTTTCTTCGACTGCGGCATGAGCTCTGTTTTATTTTCATTTATTTGTAGCCCTACTAGTTTTGCTTCGCTGTCGAGTTTCAACAAAAGTTTTTAAGTCGTTGTTAACGATCGTGACAAAATGTTGATGTCGTCCGCATAGGCTACTGCTTGGCTTGACAGGTAGCTTTCTAATGACATATTCCAGAGCCAAAATGAATAGCAATGGGACCAGCTCATCTCCCTGCTTTAGTCCAATATTTGTGTCGAAGGCATCGGTGAGTTGGTTATTGATGCGAACTCGGGAGATTTATTTATTTATTTATTTATTTATTTATTCAAGTCCATTTAACAGACAGAAATCCAATTACAAAATAGGTTTAGACAATTAAATATAATTGAATATAATTTAGAGTAAGACAAATCAATACAACAAATCAAGCAGAAAAGAGTTAATCTAAAACATGTAAGAAATGAAGATAGAGTCAAGATCAAAGTTTATAAAATTTAGTGCTAAGGAACATTAATCACTATTCGCAAAAAGTAACATCTTTAATTTAATTTTAAAAACAAAGTAGGACGTGGATAGAGAACCAAGCTCGAGGCTGTTATGCATTCTGATGATTCGTGGCATAATTGAGTGAAAATATAAATCTATTCGGGCGTACGGAACCTCGAGAATGTGATTAGACCGACTAGGTCGTGCATACAGTCTGTATTGCAAGTCTGCGCTTAGGGTGGAGGCAATTTGTTGGTGGTACAACTTAAAAAGGAAACATTTATCTAAGAAGGTTCTACGGGACGACAGAGAAGGGAGACGAAGTATGGATAGACGACGCTCATAAGACTCATAAGCTACGTTGAATTTGAAAAACACAATACGGGTAAACTTATGCTGAACAGCTTCTAGTGAGTTCATAAGATATAAATGTCTAGGAGACCACACTACTGAGCAGTACTCAAGGAGCGGGCGGACAAGACACGTGAACAAGCGAACAGCGGTAGCAATATTTGCAAACTTATGCAAATGCAGCAGCTTAGAGTAACAGGAGAGGAGTGATATGGGACGATAGTTTGAGGCAGATGATGGGTCGCCATTTTTAAAGATAGGAACAACATTTGCATCTTTCCAGTACGTTGGAAAGGTGCCAGTACTAAGACTGAGATTGAATATAAGGGAAAGAGGAAAACACAAAGAGGAACAAAGTGACTTTACAAATATATTAGGTAATCCATCAGAAGAAATATCCTGAGGGGAGGAGGCTTCAGTGTTATTACATTTGACAGTATGCGGGATAGAAGAGGAAGATTTAAGGGATCGGAAGTATGACCAAAAGGGTTTAGGGTTATTTGTCAGGAGGGAACTCTCTAAGCTGCTAAAGTAGTTTTTCATGGCCCTTTTGATCTCTGTTTTAGCCAAAGAGCGCAATCTGCAGAAATTTTGCCTAGCATCATCACTTCCGGTCAATTTATAGTGCCTATGCCCCTTATCTTTGGCTCTTAAGGCACGAAGAACACTTCGGGTAAGCCAAGGCTTCATTTTCACATTGCGAGGAGCTTGGAGCGGAGTGTAAAGAGCAATCAGATTATTCAGGTAATCATAGAATTTGTTCAAGGAACTATCGCAGTCAAGACGAGTGAAGAAGGTACACCAGTTGACCGAGTCCAGATTGGTTTTAATTGCCTCATAATTTGCTTTAAAGAAATTGTAACGACAAACTGATGCAGTTCTCTGGGTTTTAAGGGTAACAATGGATAGTGATAGAGACAAAGGTGGATGATGGAGATCAGGTTGAACATAAGGATGTAAAACGGGAGCTATAGATAGACACCTAGTTTGAAAATTTGACATGACAAGGTCCAGAAGACGACCATTAGGGTTACGGATATGATTAAACTGTGAAAAAGAACAAAGGGAAAGAAAGGAAGAAAGTAACAAAGAAGGATTATTTGTTGAGGAAATACCAGGTGTTGTTAAGTGGTCCCATTCCACTGCCGGTAAATTGAAGTCCCCACAAATTATAATTCTGCAAAGTGGATGACGATCAAGAAGATAGGCAGAGAGTTCATCGAAGAAGGCTTCGTACACCGTTAAGGGAGAATCACAAGGAATATACACAGAGGAAATTAATAATGAGGAGTTATGAGGAAGAGGGAGTTTCAAAATTACACACTCAACAGCACGAGCAAATTTGAAATCAGCACAAAGTGAACTATTGAGGGATTTGCAGACTGCAACCAAGACTCCCCCACCATCAGATTTATTAGTGACGTTAAGGTCACGGTCACAAGGGTAAACTAAATAGTCAGGTAATATTTCTGCATTTGAAATATTCTCATTTAACCACGTTTCAGTTAAACAGATAACTGAATCGCTAGTTAATTGGGACACGAGTAGTAAGTCCTCAAGTTTGGTTCTCAAGCCACGAACATTCTGATAATAAATAGAAATAAATGAACGATTAGGAAATGAAGAATTATTTTCAGAGTTAGATGGTCCTTGAAGGTTGTTGAGGCGATTTGGAACCTTTATCGGGACAAAATCGCCGCTTGGGGTGCATTGTATCGAATGTTTTAATAAGTGTGCCCTATGGCCAAAAGTCGGAACTGAGTAGGCTAGAAAGTTCAGCCGGAACTGTCAGCTTGAAAAAACTTATAACCTGGTCAGGAAGGTTGTCTTTTGTTAACTTTACGCACCTGAAAATACTGGGCGTGTAGCCAAGCTTCGATGTTACGTAGTTGGTAAGCGAGCCTTGATATGAACAACTGGAGAGGTGGGGAGGCTGCTCGTAATACTCCGTTATCAGCTAAAACACTCTCTGTAGAGTTTTATGGTGCTGAAGACACAACGATATTTTGCTGAAGATTCGTTAATTGTGTTAGGCTCAGTTCGGATTGAGGCTGAATTTTATGTTGCTGTTGTATAGGCAAGATAGACTGCTGCATGCAACTATTATGTTGCAGGACCGTAGCTTTATTAATTGTAGCCGGAATTGAGTCCTGATTACAAGCATGTTGTTGTTGCGCAAGCACACTTCCTGTAAGAGGCTGCTGCTGCTCAAGAGGTGACACGGCAGAATTTTTGATAATGCTGTGACGGCGTGACGATACCAGCTCATCATACACACCGGGCGAAACTAACTGAGGGGACAGCAGAAAATTTTGAGGTGTAGACGGTTGATCCGGAAACTGCTGTAGCTGATCCTCACTCTGCGGCAGACTCAGGAGCAATTGCTGTTGTTGTAAAGCATGCTCAGGTTTCTGTTGTTGTAAAGCAAGCTCAGGTTGGTGTTGTTGTAAAACATGCTCATTTTCAGGTGGAAGGAAAGCAACACCCTGTTCCGATTGCTGGTTCATCTGGTAGGTCGACGATAACTCCGCCAGCACAATTGAAACAAGAGATGCTAAAGAAATTTTAGACTCATTAAGTTTCTCCTGCAGTTTCGAAAATGAAGCTGAAAGGGACTCCACTGTAGCATTAGCTGACCAAAGCCGGTTTACAAATGATGATATGGTATCTTTGCGGCACCTAGCGCAGTACCAGTATACCCCAGAACCGCTTCGCATAATATTATCAGCCACTGGGCCAGTTAAGTTCACGCATTTAGCGTGGAAAGTTAGTCCACAAATGCCAAAACACGTCACCATTTTAGTTTTATTCGGCCTATCTAGGCAAGTAGTAGCCATGCATATAGACATAATGCAATTAAAAAGTTAGAACATAGCACAGGCACAAACTCACGCACTAAAATTATGATACACAAACACTCCACAAGGGAAAATCCAAGGGGAAATTCGTGAAATGGTTTAAGCCACGGCAAAAAGTTTAGCCAAGACACTAGTAGTGAGTAAAATTCTTGAGTTCACAATAAGCAAATCACTATTGAATATAATATCGCGAATTGATGACACTGAAGCTTTTTGCTTCTAATGAGAACAAAGAAAAATTTGAAAAGGATTAAGAAAAGAAAATTTAAATTTCAGATACCACACTGTCACTGTTAGCAAAGACACAATATCTTAACGCGGTGGAAACAAGATCACCCAAAGACACTAACCGAAAGAACTTCAGCGGTGAATTAATTTAAGAAACTAGGTAATTAGACGATTTCAAAGCACAGCGAGAAGATACACAGCAGAGCTCGTTGACTGTCGGATTCATAAAAAAAAAGAAAAAAGACGTCATTGTCATTTTGGTAAGGCAGACTAATTTTGCTGGGATACCAAAGTATAGTATTATTTGATACAGCACGTTACGACCGATACTGCTGTATCCTTGCTTAAAGTTAACGAATACTTGGTATATATCTATGTCGAACTCCCAGAATTTTACAAGTACCTGCCTGTCTGTATGCAATTGGTCTATTGTCGATCTACCTGCTCTAAAACCACCTTGATACTCCCCAATGGTACTGTTGTTGTATGATCTGATTTTAATTTCTAAGATTTTTGAAAATATTTTGTACGCCGTACAAAGTAGTGATATGCCCCTATAATTGGCGCACTGTAGCTTATCACCTTTTTTGTGGATACTAAATATAATTGATTCGGCATATGTTCTTGTTACCAAATGTGGTGGATGATTATATAGATGGGTTTCCGAACACCGCCGCCATCATATTTTATAAGCTTCACTGGTATCTCATCGATGCCCGGCGCTTTATTATTCTTTGAGCTTTGATGGTGGCACCAACTTCATCCAGAGTTCGGGGGGGGGGGGCCAGCGGTAGCTCTCCTGGAATATCTATAGGCCCAATGTTCTGGAGCTGTGCGGAGAATTGAGCAGGTTCTTAAAATATGATGCCCATTTTCATAGTATTTTCTTTTCTTAACTCTAATCATCTTATTCGCCACTCTTCTGAGATTTTCATAATGTTATTCGTCCTGGTTTTCCAATCTAATTATTGCTTGTACGCCTGAATCTTTTTTAAATGGCGCAGCCTGGCACCAATCATTTCTTTTGCGCCGAGTTTGATGTCCAATTATCTTTTCTGCCACGGTTGCTGCTTACATTTCCATCCACAGCTTCTTTTCAGCGATGTGTCTAATATGATGGGAACTAGCTAGTTGACGTGGATCTACGTGAAATTTTTCACCACAGGCACCGTCTGGAGCCTTTCGATGTCAAATTTTTGAAGGGGGGTAGTCTTTGCTGAATACGCCTTTGAAATACGACATCGGTGATTTTTTTTGTGGTAGGGAGGTGAATGCCATTTATGCACAGAGTGTATGACTCTCATGCTCGCAAGAACTGAACTCTCCACTAAACAAATCCCCTGTCAACCTGAGAACCCAGCCTGGAACCGTTTGCCACCTGGTTCCATTTGTCAATCGATTCAAGCATCACCGCGACTATATTATCCGGGGTGAGCTCCCCCGTCTCCCTGTAGAGTTCCCTTCGCAGCCTGACCCATTTTGTACACGCAAAAATGTGTGGACAATTGAGGGACCGTGCCTTACCAATCTTGTGTAGGTAAGACTGAAAACACCCATGCCCGCTCAAAAGCTGGGTCAGATAGAAGTCAGTCTCACCATGCCTTCGATTTGGCCACGGTCTCACATCCGGGATGAGGCGCGCAGTCCACCTTCCCTTCGTGTAATTGACCCATGACTGCTGCCAATCGTTGAGTAAGCGCTGTCTCTTCTCGCGCACAACCATCTCCCTCACAACCTCGTTTTGGCGCAATTAAAAAGCGCGGCACTCTCTAGCAAGGAGGGCGACAGGTATCAAGCCTGCAATAACTCTCACCGCCAAGTCAGAGACTGTTGGATACGAGGATGCAATTCTCAGTGCTCCTCTTCTCTGTACCTGTGCCAAACGTTTTCGGTATACCTCCTTGCTGAGTCCGTCGCCCAACACTTCTGCTCCATACAGTAGCACTTACCCCACAGCACTCATCAAGAGGCGTCTTCTTGATGGGCTTTATCCCCCTATGTTGGCCATAAGTCGACTCAGAGCCGATATTCCCGAACCTGCCTTCTCAGCCGTTGCCCTGATTTGCTCAGAGAAACTCATCTTCGAGTCGAGCAGTAGCCCCAGGTACTTCACCGCTGGCTTCAATGCGATTCGTATATCTCCCATATTGATCATCCTTACTCTCTTTTTTGTCAAGATGACCACTTCGGTTTTCTCCAGTGCTAAACTGAGCCCGCGAGCAGTCATCCAGTCCCTCACTGAGTGCAATAGCGTACCTAGCCTAAGTTGCGCTAGTTCAACGGTGCGTCCAGTGACCAGAGCCGCAACATTATCCGCATAGCCGATCAAGCGTGACTCATCTGGCATCTCGAGTCTCAGTAGCTGTCGTAAGACGCGTTCCACAGATCCGAACCAAGGATAGATCCTTGGGCAACACTCGATGTAATTTATATCCTTCGTTGGCGCTGTGTCGTGTCGTAGAGCAGGCTTCGCTCCTTTAGGTAGTTCATCTTTTCCGCGTCATGTATACAAGGCTTCATTCTGGCGCCAAGCTTCCGCATAACTAGCTTGTAGCCAAGGCCCCACGGATCCTTGTTCACATTGTCCACTAGATCTTGTCAGGAGCGAGCCTTGCTATTGTTGATCAATTTGCGAAGGCATTTCCTGGCCGACTTATATGCTGCCACCTGGTTGCATGCCTCATCACGGTTCCACCAATACACTGGGAGCTTGCCGTGCCGGGGTTTTCGACGGGGCATAGAAGCGCAGCAAGCTGTCGCAATGATGCTCATAGTTGAGTTCACCACGTCTTGAGCTGCCAGTTCTCCCGTCCCCTCCGGAGCTCCCTGCAGCGGCTCACCTGCTGTGAGCACCTCGATGAACCCCTCGACGTCCACCTTTCCGATGTTCCATCCAGATGTAGAAAGCCGAGAGCAAGGACATCGGGAGAGAACATCACTGATCTCAAGCAGAATACACTGATGATCACTGGCTGATTAGTCCTCTAATACTTTCCAGTTGTGTATCCTCCGTACCAAGGACTCCGAGGCAAATGTCACGTCCAATACGGCGGATAGTTGGCGTATTTCTAGAGTCTAGTATGACGAGCGCCATCCCGGCCTCCATTTCTAGGATTCGTTTTCCCCGCGAATCCGTCTGAAGCATGCCCCATTCGATTACTTTCGCGCTGAGGTCACCCCAACGAGCAAGTTCCCGTCTGCGTTCGAGACAGTGCCCTCCAGAGCATTAAGCTTGGCTTGGAAAGATGATATCGATTCGTTAGGCATTAGGTACACACTAAAGAAGATGGTCCCTGAGCACCGAACCCACACGAAACCATCCCCCGTCCACAACGCTCCGCTTGAAAGTCACTGTTCCGAGCCCAGATGGCAGCAGTTCCAGTTTCGTCTGAATACCATAATGCCGAACTTTTATCATGGTGTTGGACTCTCAGCTTCAAGAAGTTGGCTTGCGTATCCCTCGCAAACTGCTCAAGCAGATTTTGGGTGGTTGAACTGCGGTGTAGGTTTAGCTGCAGGATGCGGGTCATCGGAGTTCTGATCTTGCCTTGGCTAGGGCTTCCTGGAACACACAACATTTTTCTGATCCCAAGATGTATCCAAAATCAGGTTTTGGATCAGCATCCTTGCAGAGAATACAGTTTGCCTCCTTGGTACACTCTCTTCGTTGCTCTTCGCTGTATCCTACAGATAACCTACCCTATTCGTACTTTGCCCTTGTTCAGGAATTGTTCGGCGTCCTTTTCGGTCAAGTTAATTATGGCCATGCGTTGTCTCCTGTTGTTTTCTGGTGTCAGTCTCGCTTTGATCCTTCCCACGCTAGGGAACTCCCTTTGATGGCCTCTTCTACCTCGGCCAGATCCGCCACGCAGTCAATGTCTCGTATTTTGTTCATTGCCATCGGCTCGAGCGAGGCCACAGCTGCGCTTTTGCCGAGGACTTTCTTTACTGCATCACAGAATGCTTCCTTATTGCCGGCCTCTGCTCTGAATTTGACCAGTATGCGGCCCGACCGGGTTGTTCGTACTACTTTAATGGTAGTGTTGGGTTCTTCGGGCCTTACGCTTCCTCTGATGTCCAGCAGTACCTCCACATAGGATCGGCCATCTTGGGGTTTTACGAGCAGTGCCTGCTGCCGGGGTCTTCGTCGGGGCTTCTGTCTCTCCTGTTTTGCGTTAGGTCTTTTTTCCTGTTGAACGTCCGTGCGAACTTTACGTTGTGCCACTTTTTGAAGGAGTTTCTTTGCGGCTTTCTTCGCTCCTTTTGTAAGCACTATCCGGAACCCGTGATCTGGTGCTCCACGCCCATCAAGTGCCTCTTCCTTCCTTCTTTTATCCCGATCTCCTTCGATTGGGCTAGACGCCATTCTTTTATTGATTTTTAATGGTGAAGTTATCTGCGTGTGGCCTTAAGATTTCACCCCCAGCGCTTTTTTAGCCTTCTGCTCGTCTTCGGCCTTTAGCCAGCTCCTCCGATAATGCCCTATGAGATCTAAGAGCTCCTCTAGTTCAAGGAGCCCAACCTTTACTGCTTTGCTGATTTTTGGGGAGCCACATGCAGATTGTATTCTTTTCAGAACATCTCCCGCTTTTCGGAATAGCCTTTCTTCTTCGTGTCGCTGGGTGGCAATTGTACTTTGCAACCATCCTTGGGAATGCAGTACTTCCGCTACCTTTTCGACGTTGGCGGTGCAATCAGACAACGTCGCTTTATTTGTTTAGTCACTCGTTGCTTTCCGTGCCGTAATCTCCTCTTTGACTTCAGGATGTTTCTTCACTATGTCGGGATTTGCGACCCTTGCATCGGTCGCTTCGGTAACGATCACAGCAGTGACCATCGAGTTCTCGATGCTCTTTGTATTTTTTTCCACCACTCGAACACCTGAAGCGTCCTGCAGAGTTTCCCGCTTTTCCTTTATAGGACACTCTGGTATTCTTATGATTTTTTTGCTGCGCCTAAACGCCACAAGAATCTCAGTCTGAACCAGACTGTCTGTTAATCTCCGTTTTTTGTGCGTCTTCACTGTCATTGTATTGTTCGTCGATTATGTCATGGTTAGTATCGCTCTCGATGTACTGTTAACATCGTGGCTGCAACTGCTGGTTGCGTCGTCATCATTATTATTTTTTATTTCTTTTTTTGGATTTTTTGATCTTTTATTTTGGTTGCTCCAGTTTGATTGGGCCACCCTTGGAGCCGCTATCTCCGTTCGTGTGTGTAGTCGCATTTTTCGTCTCAGGGTTATCTTTGCAGAGCAGGGAGGCCATGCGAGGGTTGGCATAAGCCCTTATTGGGACAAGTGCTCAGAGCCAGACCAGCGCTAATCGGGAGTCCGTCTCAACCGAACCTACACCACCAACCCAATGGTGTGAATTTCGAACGTACTCCGATGCCTGCTAAGGTTTTATCGGGACGGAGACGGTACGATAGTTGAATTGGAGCCATTCACACACGAGTGTCACCTCGGTGCTACTGTGCAAAGCAATTAGATCCAATCAGAGTCGTTACCTGTCATCCCAGGAGGGAACCTTACGGCGCCCCCCATATCCTCGGGTCCGTGGGGGTGGCACTCTCCAAAGAATGCTAGCCTCCAAGAGTGCTCTTATCGACCGGCATTCCCCCTGCGGGACTTTCCTCGGGTACGTGGGGGCGGAAACCCCCAAAGAATGCTAGCCTCCATGAGCATTCCTGTCGACCAGGATTCCCCCTGCGGGGGATAGGTTAGTTTTACCAAGGAATGATCCGAGTTATAGTTGGCTCCGAGACCTATCTTTGTTGGATCAGAACATGGTCAATCTAGTTTTGTGTGTTGCCATCTTGTGATACCCAGGTAATTTTATGTATGCATCAATGTCGAAAGCAAGTCGAACGTATGACTACATTACTGCTAAATGCAAAGTCAATCAGGCGCTGATCATTGTCATTTATTTCATCGTGGAGGCTATATCCTCCAGTCACTTCCCGATGACATAGCTCAAATGCATACTTGTAATGCTTGAATCAATAAACCGCATTTGAATTTGAGAGTGTTCCTATCAGAAGGGCTTTGTGATCATCCTAGGGCTGAAAACAACTGTAGAATGGGCTGGCGGCGTCATCGGGCCGTACTTCTTCGAAAATGAGGACGGCCAAGCAGTTTCCGCGAATGGTGCTCGCTGTTGCGAAATGATAACGGACTTCTTGTGGCCAGTAATTGAGGTTATGGACCTGGCCAATATGTGGTTCCAACAAGACGGTGTCACTTGCCACACAGCGAACGAAACAATGGCTCTTTTGCACGAGAAATTCAATGGCCTTGTTATCTCACGTTGTGGCGATGCTAATTGGCCGCCACGATCATTTGATTTGACATCGTTGGACTTCTTTCTCTGGGGATATTTAAAAGAAAAAGTGTACGTCAACAAGCCAAGAACAATTCAAGAGCTAAAAGGATGAGACAATTCGGTACATTAACGACATTGAACCTTAATTATGTCTTAGTGTCAATGAAAAAATGGACCATCGGATAGAAGTATGCCCCCGTAGTCATGGCGAGCATTTGGGCAATATTTTGTTTTACGCAGAATCATCATAGATCTTTCTATTATAATAGAAAATATTAATATAATTCTCTGAAAACTTTTTGTTTTATTTACAAATAACATCATGCGTTTTGGTTGGAGCACTCTTTATATATGTATATATATCATCTACTCAGAGGCACATTTAACCATCTACCCTTCTACGACTTTCTACGATAACTTACTTGTACATTAAGATTATTAAGCATATTGGTTAAAGTGGATTGTCTTGCAATCAATTGTAATAAACATAAGCAGTCGAGCAGCCCCGTGGTGATCAGGAGTGGCTGCTCCTGAAGAGAAAAGGTGGTCACCCCGTCGAAACTGCTTAGTTTGTTGTTTTACTAGTGTAAAGTAAACTCCATCCGTCAAGTTTCCATCCTTTAGACAGAGATGAGTGGTTCACTTCTGCCACTTTAACATCTTTAGGTTTGACATTCCCCTTGTAATGCAACGACCTTCTTCGGTGAAAGTAACGGTTGCTTTTTGTGTAATGTTTGCGTTTGTCTCAAGCCTCCGTGTCCGCTAACTTAAACGAGGCAAAACAATATTGAATTTCTGTAGAGTAGATTAATTGACACCTAATAGAACTTTTCTAAAGACAATAAAAATTGATCGGTGTGTCTTGTAGAGTAGAGTACGCGTGATAAGTATTTTGTAGGGTAGCTTCGTGGCTCGACAAGAACCCGCCTCATATGATCCCGCAAATGCTAGTCATCAAGCACGCGTACGCGGTCGTTAAGCGAAGCTAGTTAGCTGAGCTCGGTGTTGTTTTAGCTCGCTGACACTTGTGCCAGACCATCACACCCGTGTCCTACATGGACATTTCGAAAATCATTACACAATATAACAGTTATGTACTTTTTTGGGTGTGCTGCTTATGTGTTGGTATTCTTCAATTTTTCGTAAGATTTCATCGACTTTTTCAGTGATAGATCGACCTGAACGAGGTGTATCTTTGACATCAAAATTTCCGGAACGAAAGCGAGCGAACCATCTCTTGGCTGTGGCTTTTGATAAAGTATCTTAACCGTAGACAACACAAATTTTTCACGAGCCTGTGATGCATTCTCACCTTGATCGTACTGATATTGTAAAATATAATGAATTCTCTCAGAAATTTCACTCATTTTTAAGTGAATACAACTTTTCACACGAATGACGTAATACAAAGCTGACCATGCGAAAATTGTAGACTGGAATGTCACTTTTCAAACACGCGTCACTTTGACTTAATCTGATTATCTCTTTACTGTTTAGACTATCATATATATGCATAGATATATATATATATATATATATATATATATATATATATATATATATATATATATATATATATATATATATATATATCGTTACACATACATATATATATATATACATATAAACATATATATATATATATATATATATATATATATATATATATATATATATATCGTTATACATATATATATACATATTTATATATATATATATATATATATATATATATATATATATATATATCGTTATACATATATATATATACATATTTATATATATATATATATATATATATATATATATATATATATATATATCGTTATACATATATATATATACATACAAACATATATATATATATATATATATATATATATATATATATATATATATATATATATATATATATATATATATATATATATATATATATATACATATATATATATATATATATATATATATATATATATCGTTATACATATATATATACATATTTATATATATATATATATATATATATATATATTATATATATATATATATATATATCGTTATTCATATATATATACATATTTATATATATATATATATATATATATATATATATATATATATATATATATATATATCGATATATATATATATATATATATATATATATATATATATATATATATATATATATATATATATATATATATATATATATATGTTCGAGCTGAGACGGAACAGTCTAGGTTTTGGTGGCCAGATGACAATTACTAAATTATTCACAGTCGTTTGTGGTTTTTCAATGCAACTCATTATTACTACGTTAGCTGTTATTCTACTCGTATTTTGATAAGTTTAACATTCGGATTAGGAATATTGGTCTCTTAGGATCAGTTTAAGTTTTTTTTTTCTTTTTTGGTAATATTGGTTAGAATTGAGTCGTTACATATTATATTACATTATATATACGAGTATATATATATATATATATATATATATATATATATATATATATATATATATATATATATGTATATATATATATATATATATATATATATATATATATATATATATATATATATATATATATAAATAATGAATATTGCAGCTCGTCGAGCTGAGATGGAACAGTCTAGGTTTTGGTGGCTAAATGGCAGTTACTAAATTACCCACAGTCGTTGGTGGTTTTTCGTTTTTTTTCATTGCAACTCATTATTACTACATTAGCTTTTATTGTACTTTGATAAGTTTAACATGTAGGTTAGAAATATTGTTCTGTTACGATTAGTTTAAGTTTTTTTTATAATATATTTTATATATTTTATAATATCCTCCGAATTCGAGCTCGCGAAATCAACCGTTTCAATGGAGATACTTTTTTGCGAGCTTTGTTGGGGCTGGTTGAGTTGGCCTAGGTTAGTCGAGTTGTTTTAGGTTGAAATGGCTAAATGGTAATTGCTAAATTATTTGTGGTTTCATGAATATTCATTGTTAATAATGAAATAACTGAGAAATGGCAGATATACAACCAAAACAAAATCACAAACCTTTACTACAACCCCTGGGCTCAAACAAATCTTATTTTCAGACACAAACCTTGGTTTCATTATGTCAAGCAGTTGAATGCAAACATACAAAAACAAATCAATAGAATTCTGCTCAACATACCATCTACAAGACTAAACAAGTTGAGTAAGCAGGAGAGTGCTCCTACCAGAAGGTCTTTGTAAACATCCTAGGGTCAGAAACAAGTTTTCTAATGGCGTGAATCGATAATTTGAATTATTCATCCAATACTTAGATATGAAATTGTTCAAATTTATACAAAAGATGCACAGTTTCTTTCATAAGCACAGTGCAGCCGCCATTTTAATCTAGCTTAAATGATTTTTCTGAATGCTCGGCCGATTGAACATGTTCAAGTTAAACACTTTTCCTTAAATTTTCATAAAAATGGAAAGAAAATAAAAGTGCCTAAGTCAATTTAAAATATATATAGGGTTTTCCAATAAGAGGTGTTATTTTGAATAGATCTTCTGATTTAACACCTTGCGACTTCTTCCTTTGGAGCCACGTGATAGAGAAGGCCTATGCCAAAAGCCCAGCGTCGATTCAAGATCTCAAAGATGAAATTCGTGAGGCTATCGAGGACAGAGGGTAACCACTTTGCGATTTGGTTATGGAAAATTTCATGAAGAGGATATGATCCTGTAAGCGTGTCGTAGTGGTTATTTGCTCGATGTTAATTATTGCTATTAACGGCATATCTTCTTCTTTATAATCAAATAAACATTCGATCATTTGTATTAAAAATGGCATTTTCCTTTTGATATCAAAATAACACCTCTTATTGGAAAACCCTATATCAACCATAAACACGTGTTATTGTTGGTATAATTCCATATAATTGAAATGGCTATAACTCACTTGATTATGATTCGATCTCAATTGAATTTTGTGAACATATATATCTTATGTTAGTCTATATAATTGCAAAATTTCAAAAAGTTTAAAGGTACCGTTTTGATTTCATGGGCAAAAATGTAAGATCTACAAATCATACTATTATTAACAAAGTTGAGCGAATTTCGATTTCTAAGGTATTTGTTGCCCTTGTACTCATATAGGTCCACGTTCGTGATAATTTTCAGATTTTTCGGCTGAAAGGTGTCCAATCGCGAGGGGGGGGGGGGGACACTAATTTTGGGTACATTTTGCCTTCCCCTGGACCCCCTAATTCATAAAATGGTTTTTTTAATTTCAGATTCTAAAAGTTTTAATCAAGACCTTTCATTTGATACCCCACTCGACTACCTTTGATGAAAAAAAATTTTTAAGGGCCAATTCGTTATTAGGGGGGACCCCCCTTAAACATTTTTTAAATTTTTGTTAGTGCCTTAACTTTTGAGAGACCATCACTTTTGACCTTTTCACAAAGTTTGAGCATTCTAGCTTCTTTAGTTTCTGAGGAAATAAGCTGTGACGCACGGACAGACGGACAGACGGACAGACGGCCAGACGGCCAGACGGACAGACGGACGGACGGACAGACGGACGGACGGACAGACGGACGGACAGACGGACAGACAGGTCACGAAACTAGTAGGTCTTTGTAAAAAATTTTTTTACAAAGACCTAAAAAAGCTAAATTAGTTCCCTCTTAGGGGTGCAAGTTGTGTGACACTACTGATGATCTTGAACATAGAATTTTTAACTGAAAAAACTCATATGTATTACATGTAGTATCACTATTACACGTAATACCCATATTACATGTAATAGTGATACTACATGTAAAACATATGAGTACAATGAATAGTTCATGTAATGTAATAATATTACATGTAATATATATATATATATATATATATATATATATATATATATATATATGTATATATATATATACATATATATATATATATATATATATATATATATATATATATATATGTATATATATATATATATATATATATATATATATATATATATATATATATATATATATATATATATATATGTAATTGCTCATACTTACCCTTTTCTCATAAAGTGCTTCATTGATACAGTCAATGACACACATCCAATAAATCAACCTGAAAACATAACAAACATACTTACATTGCATTCAGACAAACATACTTACATTGCATTCAGATTTTCTCATACTAGATTCCATATGTTCATATGAGGAATCTTATCATTTGTAGATATCCACATGACTACATACGTACATGCATATGGTCATCAAGTACGTTATGGATAGGAAACCAATAAATTATCTAGCACGTGTAGATCGTCATGTGAGGGTTCATGTTCTCGATAATGAAGAAGCAACACGCGTGTATATGCATGGAACGATGAATGGTCAAGTGGGTATTTAGTATCATAGGTCAGTAAATGTTTTGTAAATTGAAAGTTATTGGGCCATTAACAAATCGTATGGCACTTGTAATATTTTTGTAGAACGACATTTATTAGGTCGTTCATTATGTAATTTTATTAAGTGTGAGAAACTTTGTGTATTTTTGGTTTGAGTAGGGTAATAGTTAATTAGGTTATTAAGTATATGATTTTATTAGGTGTGAGAAAATTGTCACAAGAAAAATTTTGTATAAATAGTCTTGTAAGGAATAAAGAAACTCTCTTTCGGTTTTATAACGTAGAACTAAGCATTTTTATTCTCAAGATAGCGAAGCCTATTATTCGCTGAAAAGAATAGATCTTATAGTCGCGAAGTTAATCATTCGCTGGAACTTAGAAATAATGGCGCAGTGGACTGCAATGTCCTCGCCATGTTCTCTGTCGGAGAGGTCCACTGTTCAGGTATAATTATTAGTCTTTCTCACAATCTAATATTCAGAGTCCGTAATTAATACAGACAATCGACGAAAACACTACTTTATTTCATGGCGATCCTGCACACGCGAAAGGACCAGTAAAAATAGATCCGAGGTTAGAGCGAGCAGTTGAAGACTTGATTCATGAGGACATTCTAAGTCTATACCCAGAGGACGATTTTGAGGCGATTTTCAACAGGTGTTGCGATTTGGCACAAAAAGAGTTGGAGTACGTGCCCAAGGCATCCACAAGCGTTGCTGCGCCAGTTTATGTACCAACAAGGATTGAGGAGCTGAAGGAGCTTGGCCCGAGACCTAGAAGAATAGAGGAATTTGTGAAGCGACCGAAGCAAAAGGATCTAACGGCGATACCCAAGAAGAGGCGTGCAAGAGGAGGAGTAAAAACGAAACTTAGGAGAGCCCGTGCGGAATTACACCGTGTTATAAAACTGACGCATGGTGGGTCCAAGAAATTGTTACAACGACAGCTGTACGATCTGCGACCGGACCATTGGAAGCATCGTAATTAAGATGGGCAACGAGTGTTCCACGAATAACAACGTTGGAACTGTCGAGGAGTACCGGCAAACAATCGCCACTTCATCAATCTTCTTAATGGCAATAGTTTTATTTTTCGCTTATGATAAATATAACAAAAAATATGTGGTTAAACGTTTTGATAGGACTATAAATGTATAGTATTTTTCTCTATTTCTTTATATTGTAATATGGGATATTAGTCTAAATATTTTTAATAAACTTACTGTATCGTTTTAAACACCATGGTTCTGCATAATTAGCTTATGGACAGGTTAAAGGATATCGTAGATGACAACGAAAGGACCCTCAGGAATTTGAAGAAATCCGGGAAAAATTTGTATACTTTTGAGACAATTCGAGAGAAGTTAGAGGTTTTGAAACAACAGAGGGAATTATTTACCTCTTTATTGGCTAGTGTTTCAGAGAGCGACTCGGATCACTCAGACTTAAAATTAAAATTCCGTGCAGAAGCTGCAGTGCTAGAGAGAGAGCTTTGGCTTCAATTAACGCAGCAAGGGTATACCGAGCGGGATATAAAATCTTCAGATACTAACGGTCTCGAAGTAGCCTTAGAAAACAGTGAAACAAATTTAGAAGATAGCCTCCCGATTTTGGAACAGAAATTCAGAATGGCTGGATTTTCTCTAGAAACTGCTTTAAAGGTTATTCCCATCTTTGAGGGAAAATATAAAGAATTAGAATCCTTCCTTAAGATTGTAGAACTATTGAATTCTACGTTAACAGCAGCTGGTAAATTGTTGCTAATAGACTTTGTCAAGAACGTCAAATTAAGCGCATCCGTTAAGCTTTCGATAGCAGACAATGACATCAACTGTTTTGAGAATTTAAAAAGCGTGCTGTTGAATAAATTTAAAAGCAACAAGACTGTACCTCAGTTACATACCCAACTGAGCAATACAGTGCAGAAGAAATCAACTGTCTCAGCCTATAAAGATAAGATTACTTCTTTGATTTGTGAGTTGAACCAACTACAAATTCAGGAATTGGGTAATTCAGCGGCCAATGCTGTGAAGAAGGTAATATCCAACATGAATGACAGTTATGCATTAACAATATTTAAAAACGGTCTGAACGACCAATTAAGAAATACTGTTTTTTCTGCTAGACCGAAGAGCTTTGGTGAAGCTATTTCATTGGCATTGGAATTAGAAAATTCTGAACCGCCATCGGTCACAAATGTGATGCACGTTAATGTTAACAACCAGAGAAGGGTTGGTAGCAAACGTCGTAATAATAGAAACAATTATAGGAACAACAGTTCAGACAATAGGAACTATAGGAGTAACAATAACGATAGGAACAATGGCAATAATAGTTATGACAATAGAAACAACTATAATCAAGGGAACAATAATAGTAGTCAACAGAATAATAATCGCAATGATAGTAGAGGTTCCAATAACGGAAATTATAGAAGAAACAATGATTCAAGTAGCAGGCGAAACAATTATAGAAATAACCGAAACCGAGACAATAGGAGATACGTGAATGTTATCTCGGATCAGGGAAACTGCCAAGTGACCGTCGAAGTCGAGGATGTACAGGACAACCTTCCGGTGTAAAGCACAAAATATATAGAATCACAAATACCTGCGCAAATTTTGTTACGATTTATTGCCATAATGCAGGTAGAAACCTCAAGTTTCTAGTAGACACGGGGGCTGATGTGTCCATTTGTAAATATAACATTCATAATAGTGTAGAATACGAGATAAGGACGAATGAAAAAATTAAGCTCTCAGGAATAACTGAAGAAGTTACTAGTTCATTAGGGACTTTAGATTTAGATTTACAGATTGGGGAATATAGTTTGAGACATTCATTTCATATCGTAACCGAGAAGTTTCCTATAACCACGGATGGTATTTTGGGAAGAGATGTGCTAGTCAAGTACATGTGCAAAATTGACTACGAGACATACACCATTCTGTTTAATGTCAGGGATAATGAAGTTGTGTTGCCTATGAGCGCTAGAAAAACCAACAATTATCAGATAAACTTACTGCAAGAACGGAAGCAATAGTTCCGGTAAATCTACAACTTAGTGAAGACTGCATTTTGTTATAGTCAGAAATCCAAAAGGGTATTTTCGTTGGGAATACTATTGTACCTGCAAAAGGAGTCCAACATGTGAAAATTCTAAACACAACAGACAATGATGTTGTCATTAAAGAGTTCAGAGCACAAGTTGAACCTTTAAGCGACTATAGTATCCTCACACTACATAAGAGTGACAAAAGGCATCAAGAAAATCAGATGTCAGACAGTAAGCGTTTCGAAAAATTGCTAGAAACGATTGACAAGGATAATTTGGATAAACCATCCATGAAGAGTTTGCTGAACATCATTCGAGAATTTCAAGATGTATTCTATCTAGAGGGAGAGAAACTGTCAACAAACAACTTCTACAAACAACGTTTGCAAACAACCGACAGAAACCCGGTATATATCAAGAATTATAGGTTGCCTCAAGCCCAAAACGAGGAAATTCTCCAACAAGTCGAGGACTTGCAATCGAATGACATCATAGAGCCATCTGTTAGCCCTTACAACTCACCGTTATTGGTAGTACCAAAAAAGTCGGGTGACGGAGAACAGAAATGGCGATTGGTGGTAGATTTCCGCAGACCTAACGATAAGATCGTTAACGACAAATTTCCATTGACAAGACTCGAGGACACTCGAGGACGTTTTGGATAAGCTTGGAAGAGCAAAGTATTTCTCTACTTTAGATATGACTAGCTCTTTTCATCAGATTGAACTAGAGAAAGAGTCTAGGCCTTTAACGGCATTCTCCAAAAATGATGGGCATTACCAATTTAAAAGGTTACCATTTGGTTTGAAAATTTCGTCTAATAGTTTTCAACGGATGTTAACCATTGCACTTAGTGGTTTGAGTCACGAAGCTTTCCTATATGTCGACGACATTATAGTATTTGGATGCAGTATCAAGCATCACAATGACAATCTTATTAAGGTATTAAATAGGCTGCGTAAATACAATCTGAAATTGAATCCTGCGAAATGCCAATTTCTGCAATCAGAAGTAGTGTACTTAGGGCACTTAATTACTGATAAAGGTATTAAGACTGACCCGTCAAAGTACGAGATTATCAAAAACTACCCCGTACCACGAAACGCAGATGAAGTGCGAAGATTTGTAGCATTCTGTAATTACTACAGGCGATTCATCCCAAGCTTTGCACAAACAGCCAAATGTCTTAATTCTCTGTTAAAGAAAAATATCACCTTCGAATGGACTGAAGATTGTCAAAAAGCCTTTGAGACCTTAAAAGCGAAACTTACTAAACCACCTATCCTGCAATACCCAGATTTTGAAAAACCATTTATTCTCACCACAGACGCATCTAATTATGCATTAGGAGCAGTTCTGTCACAAGGTGAAATTGATTCTGACTTACCGATATCTTACGCCAGCAAGTCGTTAGCAAAACATGATATCAACAAACCAACTATTGAAAAAGAATTGCTAGCAATACATTGGGCGATAAATTTTTTTAGACCTTACCTTTACGGTAGAAAGTTCGTAGTGGTAACTGACCATAGACCACTCGTACCTCTATTCAGTCACAAAAATCTATCTTCAAAATTAACAAGGATACGTGTAGATTTATCCGACTATGACTTCACAATAGTTTACAAGAAAGGCAGCATGAATACCAATGCAGACGCCTTGTCTAGAATCGAATTGGATTCAGACATACTTAAATCAATGATACCTCCAAACACTGATGAAAGCGTTAAGCGAAAGTTACTAGTTGTAACCAGGGGCATTACTAAGAGTACAAAGAATGAAAAGAAAGTCGACAACGGTTGCACCCATACCGAAATAGAACCTGATCAACTCTATTGTTGGGATTGCACCAGTCTGTCCGACATTACTGGTATACCAATGCTACGCTCATAACGAAAAATGCTAATACACCTTCAGGAGAGAGCAACAGCGAAAAGTCTAATTTGGAATTCGTTTCAACATTGGAAAAACTGTTGGAGTTTACTAGACACGAAAATATCACCGAACTCTCTTTATCTGAAGATGATGATATCTTTAAGTCCATGGACAAAAACAAATTCAAAAGAATTTTTAATACGTTGCAACAAAGAAGTACGCGTACGAAGTTGAAAATATTAATCTACAAGCCACCCAAAATAATATCTGATGTACAAAAACAAAAAAAATTGGTTGAGGAATACCACGATACACCTCATGGAGGACATTTTGGAGTACGCAAGACGTTACTCAAATTGAAGCAGAAGTTTTGTTGGGAGAACATGAATAACATGATCAAAGAACACGTAAATAATTGTAAGACTTGTCGAATGAGCAAACAAGTTAGACACACAACGGAGAAAATGCTGAAAACAGATACACCATCTGCAAGTTTTCAAACAATAGAAGTAGACACAGTAGGTCCACTTCGCATATCTAATAGTTACAGATATATATTAACGCTACAATGCGAATTAACAAAATTTGTAGTAGCATTCCCCATTGAGAATAAAGAAGCACATACTATAGCAGTAGGTATAGTTAACCAATTTATTTTAAAATTTAGACATTTTAGTATACTAAAGACGGATTTGGGAACTGAATTTTCAAATAAACTCATGTCTGAGATATGCAAATTACTACACATTGAGCAAATCTTTTCAACTCCTTACCATCACCAAACCTTGGGAACTGTCGAACGTAATCATCGAGTACTTAATGAATATATGCACTCTTTTGCCGATGATTACGAGTGGGACAAATGGGTACCATACTACACATTTGCGTACAACACTACACCCCATGTCGACACGGAATATTCTCCATATGAATTGATATTTGGAAAACTTCCATGTCTTCCGTACGAGATAGTTGAAGATAATGACAAAATATATGATTTAGATAATTACGCTAATGAATTAAAAATGAGATTGAAAACATCGCTACTGAAAGCACGTAATATCATAGAAACAGTCAAAACTAAACGCGTTAGTAATCAAAAGTATACAAATCCTATTAACGTAAATATTGGAGATTTAATTCTATTAAGACAAGAGAACCGTAAGAAACATCATCATATAAAGGTCCTTACGAGGTCTTAGACATACAAAATAGTAATATACTCATAGAAGTAGATGGAAAATCTAGGTTTGTACACAAAAATAATGTTAAGCTTTATATGTAGACAAAAATAAGTGTATTGTAAAAACACCTTGAATAAGTCAAAAACATAAAAGTAGTAAGAGCAAAGTTAAAAAAAAAAATAATAAAACTTGTTTAAACATTTTGTGATTAAAATTATATACATGTATAAACGAATATCTAATTTCAATCAAAAAAAAGTTGGAGGTGTAATACCCATATTACATGTAATAGTGATACTACATGTAAAACATATGAGTACAATGAATAGTTCATGTAATGTAATAATATTACATGTATATATATATATATATATATATATATATATATATATATATAT
This sequence comes from Odontomyia ornata, assembly GCA_963969285.1. Classification (NCBI taxonomy): domain Eukaryota; kingdom Metazoa; phylum Arthropoda; class Insecta; order Diptera; family Stratiomyidae; genus Odontomyia; species Odontomyia ornata. Next base: position 194,046,931 of record OZ017740.1, on the reverse strand, counting down.
ATATATATATATATATGCATATATATATATATATATATATATATATATATATATATATATATATATATATATATATATATATATACATATATATATGTAATTGCTCATACTTACCCTTTTCTCATAAAGTGCTTCATTGATACAGTCAATGACACACATCCAATAAATCAACCTGAAAACATAACAAACATACTTACATTGCATTCAGACAAACATACTTACATTGCATTCAGATTTTCTCATACTAGATTCCATATGTTCATATGAGGAATCTTATCATTTGTAGATATCCACATGACTACATACGTACATGCATATGGTCATCAAGTACGTTATGGATAGGAAACCAATAAATTATCTAGCACGTGTAGATCGTCATGTGAGGGTTCATGTTCTCGATAATGAAGAAGCAACACGCGTGTATATGCATGGAACGATGAATGGTCAAGTGGGTATTTAATATCATAGGTCAGTAAATGTTTTGTAAATTGAAAGTTATTGGGCCATTAACAAATCGTATGGCACTTGTAATATTTTTGTAGAACGACATTTATTAGGTCGTTCATTATGTAATTTTATTAAGTGTGAGAAACTTTGTGTATTTTTGGTTTGAGTAGGGTAATAGTTAATTAGGTTATTAAGTATATGATTTTATTAGGTGTGAGAAAATTGTCACAAGAAAAATTTTGTATAAATAGTCTTGTAAGGAATAAAGAAACTCTCTTTCGGTTTTATAACGTAGAACTGAGCATTTCTATTCTCAAGATAGCGAAGCCTATTATTCGCTGAAAAGAATAGATCTTATAGTCGCGGAGTTAATTATTCGCTGGAACTTAGAAATAATGGCGCAGTGGACTGCAATGTCCTCGCCATGTTCTCTGTCGGAGCAATCCGCTGTTCAGGTATAATTATTAGTCTTTCTCACAATCTAATATTCAGAGTCCGTAATTAATACAGACAATCGACGAAAACACTACTTTATTTCAGTAAGGAGCAAATATAAAATCTTTGAAAAAAATCATACAATAGCATAATTCTTTAACATAAACAATGAATAAGTTTTAAACAACTCATAGACTTTCTCGATGAAGCTAACATCGAACTCTGAACAACACTGCAATTCTCCTCTATCAATTTCGAAACCTAACATTCAAACCCCAAACAAAGCACGCAACTCATCATACTAATGAACCCCCAAATATTACTAACAAACTAACAAAGTGTCATTAACAAAAGCCAACCATCAACAAAATGACAAGTGATACCACGAGTCCGCCAAACATCAACAAAACAACAAGTGCCACCACGAGTCCAGTAGCACCTTTTATCGACTCATCGATGGCAACTGCAGATTTTCCAAAACCAATTTTTTGTTACTTCCTCTATAGATTTCCATTAAATCCCACTGAAAAGATGTAAAATTTTTAAGGACTCACGGTTAGTTATATATATACCGGAGCAGCCAGCAAACATATCGACGACAACAATGTTGCACTGGTCAACCAATATACGCACTTGTGTACGATTATATCTTATTGCGAGCAACTATGTTGCTGTTCAATGCTGACCACGTGTGTTCATTGACCAACCAAACATGCATGCTTGTGCACAATGATGTCACGCAGCTATGTTGCTGTTCAATGCTGACCATGCACGTTCATCGACCAACCAAACATGCATGCTTGTGCGTGATGATATCTTATCGCACGTAATTATGTTGCTGTTCAATGCTGACCACGCGCGTTCATCAGCCAACCAAACATGCATGCTTGTGCGTGATGATATCTAATCGCGCACAAATGGCATGAGCATTTTTCATCCATTAAAGACTTCGGCAAGAAAATCTTTGACGCCTTCCGTTTGTTTGACGCGATCGACGACGCATCTAATATACCAGATGCGCACGCTCGCCAACGGAAACGTATCCAACCCCTTGCTATAGCAGCTGTGGCAGATTTCACGCTGAGAAGCATCCTATCAGCCAATGACGCCCCACGTTCGGATCTCATAACGATCGCTGATTGCGTGCACGAGGTTACCAGACAGTCAGAGGCAGCAATTGCGAAGGACGATAATCCGCGGCACAGCATTCCACTAACGCTGCAAATCACTAGTGAGCTGAGCAACCTTTCTTCCGCAATACGTGACCTGACCCACCAAATGACGAGGATAGAGAATGCACTCCGTGCTCTAGGCAATAGATAGCAGTCAACATCGCGACAAAACGCACGTCACATACAGCCTACGCAACAACAGGAACGACAACTTGGGATTCACAACGCCGTTCAAGTGGACCTTTACGCTCTCCGATCATCGGAGCTGCCCCAAGCTGATCAACTTCTATCAGAAGTCAATCAAGTTGCGATCGCTGTTACTGGACTACATCAACCTTACAAACGGTGAGCAAAAACCAAACATAAACTGCACAGCCACCCGTCATATCCAAACGAAGAGACCGCCAGTTAACGCCAAGGCACGAAGATTCTCCCCTGATAAGCAGGCAGCTGCAAAAGCCAAATTCGATGACCTGATCAGACACGAAATTTGCCGTCCATCAAAAAGCGCCTGGAGCAGCCCCTTGCACATGGTGAAGAAACGAAATGGGGGTTAGTGACCATGCCGGGACTACCATGTGCTCAACGCCCGCACAATTCCAGGCCGCTATCCAATTGGGTTTCTTCAGGATTCTACCGCAGCCCTCCACGGAATGACAATTTTTTGTGATTTTTCTGTGATCAACTTGCAGGGGGCGTACCAGCAAATTCCCCTGGAACCAAGTGACATCCCGAAAGCCGTCATCATCACACCGTTCGGAATGTACTAATTCATGTACACGACATTTGAACTTTGCGACGCAGGTCAGACGTTTCAACGCTTCATGCACGAAGTGCAGCGGGGCTTGGACAACGCATTTGTTTACCACGACGACGTCCTGATTGTTTCGCCTGTTCAGCAGACGCATGTTGAGCACGCGAAGCAAATGTCGGACCGACTTGTGAAATTTGGTCTGATCATCAACATGCCCAAGTGCCAGTTCGGTAAATAGGAAGTGAAGTTTTTGGGATGTGCTTTCATCAAGCACAGATTAAAACCCTTACATGAAAAAACGGAGGGAATTCCTGCAACGCCATGACCAAAGACCGTTCATCAATTGAAATCTTTTCTCGGGATGGTGAACTTCTATCGCCGCTTTCTCCCACATGCAGCTCAACACAAAAAAAACCATAAACGCGACTAAACACCACTCAATTGGACAGATAAACAGTGGCTGCCCTCAACCAGTCTGAATTGGACTTCTCTGCGTTGACGCCTAAGATAAGGGCATGGGAGCTCTACAGTAAGCAAGGGACGAAACTACATTGCCTCTCGGATTCTTCTCAAGAAAGCCCACAGACGCTCAACGAAAAGACAGCACGTACGATCGGGAACTGTTGGCTATATATGAGGCAATCCAACACTTCAGACAAATGGTCGTAGGCAGACTGTTTGCCGTTTTCACTGACCACAAACCCCTCCAGTTTGCACTCAAGCAGCGCCCCGCACGAGCATCGCCAAGACAGCAACGCCAGCTGGACCTCATATCTCAATTTACCACGGACATCAAACACATACCGGGCCGAGAGAATGTCGTCGCTGATCATCTTTCAAGGGTAAATATAATTAAATCCATTGATTTTACCACTATCGCTCTAGCTCAGAAGGACGACCGCTCTACTAGGTAGTAGCAACAAGCCCCTCGAACGGAAACAACAGAGTGGGTGAATTTTCTCTTACTCTACACTGTGTCATCACCGCCGAAAGGATACGACCATTTATCCCGCAAAAACTCCGCGCAATAGTCACGCAGAACGTTTATGGTCTTTCTCACCCGGGCACTCGAGCAACCAGGAAGATGATCACCGAACGCTACTTCTGGCCCTCGATGAACTCCAACATCAACAAGTTCGTCCGAGCCTGCCTGTGTGTCAGCGCAACAAAATCACCCGCCACATGAAGTCACCACTGCAAAACTTTAGCCTATCTGATGCGAGATTCGAGTACATCAACAACGACCTCATCGGACCACTTCCGCTGAGTGAAGGACTCCGGTACTGCTTCACCATCATGGAAAGGTTACCCCGCTGGCCCGAGGTGATCCCGATTGAGACGATCACGGCCACAGCAGTCGCAGAGGCACTAATCCACATATGGATTCGCAGCATAATCATCGTTCCACTACGGCACTACGGCAAACCAGCCACAAAACATATCGACGACAACAATGTTGCACTGGTCAACCAATATACGTACTTGAGTACGATATCTTCTCGTGCGCAACTATGTTGCTGTTCAATGCTGACCACGCGTGTTGATTGATCAGCCAAACATGCATGCTTGTGTGCGATGATGTCTTATCGCACACAACCATGTTGCTGTTCAATGCTGACCACGCACGCTCATCGACCAACCAAACATGCATCCTTGTGCGTGATGATATCTTATCGCACGTAATTATGTTGCTGTTCAATGCTAACAACACGCGTTCATCGGCCAACCAAACATGCATGCTTGTGCGCGGTGATATCTTATCGCGCACAAATGGCATCAGCATTTTTCATCCATATAAGATGTCGACGAGAAAATCTTTGACGCCTTCCGTTTGTTTGACGCGAACGACGACGCAACGTAATATAGTATCGAATATTGTCAATTTATTTTAATTTATAAATAAAATAAAGTATATATTTTTACATATTTCTATAAATGATAGATAATTTGGTAAGAGAAGTTCTTGGTGAATCAATTACAGCTTTTCTTGAGCTATACCCGAGTAGTTAAAATGGGTAACAATTTGTTTCGCAGCAATTATCATCTCGATTATTTTATCTTGAAACTTGAGCGATGCGTCAGCAGCTCGTTGTAGAGAATAAATAAAACACTCGATCATCTTTGACCATATCCGCGCCACCATCATTTACAAGTAAGTGAATCTTTTTATGTGCAATATTCCACCTTTCTGCAATCGTACTTAGCTCTTTCACGGTATTGGCGCCAGTGTATACGCCAACAAACGGCTTCATCGCTAAAATAGCATGTTCCGGAATGAATTCCGCAATAATCCAGTGAGTAGTGAAACTTAAAAAAAAAACTTCTGCAATTGTGCTGACAAATGCACATGTCGGATGTGACCGGTATAGATGTTACACGGGAAAGCTTTGCTTCAATTTCAGAACTAATTCTATTGTAGATATAATGAATAATTTTTTCAGTATTCAAAGTACGGCCTGATAGTCTAAACTGCGGTACTGCCGATTCTATGAGCCTTTTAAAGCCATCTCTCCAACAATTGACAATGATTCGTTGTCTCATTTCGCCAATGAAATAGTGGCACTTTACTTATTTAGGATCAATATCCCATACTGATTTCTATTCAGTCATTTGTTTAAGTGTTAGCTATTTCTTTTGAGACGTACTGGGTGTTGCTGGTGATTTAGGGTCTGCAGAAGGAAGGTTATCATCGTTGCTGCGAGCACTTACCGAGGAAACAGCATTTACATATAGTATAGCGTACTACTCTGCATTTTTGTCTTGAACGTGATTTCTGAAACAAATTGTTTAAATAAAAAAGTGCGTGAAAGTTAAACAAGAACGGTAGGATCATACTAGTCCCAAAAGTTTCACTTTGTTTCTCTTATCAAACGTAAGTTTAAAGCTACGAATTTATTGTTTACTTTTGCCAGATGCGGGTTTAAAGTCACGAGGCTACGAATCCTTACTTTTGTATCAACTATGCCAAAACTAAAGACTTTAGGTAGATATTTACCATTGCACATTACTTTTGCAGATGCGACACAGAAGTAAGAGTTCGCCGAATTATAACCATAACACTAAAACAGACAAAAGTAACGAAGTAACAAGTTTCACATAATCTAATTCATATTGATCTGGGGTACTGAACTCAACAAATATTCGAAAAGCGAAAATCCTGAAAATAGCATATATTTCTAAAATTTAAATAATACTAGATCTGTTTCACTTAAATCACAGGGAAAAATACTTAACTTACCAGCGTTTTTTCCTTCTGTGTCACTTGATATTTCGTAATACAATATTTCCAAATAGCCGATTTTTTCCCATTTGAAGTCATTGTTTTTTAAATCAGCTATAATATAAATATCGCACTGAAATGATCTTTATATATATGCATCAAAAAACGTTTGAAAATTTGGTAAACGACCTTCTCGCAACTGAACCGATCCACACACTACCATATACATCAAAGTACTCGGGATTCGGCAAAATCACAATTCGCGGTATCTGTCTCAAATATATCTCCAATTATATAATACAACGAACACAAACAACTTATAATAACTCTTAACATAGCAATAATGAACTAAAATAAAAACGAGAAACCATGAATATTCACGAAAGACCACGAATAATTTAGCAATTGCCATTTGGCTATCACAACCTAGACCAACCCGACCAGCCCCAACAAAGCACGCAAATAAGTATCTCCATTGAAACGGTTGATTCCGCAAGCTCGAATCCGGATGATATTCTATCTTCTTATTGGTGGCCCCCCTTTATATATGTATACATATATGCATATACATATATATATATATATATATATATATATATATATATATATATATATATACATATATATATATATATATATATATATATATATATATATATATATATATATATATATATACATATATACGTTTATACAGGGTGCGTACGGTATTTGGGGACATGCATAAATGTGACTATAACTTCGCCAACTTTTTTTTATTTTTTTTCTTTTCAGATAAGGAATGGCGAACTACAACATCACTCAAGAAATTTAGAGACATGCTGTCATCGTCGCTATATGTGCGAACCATACAGATTTAGAGACCTCTAATTTTCTTAATTGCACCCGTTCATTCATGCATAAGGTTCGCCGTGAATTGGAAGCATCAGGAGCCGATACAGAATCGGTTGCAAAACGCAAAAAGCACAAACAACGTTCTGACACTGTCCGAACTGCAGAATTTTTTAGAGCAAGTGCAAGCGATCATAGACGAGGGCCCTTCAAAATCAATGAGGGTCCTTGCGAGTGAGCTTCATGTTTCTGAGCGCCTTATTCGTAGAGTTGTCCACGAAGACCTTTGGTATAAGTCTTACGTGATGCGCAAAGAACAGCTCATGTGGAAACGAATACGGGAACAGAGAGTTCTCCGATCAAAAAGTCTTTTAAACAAAATCAAACACCCTGAGGCGCCCAAAATGTTATGGTTCTTTTCCGACGAAAAAATTTTTGACCAAGATCAAAAGACCAATCGCAGAAACGACAGATGGCTATGTTCAAATCCTACGGAGGATTCCGTTGTTATGCACACAAAATTTCCAGCCACTGTTATGGTTTCAGGTGTTGTCAGCAACGAAGGACATGTTATGCCAACACACTTTTTTACTAAAGGACTTCGAGTGAACTCTGCTGCATATATCGAGGTTTTGGAGACGGAAGTGAAACCCTGGATAGACAATGTAAGCGGAGGCAGACCATACATTTTCAACAAGACTCTGCTCCTTCACATAAAGCGATGGTGACACAAGATTGGGCGAACGAAAATTTTCATGACTACATAACACCGAACCTATGGCCACCTACCTCCCCAGACCTTAATCCTTTGGATTATTACGTATGGGGCGTAGTTGAGCGTGAGACCAATAAGCGTCCTCATAATACCATTTCTTCGCTGAAGACTGCTATTAATGCCGTTATGGTAAATATGAACAAGGAGCATTTGATTCGGGCATGTAATCGTTTCCGGACCCGGATCGAAGAGGATATTGCTGCTAATGGCGATTTTATTGAATAACTTTATAGCCATATATTAATTTGACGTTGTATAAAAAATTCCTGAAACTTCATTAAATTTTGTTAAAAATACAAGCCAATTAATTTTACTCTCAAGTTGTCCTCAAATACCGTACGCGCCCTGTATATATCTAGATCCGTATATAGATTAATAAATAAATATATATACATATATATATATATATATATATATATATATATCCGTATATAAATAAATAAATAAATATACATATATATATATATATATATATATATATATATATATATATATATACAGGGCCTGAATAATAAGTAACTGGACTGAGCCTGTCCCGCGCCGTCAAAGCGTCTGCTAACCGGTATCTGGTGCTGTAGTGGTGGTGGGGGTCTAGGTAAAGGGAACCGGGCTGCAGCAGTTGCCTCCAAGCGCTTGGAGAGATAGCATCGAGTGAGAGCGAAGTGCGTGTTCAGTCGAAGTGAAGTGAAAATGGAGCGTACGATCGAGCAACTGAACCAGAGTTTTTTAACCACGTTATTACAGGAGATGAGGGCGTGGGTTCTCGAATACGATCCTGAGACGAAGCGGCAGAGTTCGGAGTGGCACACACCGGCATCACCACGACAGAAAAAAGCGCGTATGAGCAAATCGAAGGTGAAGTCGGTGCTCATTGCTTTGTTTGACGTGAAATGCATTGTTCACAAAGAGTTTGTTACACCCAGCCAAACTGTAAGCGGCCAGTACTACAGAGAGGTGTTCCGTCGACTAACCGCCCGGGTTCGCCAATTCCGTCCGGAGATTGCCGATTAGTGGATCCTCCATCACGACAATGCTCCGTCGCACACCTGCCTGCTCGTCACCGAGCAGTTGGCCAAACAGTCAAGGGCAACGTTGCCACAGCCTCCTTACAGCCCGGATATGGCACCAGTGGACTTCTTTCTGTTCCCCAAGATCAAGAGACACCTTAAGGGGACGCGGTTCGGGACTCTGGAAAATGTTCAAATTGCTACGACGAGGGCTCTAGACAGCATCGAGGAGCCGAATGTAGCCGCCAGTAGGTCTCCAAGGCTGCCTCGCTAAGCAGCATCGACAAGTATCCTGCAAGCGCCGTGTAATCGCCTGCCAACATTTCGTCGACCACGGACTCCACCCGACCAATGGAGAGTTCTACGTTCAGGCTGTTAGGCTCCCCGCTAAAATGCAGATTCCAACCCTGGGTGATACTAGGAATAAACTTTGGCTTCAACCTATAACTATTGGACGTAGAGTCAGTGGTGGTACTTCGCTGAGTCGAGGTGGAAGATCCCAGGAATCCCACGGCCTAGATCGAGATTCTGGATCCAGATCATCGAACAGATGGTAGTCTGTTCTCCAAATCTGGGTCGGCCGGTTCATGGTTGGTTCCTGAGGTCGTCGTGCAATTTGAGCCGTTGTAGTGTTGACTCGATTACTTTACAGTGGCGTATGAAGGAGTATATACGTTCCACTTCAGTGTAACAATCACCACAGATTTGGTCAGTTGAATCATCTTCAAAAGTGATGTTAACCTGGATATACTCTTTCAGAAAGCTAACGACACTAATCCTCCTCGCTTCGTCGACCAAACTATCACGCAGCGGATACAGTTCTGCGCTACTCTGTAGGCAAAGTCTATATGTGCTTTGAAAGTTCATTATGCAGTACTAAAAGTTTAACCCTAATTAGAAATAAGTTAATGCTGAAAATGCTTTAAATAACAATTAAATATTGCAATAATAAGACAAAATTATCACACGTGGCTGAAAGTGGTGAACTATAAGAACTCCTCACAAAAAAAGGTATGCTAAAATTTTGAATTAAGTTATCATGAAAAAATATTCTGTCTTTCCATTTCGCTCTTTCCCCAGCACAAGGACCCACTACAAAAAAATTTCGCATTCACGAATCCTCGAGTCTCAGAAAAAGGTAGACCGAAGTCGACAAAATGTAGTAACTACCTAAAGACGGCGATTGGCTGTTCAAAGAACAAGTCGAAACAAGTCAAAACAGACGGACTTCGGGAGACTTCGTCGAGTAACGACGATGGCCCACAAATAAGAGTGGGGCAACCAGATGGATGTGGTGCCCCTTTGCACCCGTCCAACCGGATCAAGATCCAACTGTAGAAGTTTCCATATAATTCCCTTTTGAGCGGAAAACTCATAAAAACCTACTTTGCATGAGCCCTCCCATCAACCGAGAAATATAGATGTGACCGATTTATGGCATTTAATAAATAATAAGCAATTTTCCCCTTCAGTAGTTACCTCCATTTTTCAACTTTGGTCGACCTTTTCCTGAGACCCAAGAATTCGTGAATGCGAAATTCTTTTGCAGTGGATCCTTGTGCTGGGGGAATGAACCCGCCCCACGACACCGCAACGCTAGCCTACCAGTGCATTCACGCGTCCCTAGACAAGGCCAATCTCGGCTGATATTACCATCCTCTTTTGCCGAGGCAGCAGACCATCGCTGCAGTCCTTCACGGAAATTCTAATAACCACCAATCACTACAAAACATTTATTCCAAATAACTTTCCCATGAGGCACAAAATTCTCAAAAAAGTCCTCCTGAATATTACTGAATAAGTAATCCTAAGGATGAATTTACCACTTTACTAATTACAAATAAAAGCAGTCCAAGTGCCCTTCAACATATAAGGCACTTGAGTTTCAGAGTGGTGAGGTGGGAACGCCTCCAGAAACGAGAAGTCAACCAGTGTTACCGGTACCAAAGATTTGATCAATTGGCTACCAACTGCGCCATGCATTATCGGTGCGTCAAATGCAAAGACTTTCATGCTCCCGGCGAGTACTAATTGGCTCAGACGGAGCCTGAAGAAAATTATACTGCGTTAAATACGGTGTTTTCGGTCATCCGGTATCATATCTTGGATGCCCTCGATACCAAAAACAAAAGTAAAATTTGTTCCAAAGCAAACACAAGTACACCGTAGTGTCATACCTTCCAATTTCGTCAAACCCAGACTATCATTTGAACTCGCTGCTAGAGGACCAGCTGTAAATAATGTAAGTGGCAATAATGAGCTGCTTCTTAAAATTTACCAGTAACTTCATTCTTTATCGGAGAGAATTGATGAATAGGATTCAAAAATTAACTTTGCTTTTCAGCGTTTAGGGCTTTCAAATGCCTCAAAATAGTCAACCGGTCGCATTCCCATGGATATGCTACGTCTCATCTCGATCACCGTTAACTTCATTGTGAATCTACATCGACGTGACTATCTCTTGGAATTCCTTGTCAAGTAAAAGCCTGACAGCATGCTTCTCGCTGAAACCCAATTCATGGTACTCCATGACATTCAAGGATTTTGAGTTCATAAGAAACGATACGGTAAACGATGGTGGGAGAGGTGGCACTGGGGTATTGGGTAGAAGACCCTATTGTTTCCAAAAAATGGAAAAAGTCGAATTCAAAAGCTTTGAATCTCTTGAAGTGTCCGTTATCAAAATTTCATTGCCAGGTGGGGATAAACTATTCGTTATCTCTGCCTATGCAATTGGTCGAAATATCCTCAAGTTCAAGGAGGAGCTCAATTCCTTGTTTAAAATGCTCGAATTGAACCGACTGCATAGTTATTATATTCTTGCTGGTGACCCGAACGCCAAGCATACATTATGGCTGAACGCCACCAATAATCGCAGAGGTGTATTCCTGAAATCGAGGATGACAGAGAACCAAATTGAATACAGTTGCAATCTATATGAGTCAGAGCTCACAACCTACTGTAATGAATTTCAAAATGTCCGTGTAGGACACGGGTGCCGATGGTCTGGCACAAGTGTCAGCGAGCTAAAACAACACCGAGCTCAGCTAACTAGCTTCGCTTAACGACCGCGTACGCGTGCTTGACGACTAGCATTTGCGGGATCATATGAGGCGGGTTCTTGTTGAGCCACGAAGCTACACTACAAAATACTTATCACGCGTACTCTACTCTACAAGACGCACCGATCAATTTTTATTGTCTTTAGAAAAGTTTTATTAGGTGTCAATTAATCTACTCTACAGAAATTCAATATTGTTTTGCCTCGTTTAAGTTAGCGGACACGGAGGCTTGAGACAAACGCAAACATTACACAAAAAGCAACCGTTACTTTCACCGAAGAAGGTCGTTGCATTACAAGGGGAATGTCAAACCTAAAGATGCTAAAGTGGCTGAAGTGAACCACTCATCTCTGCCTGAAGGATGGAAACTTGACGGATGCAGTTTACTTTACACTATTAACACAACAAACTAAGCAGTTTCGACGGGGTGACCACCTTATCTCTTCAGGAGCAGCCACTCCTGATCACCACGGGGCTGCTCGACTGCTTATGTTTATTACACTACCCTAAAACAAATTCATATTTGGACCCCTGCATTGCTGACGCAAGACTTGAATTCAGCTTTAATAGTCTTCAACGGAAACTGCAGATGCTTTCCTATGATAGTGATCATAACGCAATCGTAATGGAAATCAATTATAAAAGGGATGATGTCTTCCTCATTCCAGTTCAACATGAAAATCATCGATTGAATTAAAAAAACGGATTGGGGAAAGTTTCAAAAGAAATTTAATCATGATTACCAGAAGCATTGTCCTCCTCCTGATGATGGCAACGCTTGCTTAATGGTTCCTAATGACAGGAGTCGAACTAAAAATGAAATGGATCTCTATTTGTCGAAGTTAGAGAAGATGACGTTGGAAATGATTGAGAAAGTAGTTCCCAAGATTAAACATCGAAACAATATGAAAGGATATGAAACAACAGCAATCGCAAGGTTAAAAAGATTGAAAAGTCTTCTTCTCACACGCGTCAACAATATTTATCGTGCAATGTGGGAACTACAACCATACCTCATCGGCTTTGTTGAAATTACACCTGTCCGGAACTTAATCTATTCATACTTCAGGAGTCAGGTCAGCAATCAATGGTGTAATGATTTAAGTCTACTTGCGAACGCGGAAGCGACTTCTCATCGGTTCTAGACGTTAAGTCTGAGTAGTGCCAACGGATGGTACCAACCGGTCAACCAATCCGTGCACCGTAACCCATTCACGCGGTGGCTGCTTGTCGGCCAGCTAGATCGGAGAGGATTTCGGTCGCGGGTCTCCGAATGGGTTACGCTCATTTACAATATTCAGCCACCTGTACACGCCCGTTTTCAAACGCGTTACAAAAATAAAACCATACGGAGAGGAAACCTATTCTACGTTACTCCGTATTTCTTCATTAACCAGTCAAAAGACAAAGATCTAATCTTTACTTCGCGTTCCCGAATTTCCGACGCGGTACCGAAAAGTATACTACGTTAACTCAACCCGACGAAAGCTACGTTAAAGAAAAATCAAAAACAACTAAGGTACCGCGTACCGCGCGCGACGCGAAACCGACCTCAGCGGATTTTTTCCAAACCCTACCCTCGCGACGGCATACTTACCCTGCACCTCATTTCCCGCTGAAAAGCAGAACTACTGGAAAGGAAAGTCGATTTTTTTCGTTAGCAATTCATTTTTTTATTTAACAGTATAACATACCATTTGCTTATAATCTTACGATTTCGAACTACTTATTCTTTAGTTTGATATTATAGATATAGAAAATCTACTAGACATCTATTAACTTTCTTTCATCGCTTGCTATGTTAGTATTATCCTTATTTAGTCTTACCTAAATTCTATCTAAAGATTACAAAATTTACAAGAGTAACATTAAAAATAATATTTATGATGCAAGTAATCAATGGTATGCATAATTGGTAGATTGTTTCAATCTTAATTTCAAATTCATTAAAGAGAATGATGTTCATCCCAAAAAGATCGGTAAATTGAAAATTAAGGGAAATTATTCGTTTGCTGGTTGACTGGTACCCGGAAATATTGTAAAAATCGTCAAATTATTACGTGATCAAATGAAAAATAGAGATTGATCGTGGTACCGAACGAAAACTGTACATAATAAATAAAAAGTTGCAGTGATGATGATGAATTTTAAAATAATAAAATAATTTCAAAAGTGAAAGAACGTTGAACGTATTTTTTTCTATTCATCTTACGCAAAATTTTTTTTATTTTATGTTGATTTGAGTTTGTTGTTGCATAGTAATTTATTTATTCCATTGATCAATTAGGTTTCATTTCATTAGTTTCTGCTGAATACCCAAATGAATTGCTTTTAATGGATGCTTTGTTATTTTTGCTATATTATTATGTACATGTTGGTAATTTTAGAATTTAACATGGATTATTTTGATTTTGACATATAGTTTTTTTCTTTTATTTAAAAATTAAAGAAATTTGCTTAGATACTATTAATTTGTCTATTCAGTACTTTATTTAAAATACAATTTTATATTTTTAAATGCAACTTTAATTTAATTCATTTTTCTCCACGTTTACGTTTTCCAAACTACAAATAAATTCCTAAATCCGAATCTACCTATTATGCCTTTTCCATTATATTCCGATTTTTCTCGATTCTATTTAGTACTTTCTTAAAGTTATTTTATTTTACATATGCATAACATTTTGGAGTTCTCATAAAATTTCTTTCGTTATATCTTATGTGAAATTTCAGTGAAATCAACTATTAAGAAAATATATATATTTTTTTTTTATTTCATTTCTGTCAACGCTGTCGTACTACCTTTTTATTTTCAATTTTTTTTGCCTGATTTTCTCAATTCTTTTCTTTCATCGCTCTTATCACTTTTTTATGACTTATAAACGTAGCGAGAAGATTTTATTATTTGTAGAGAAGAGTAAGACAAAAGGAAAAAAAAATACACGCGCATCATTTATATTTTTAATATTAATAATAATTTATCGAAACATGATAATTAATATTTACTATGTGTCGTCGTAGTTTCGTTTTCCCAGTTTGTTCCCTTTTCAATACTTTCACATCAATCGAATTTAGGTATATATAAATTGAGTTAAAACTTTATCGTAGAACTAATAATTCTTGTTATAATATGGCACTCAAACTAATCCGGACTCGAATGCAGAGCAATTTGACCTATAAATTACGAAACCCGCTCTTTCTTCCTTGCATACCTAGTAATTTGGGCGTGATTTTGTACTGAAGTGCATCGGATGCCGCTGAAGGTATTTCACGTGATTCCACTTGAATTAGTCAGGATTAGATTGATTTTTTTGTGTATGAGTACTTATACATGATTTGTCGCATTATTTTCATTTGCATTGGCATGCAACCCTTTATGTGCTTTGACCAGCGATGGCTCCGTAAAAATCTATTATATACTTCGCACTATACATTGGGATCTGAATGTGCAATTTTGTGGTATGCTAATATACCACAAGCTGGTCAACGACTTTTTTTCATTTATTGCATTTATATATCATGAATGCACAGCCATATGTTCTTTTAATATAGAAGCTACTGTATATGAAAAGCTTTATGCTTTTGATAATTTGCATTATATCTCACACTTCTACCTTTCGGAATCTGAATGTGCAGCTTTATGACGTCTATATGCAATGCCGGTTTTCAATGATTTCCCACACGAATTACACGTAAATAAATCAGGATTTGAATCTGAAGCTTCATGTTTCTTAAATACGTTGGTGCTATTTAACGACTTTCCACGTAGATTGAACTTATACAAATCAGGATTGGAATGAAGACGCATATGCTTTTTCAATGCCCAGGAATTCGCAAACAACTATTCTATTCGTTTAAAACTAACCTGCAACAGCCGGTTGCTGAGCGTGTGTCCATTAAGAGCACGTATCGCCATTGCAGCTTCCTCATAATTCGTCATCGACACGAACCCGTACCCTTTTTTTTTGTTTTTGTACTCAAACTAATCCGGACTCGAATCGACCGTGGAGCAGGTTCTTCGTACTGAACACGACCACTGTTAGCGATACAAAATCGAAATATTACACAGATCTTCGAAAATTTAAAGAAACTTCGGGATTATACTAACATGCGACCATTCCGTATTTGTGCTCCTCGTCCGTCTTGTTTGATTCCTGCTGCGTAGCGGCCCTTCAATCTAACCTCCTTCTGCGTGGCGGCCACTACCTCCACACTTCAATTTCCACGTGGCTGTCACATTCTGTTGGCATCCGACGGCAAAATTGACGTGGGATGTGCACTGGTCGCAACCAACGTACAATGACAAGCCACCTAGCAGCGAAGTGTGTTGGTAGTGGGCACCAGCGGCGTCGCATGATTCATTACAGGGCAATGTCCACGATGCCTACTAGGCATGGGAAGACTGAAGGAAATGCTGTTTCGCCCTAAGATGTTTTTTTTTTCTTTTTCTCTCAGCGTCGTAGGTCTTTGGCATGGTAGACTCCTAGCTCCTTTCGGGACATGTCCGCAATGAGGTACCGCGTGGGACTCAAAACTTCTAAGACTCGACACTTCACGAACTTCTTATCTAGTTTGGCAGTGTAATGCAGACCTGCTTCACTTTGTCTAAAATTCCGTCGGTAGATTTCGTCGCCGGCCTTGAAGCCAGAAGGATGGGATCGCAGATTGTACCGCTCCTCCCCCACCCGTCTACTGTCTTCAATCTCCCGGATTTGTTCTCGTAGAATTTGGAGTTTCTCGTGCGGCTCCAGCACCACTATTGGGTCTTCCAACCCTTTCAGCTGTCGCAATAGCCGGTACGAGTTTCCGTGACAAATCATATGCTGGCCGAACACGGCAAAGTATGGGGAGATGCCTGTGGTGGAGTGATAGGACGAACGCAGGGCACAGGTGATGGCGGAAATCCTGCGGTCCCAATCCTTCTGATCCGGTTGGACGTAGGCCCGAATGGCGGCTATGAGGGTGCGGTTCAACCGCTCGGACGCATTGGCTTGCGGAGAGTAAACGGCAGTCCTCTGATGCGTAATGCCATACTTCTCCATTAATTCTCGAAATCTAGACGAGGTGAACTGAACTTCGTTGTCGGAGACCAGCTTCTCCGGTACTCCAAATATATGGAAAACGCGATTTTCCAGAAAACTGACTATGGGGCCGGTGTGCAGGTTTCGAAGAGGTTCCACAATCGGAAATTTGGACAGGTGGTCCAGGACCACGACAGCTCCCGTGTATCCCGAAGTCGAGCGAGGGTACGGACCGATGAGATCTATACACAGACGCTGGAACACCTGCTCCGGTAGCTCGAATTTTCCCATCGGGGGCCGCAGAACAGAATTGGGCGCTTTAGTCCATTTGCACAGCTCACAAGCGGCTACGTACTTTTTCACTTGCTGCGCTATCTTAGGCCAAAAGAAGTAAGTCTTCAGTCGCCGAAGCGTACGACCATAACCACCGTGTGCACTCAATGGGTGGTCATGAGCCCGCTTAATCAATTCGCATGTCAGTTCTTCGGGCACCCATAACTTCCGCTGTTCCTCTTCTTGAATGGGGTCCCCGGAGGCGTGTCTCGTCCGCTTGTATATAAATCCCTCCGTCACCCGTAGTTCTGGCAGCTGTGGCAACTGGTTCTGAATCGTATTCATCAGCTGGGTATAACATGCTGACTTGAAGGCGGGATGGTCCAAGTCGATCCATAGGGGGCTGTCGTCCTCCTGGGCCAACTCGGTTCCTTCAGGGGCGAACATCCTTGATAGTTTGTCCAGTACCACGTGCTGACTTCCCTTGCGGTGTCTTATCGTGAAGTCAAACGCCTGTAATTTCAAGGCCCATCTGGCCAAGCGGCCGTGGAGATCAGTTTGCCTCATCAACCATTTCAGTGACGCATGATCAGTGACGATTTCAAAAGGATGTCCTTCTACATATGCTCGAAAACGTTTCACTGCCAGCACAGCCGCTGGGCATTCCTGCTCCGAGACCGTGTAGTTCCGCTGGGCCTGGTTCAGCTTGTGGTACATGAAGGCTATAGGTCTCTCCTCGCCGTCTTGTGCAACCTGGACTAAGACTGCTCCCACCCCATGTTGACTCGCGTCACAATGGATTGAGAACGGTTTGTCAAAGTCCGGGCTGTGCAGTACGGGGGCTGTAGTCAGACTCTTCTTTAGCTCTTCAAAGGCTCGCAAGCTGGGCTCTTCCCAGACGAACTTACGTCCCTTACGCAGCATGTCGGTTGAAGGAGTGGTAATGGTGGCATAGTCACGTACAAAACGCTGGTACCATCCACATAAGCCTAGGAACCGGCGTAATTGCTTGGTGGTCTTGGGTAATGGAAAAACTTCAATCGCTTGAGTCTTGTCCGGATCGGTCTTGATATTGCCATGCCCAATGATGTGCCCTAAATACTTCACCTCCGTCATCACGAACTGACTCTTCTGTATGTTGATGGTTAACCCTGCCCTCCAGATGTGTAGAGCCACCTCCTGAAGCAGGTCGATGTGTTCGTTAAAGGTTTCGGTTATAAGCAGCAGATCATCCAAGTACACGAAAACTTGGTGCCGTAAATGAGGTGGTATCACCTTATCCATAAGGCGCGTCATTGTTTGAGGGGCATTGAACAATCCGAATGGCATGGTCACGAATTGGTACAGGGGCCGACCTGGGACTGTGAAGGCTGTTTTCTCCTTTGAGCCAGGGTCTAAAGGAATTTGCCAGAAGGCGTCCTTCAGGTCTAAGCTCATGATGAAGTGGGCTTTAGGCAACCGACTCAAAATGCCTTCAATCAACGGTAGAGGGTATGCGTCCTTGACAGTGACGGCGTTCAAGCGTCTGGCATCTAAGCATAGCCGGACCTTGTTCGGCTTGACAACTAAGGTGACTGGGGAAGCCCACGCGCTCTGCGATTCTTCGATCACGCCTAATGCTAGCATTCGATCAACTTCGGCATATAACAACTTTTCCTTCGCCGGAGATATGGCAAAATGTCTCTATTTTATGGGTTTAGCATCCCCCACATCTATAGTGTGTAACACCAGTGCAGTCCACCCGAGACCTTCCTTCTCATGCGATGGAAAAGCCGATATAGCCGAGTCAAGTCGTAATAAGTGAGTGGTTTGAGTTTGGTCAGGAACTGTGGTGACGGACTCCAGGGTCGTACCGGAAAACAGTGCCGGGGCCAAGTTAAATTTTCGAACGAAATCCACTCCTAGATAAAGATTCTGGGTTAATTGAGGTATGATGTAAAATTCCAGAGGTTTAGTTACTCCTTTAAAGGTGACATCCGGCGTAATTTTTCCCACTACAGAGTGACGAGTTCCGTCCGCCGTGCTTAACCAGGTGGTAAAATGGTGAATTTGGTCCGCGTGCATTGCCAGTACCTCCCCTGCAAAATCGGCTGATATGCAATTCACACTGGCTCCCGTATCGACTAAACCTGACACTCGTTTTTGCAGGAGGTGTACTGACGCATATGGTCGAACGTCATCCCTCAATAATTCGTCTAAGTGTATGTCCTTCAGCACCTTCCTCGACTGCCTGACCCTTCTCCAGAAGCTCCGCATCCGACGCGTGGCTCGCTTTCTTCGCGGTGGGACAGTTGTAGCCAACTCCTCGTGGAAGATGCGCTGTCGAGTAGCCAAATAATTCCGCAGCCTGACGTGGAAAGGTTTGACATGCCAAGGAACTTTCGCCTCGCTATCATTTCCCTGCGCATCGGCCTCGACAAAGGATGGCGTCGGTTGTGGAACTTCGGGAGAACTGTGTTTGGCGGTGCGAGTCAGCAGAATTGGAGTCATGTCGGGGGCTTGGTTATAGCTAGTGATGAGGTCAGCCTTGGTTCGTCCGGGTTTTAGGAGTGCCGACGGGTGGTCGCGGCACTCACTGGCAAGTTTTTTCGCAGTTTGCAATTTGCGCAATCAGGTGCGTAAGTGTCGGCCTTCGCGCATCGGTAACAGAAAAGCGTCGGTTCCGCTGGACATGCATAGAACCGATGCCCCGTTTGTCGGCAGTTCCAACAGACCGTCGAGCTTGTAATTGCTTCAAGGGAGGGTCTATCAATCATTGCTGGGTCCGCAAGTTCCTGTGGTGCTCCACTCCTCGGTACTGGTACTGGATCAGCAAGTAGGTGGTCCGCTGCCATCAACTCCATGGTGTGATGATTTCGGGGATTCGGTCCCGTTATGCGAGGTTGTGGACGGAAGGTACCTCGCCGCTCATCCAATTGTTCTTTCCTACGGGCATGGAGGCGCAATCCCTGTATGGTGTTGATGGGAAAATGCAGAAGGCTGTTCTGAAGATCCCAACGCATATTCTCTCTGATAATTTCTAGCAGCTCGTCCTCGGGCATGGTTGTTCGCAAGCGAGTGTTCAATCTCACTATACTTGTGTAGTACTGGTCGAACGGTTCGTGAGCGCCTTGTTTCCGTTTCTTTATCTGTTCCCTTAGTTCTCTCTCAGTGAAACCATCATCAAATCGATTGCGGAAGGCTGCACTGAAAGAGTTCCAAGTGGGACGTGGCGCCGATTCCTTAAAACTCCAGTACCAGTCGGCAGCATCTCCGCTGAACAAAAGATGTGCATGCCGGAGGAAGGCCGAGAAATCACCTCCCAGGGTGCTGGATACTAACGCCTGAATCCGGAAAAGGAACCGGTCCGCTGATATCATATCGTTGAACTCCGTGAAGTTCAGGCGCCAACTCTCCATGATACGAGGCATCGGGTCTCGGAAAGGTGTCCAGGCGTTCCCGGGGGGAATCGCATCCTCGATTGACCTGTTGTACGGGACTGCCTCGGGGACTGGAGGTACCAACGGAGGTGCGGTGTTGTGTCGTGGTCTATACTCGGGAGCTCTGGGATCCATTCCCGAGTTCCTTGGAGGTAGGGTCCATTGATCAGATGGTCGAGAGTGGGGCATAGCCACACTGGGATTGGGCTCCCAGCCAAGCGGAGTTCTCACGCGGCTGGGTGGTTGGCTCATGGGGAGGTTCTGGAGCCTTCCCTCCAAGTTGCCAATCCTCTCCGACATATCTCACATTAACGCCACGAGGGTGTCAATGGAGTGGGTGGAAGGCGCGGGTGGAACCTCGGACGCGACAACTGCAGCCGGAACTTCACCGCCTACGGCTCCTTGAAAGTCCCTCAGTGATTGGGGCGGTTCGGAATCTGGAACCCCTATCGCCACTGCTCCACGCATGCGGACGGGCGTTCCGAGGGTCGATGGGTCGCCAACATAGTGGGCAAAGCTCGGACGTGAGGAGGAGCTGTTGGATACAGGCACGATGGAAAAGGTGTCCACACTCCAATCGCACACTGTGTACGCCCTCCACTACGTCTTCGAAGTAGATCCCGCAGTTAGCTGGTTGGACCGTTTTGGATCTGGTCCAACGCTTGTCTGGGGTCCGGTTTGTCGCCATGTTTATGTTTAATCTGGGTGGTGGAAGTAAGTCTTACTGAAAGAAAAAAAAGAAAATGTAACATTCTAATATAAAAAAACTTAAGAATAACTTAGTGGCCGATAGTGGCGAGCTATTTATAAGTGGGAAAAAAAATATTTGACAGTCCTTTCCTTTCCTACTACGTTAACTCAACCCGACGAAAGCTACGTTAAAGAAAAATCAAAAACAACTAAGGTACCGCGTCCCGCGCGCGACGCGAAACCGACCTCAGCGGATTTTTTCCAAACCCTACCCTCGCAACGGCATACTTACCCTGCACCTCATTTCCCGCTGAAAAGCAGAACTACTGGAAAGGAAAGTCGATTTTATTCGTTAGCAATTCATTTTGTTATTTAACAGTATAACATACCATTTGCTTTTAATCTTACGATTTCGAACTACTTATTCTTTAGTTTGATATTATAGGTATAGAAAATCTACTAGACATCTATTAACTTTCTTTCATCGCTTGTTATGTTAGTATTATCCTTATTTAGTCTTACCTAAATTCTATCTAAAGATTAGTCTATTCAGTACTTTATTTAAAATAAAATTTTATATTTTTAAATGCAACTTTAATTTAATTCATTTTTCTCCACGTTTACGTTTTCCAAAGTACAAATAAATTTCTAAATCCGAATCTACCTATTATGCCTTTTCCATTATATTCCGATTTTTCTCGATTCTATTTAGTACTTTCTTAAAGTTATTTTATTTTACATATGCATAACATTTTGGAGTGCTCATAAAATTTCTTTCGTTATATCTTATGTGAAATTTCAGTGAAATCAACTATTAAGAAAATATATATATTTTTTTTTTATTTCATTTCTGTCAACGCTGTCGTACTACCTTTTTATTTTCAATTTTTTTTTGCCTGATTTTCTCAATTCTTTTCTTTCATCGCTCTTATCACTTTTTTATGACTTATAAACGTAGCGAGAAGATTTTATTATTTGTAGAGAAGAGTAAGACAAAAGGAAAAAAAAATACACGCGCATCATTTATATTTTTAATATTAATAATAATTTATCGAAACATGATAATTAATATTTACTATGTGTCGTCGTAGTTTCGTTTTCCCAGTTTGTTCCCTTTTCAATACTTTCACATCAATCGAATTTAGGTATATATAAATTGAGTTAAAACTTTACCGTAGAACTAATAATTCTTGTTATAATATGGCACTCAAACTAATCCGGACTCGAATGCAGAGCAATTTGACCTATAAATTACGAAACCCGCTCTTTCTTCCTTGCATACCTAGTAATTTGGGCGTGATTTTGTACTGAAGTGCATCGGATGCCGCTGAAGGTATTTCACGTGATTCCACTTGAATTAGTCAGGATTAGATTGATTTTTTTGTGTATGAGTACTTATACATGATTTGTCGCATTATTTTCATTTGCATTGGCATGCAACCCTTTATGTGCTTTGACCAGCGATGGCTCCGTAAAAATCTATTATATACTTCGCACTATACATTGGGATCTGAATGTGCAATATTGTGGTATGCTAATATACCACAAGCTGGTCAACGACTTTTTTTCATTTATTGCATTTATATAACATGAATGCACAGCCATATGTTCTTTTAATATAGAAGCTACTGTATATGAAAAGCTTTATGCTTTTGATAATTTGCATTATATCTCACACTTCTACCTTTCGGAATCTGAATGTGCAGCTTTATGACGTCTATATGCAATGCCGGTTATCAATGATTTCCCACAAGAATTACACGTAAATAAATCAGGATTTGAATCTGAAGCTTCATGTTTCTTAAATACATTGGTGCTATTTAACGACTTTCCACGTAGATTGAACTTATACAAATCAGGATTGGAATGAAGACGCATATGCTTTTTCAATGCCCAGGAATTCGCAAACAACTATTCTATTCGTTTGAAACTAACCTGCAACAGCCGGTTGCCGAGCGTGTGTCCATTAAGAGCACGTATCGCCATTGCAGCTTCCTCATAATTCGTCATCGACACGAATCCGTACCCTTTTTTTTGTTTTTGCACTCAAACTAATCCGGACTCGAATCGACCGTGGAGCAGGTTCTTCGTACTGAACACGACCACTGTTAGCGATACAAAATCGAAATATTACACAGATCTCCGAAAATTTAAAGAAACTTCGGGATTATACTTACATGCGACCACTCCGTATTTGTGCTCCTCGCCCGTCTTGTTTGATTCCTGCTGCGTGGCGGCCCTTCAATCTAACCTCCTTCTGCGTCGCGGCCACTACCTCCACACTTCAATTTCCACGTGGCTGTCACATTCTGTTGGCATCCGACGACAAAATTGACGTGGGATGTGCACTGGTCGCAACCAACGTACAATGACAAGCCACCTAGCAGCGAAGTGTGTTGGTAGTGGGCACCAGCGGCGTCGCATGATTCATTACAGGGCAATGTCCACGATGCCTACCAGCCATGGGGAGACTGAAGGAAATGCTGTTTCGCCCTAAGATGTTTTTTTTTCTTTTTCTCTCAGCGTCGTAGGTCTTTGGCATGGTAGACTCCTAGCTCCTTTCCGGACATGTCCGCAATGAGGTACCGCGTGAGACTCAAAACTTGTAAGACTCGACACTTCACGAACTTCTTATCTAGTTTGGCAGTGTAATGCCGACCTGCTTCACTTTGTCTAAAATTCCGTCGGTAGATTTCGTCGCCGACCTTGAAGCCAGAAGGATGGGATCGCAGATTGTACCGCTCCTCCCCCACCCGTCTACTGTCTTCAATCTCCCGGATTTGTTCTCGTAGAATTTGGAGTTTCTCGTGCGGCTCCAGCACCACTATTGGGTCTTCCAACCCTTTCAGCTGTCGCAATAGCCGGTACGAGTTTCCGTGACAAATCATATGCTGGCCGAACACGGCAAAGTATGGGGAGATGCCTGTGGTGGAGTGATAGGACGAACGCAGGGCACAGGTGATGGCGGAAATCCTGCGGTCCCAATCCTTCTGATCCGGTTGGACGTAGGCCCGAATGGCGGCTATGAGGGTGCGGTTCAACCGCTCGGACGCATTGGCTTGCGGAGAGTAAACGGCAGTCCTCTGATGCGTAATGCCATACTTCTCCATTAATTCTCGAAATCTAGACGAGGTGAACTGAACTTCGTTGTCGGAGACCAGCTTCTCCGGTACTCCAAATATATGGAAAACGCGATTTTCCAGAAAACTGACTATGGGGCCGGTGTGCAGGTTTCGAAGAGGTTCCACAATCGGAAATTTGGACAGGTGGTCCAGGACCACGACAGCTCCCGTGTATCCCGAAGTCGAGCGAGGGTACGGACCGATGAGATCTATACACAGACGCTGGAACACCTGCTCCGGTAGCTCGAATTTTCCCATCGGGGGCCGCAGAACAGAATTGGGCGCTTTAGTCCATTTGCACAGCTCACAAGCGGCTACGTACTTTTTCACTTGCTGCGCTATCTTAGGCCAAAAGAAGTAAGTCTTCAGTCGCCGAAGCGTACGACCATAACCACCGTGTGCACTCAATGGGTGGTCATGAGCCCGCTTAATCAATTCGCATGTCAGTTCTTCGGGCACCCATAACTTCCGCTGTTCCTCTTCTTGAATGGGGTCCCCGGAGGCGTGTCTCGTCCGCTTGTATATAAATCCCTCCGTCACCCGTAGTTCTGGCAGCTGTGGCAACTGGTTCTGAATCGTATTCATCAGCTGGGTATAACATGCTGACTTGAAGGTGGGATGGTCCAAGTCGATCCATAGGGGGCTGTCGTCCTCCTGGGCCAACTCGGCTCCTTCAGGGGCGAACATCCTTGATAGTTTGTCCGGTACCACGTGCTGACTTCCCTTGCGGTGTCTTATCGTGAAGTCAAACGCCTGTAATTTCAAGGCCCATCTGGCCAAGTGGCCGTGGAGATCAGTTTGCCTCATCAACCATTTCAGTGACGCATGATCAGTGACGATTTCAAAAGGATGTCCTTCTACATATGCTCGAAAACGTTTCACTGCCAGCACAGCCGCTGGGCATTCCTGCTCCGAGACCGTGTAGTTCCGCTGGGCCTGGTTCAGCTTGTGGTACATGAAGGCTATAGGTCTCTCCTCGCCGTCTTGTGCAACCTGGACTAAGACTGCTCCCACCCCATGTTGACTCGCGTCACAATGGATTGAGAACGGTTTGTCAAAGTCCGGGCTGTGCAGTACGGGGGCTGTAGTCAGACTCTTCTTTAGCTCTTCAAAGGCTCGCAAGCTGAGCTCTTCCCAGACGAACTTACGTCCCTTACGCAGCATGTCGGTTGAAGGAGTGGTAATGGTGGCATAGTCACGTACAAAACGCTGGTACCATCCACATAAGCCTAGGAACCGGCGTAATTGCTTGGTGGTCTTGGGTAATGGAAAAACTTCAATCGCTTGAGTCTTGTCCGGATCGGTCTTGATATTGCCATGCCCAATGATGTGCCCTAAATACTTCACCTCCGTCATCACGAACTGACTCTTCTGTATGTTGATGGTTAACCCTGCCCTCTGGATGTGTAGAGCCACCTCCTGAAGCAGGTCGATGTGTTCGTTAAAGGTTTCGGTTATAAGCAGCAGATCATCCAAGTACACGAAAACTTGGTGCCGTAAATAAGGTGGTATCACCTTATCCATAAGGCGCGTCATTGTTTGAGGGGCATTGCACAATCCGAATGGCATGGTCACGAATTGGTACAGGGGCCGATCTGGGACTGTGAAGGCTGTTTTCTCCTTTGAGCCAGGGTCTAAAGGAATTTGCCAGAAGACGTCCTTGAGGTCTAAGCTCGTGATGAAGTGGGCTTTAGGCAACCGACTCAAAATGCCTTCAATCAACGGTAGAGGGTATGCGTCCTTGACAGTGACGGCGTTCAAGCATCTGGCATCTAAGCATAGCCGGACCTTGTTCGGCTTGACAACTAAGGTGACTGGGGAAGCCCACGCGCTCTGCGATTCTTCGATCACGCCTAATGCTAGCATTCGATCAACTTCGGCATATAACAACTTTTCCTTCGCCGGAGATATGGCAAAATGTCTCTGTTTTATGGGTTTAGCATCCCCCACATCTATAGTGTGTAACACCAGTGCAGTCCACCCGAGACCTTCCTTCTCATGCGATGGAAAAGCCGATATAGCCGAGTCAAGTTGCAGTTGCTGATTCACATCCAGTGTATGTCGTAATAAGTGAGTGGTTTGAGTTTGGTCAGGAACTGTGGTGACGGACTCCAGGGTCGTACCGGAAAACAGTGCCGGGGCCGAGTTAAATTTTCGAACGAAATCCACTCCTAGATAAAGATTCTGGGTTAATTGAGGTATGATGTAAAACTCCAGAGGTTTAGTTACTCCCTTAAAGGTAACATCCGTCGTAATTTTTCCCACTACAGAGTGACGAGTTCCGTCCACCGTGCTTAACCAGGTGGTAAAATGGTGAATTTGGTCCGCGTGCATTGCCAGTACCTCCCCTGCAAAATCGGCTGATATGCAATTCACACTGGCTCCCGTATCGACTAAACCTGACACTCGTTTTTGCAGGAGGTGTACTGACGCATATGGTCGAACGTCATCCCTCAATAATTCGTCTAAGTGTATGTCCTTCAGCACCTTCCTCGACTGCCTGACCCTTCTCCAGAAGTTCCACATCCGACGCGTGGCTCGCTTTCTTCGCGGTTGGACAGTTGTAACCAACTCCTCATGGAAGATGCGCTGTCGAGTAGCCAAATAATTCCGCAGCCTGACGTGGAAAGGTTTGACATGCCAAGGAACTTTCGCCTCGCTATCATTTCCCTGCGCGTCGGCCTCGACAAAGGATGGCGTCGGTTGTGGAACTTCGGGAGAACTGTGTTTGGCGGTGCGAGTCAGCAGAATTGGAGTCATGTCGGGGGCTTGGTCATAGCTAGTGATGAGGTCAGCCTTGGTTCGTCCGGGTTTTAGGAGTGCCGACGGGAGTTCGCGGCACTCGCTGGCAAGTTTTTTCGCAGTTTGCAATTTGCGCAATCAGGTGCGTAAGTGTCGGCCTTCGCGCATCGGTAACAGAAAAGCGTCGGTTCCGCTGGACATGCATAGAACCGATGCCCCGTTTGTCGGCAGTTCCAACAGACCGTCGGGCTTGTAATTGCTTCAAGGGAGGGTCTATCAATCATTGCTGGGTCCGCAAGCTCCTGTGGTGCTCCGCTCCTCGGTACTAGTACTGGATCAGTAAGTAGGTGGTCCGCTGCCATCAACTCCATGGTGTGATGATTTCGGGGACTCGGTTCGGTTATGCGAGGTTGTGGACGGAAGGTACCTCTCCGCTCATCCAATTATTCTTTCCTACGGGCATGGAGGCGCAATCCCTGTATGGTGTTGATGGAAAAATGCAGAAGGCTGTTCTGAAGATCCCAACGCATATTCTCTCTGATAATTTCTACCAGTTCGTCCTCGGGCATGGTTGTTCGCAAGCGAGTGCTCAATCTCACTATACGTGTGTAGTACCGGTCGAACGGTTCGTGAGCGCCTTGTTTCCGTTTCTTTATCTGTTCCCTTAGTTCTCTCTCAGTGAAGCCATCATCAAATCGATTGCGGAAGGCTGCACTGAAAAAGTTCCAAGTGGGACGTGAAATCGATTCCTTAAAACTCCAGTACCAGTCGGCAGCATCTCCGCTGAACAAAAGATGTGCATGCCGGAGGAAGGCCGAGAAATCACCTCCCAGGGTGCTGGATACTAACGCCTGAATCCGGAAAAGGAACCGGTCCGCTGATATCATATCGTTGAACTCCGTGAAGTTCAGGCGCCAACTCTCCATGATACGAGGCGTCGGGTCTCGGAAAGGTGTCCAGGCGTTCCCGGGGGGAATCACATCCTCGATTGACCTGTTGTACGGGACTGCCTCGGGGACTGGAGGTACCAACGGAGGTGCGGTGCTGTGTCGTGGTCTATACTCGTGAGCTCTGGGATCCATTCCCGAGTTCCTTGGAGGTAGGGTCCATTGATCAGATGGTCGAGAGTGGGGCATAGCCACATTGGGATTGGGCTCCCAGCCAAGCGGAGTTCTCACGCGGCTGGGTGGTTGGCTCATGGGGAGGTTCTGGAGCCTTCCCTCCAAGTTGCCAATCCTCTCCAACATATCTCGCATTAACGCCACGAGGGTGTCAATGGAGTGGGTGGAAGGCGCGGGTGGAACCTCGGACGCGACAACTGCAGCCGGAACTTCACCGCCTACGGCTCCTTGAAAGTCCCTCAGTGATTGGGGCGGTTCGGAATCTGGAACCCCTATCGCCACTGCTCCACGCGTGGGGACGGGCGTTCCGAGGGTCGATGGGTCACCGACATAGTGGGCAAAGCTCAGACGTGAGGAGGAGCTGTTGGACACAGGCACGATGGAAAAGGTGTCCACACTCCAATCGCACACTGTGTACGCCCTCCACTACGTCTTCGAAGCAGATCCCGCAGTTAGCTGGTTGGACCGTTTTGCATCTGGTCCAACGCTTATCTGGGGTCCGGTTTGTCGCCATGTTTATGTTTAATCTGGGTGGTGGCACTAAGTCTTTCTGAAAGAAAAAAAGAAAATGTAACACTCAAATATAAAAAAACTTAAGAATAACTTAGTGGCCGATAGTGGCGAGCTATTTATAAGTGGGAAAAAAAATATTTGACAGTCCTTTCCTTTCCAGCAGTCGACTTCCAAAGGGAAACGAGAGTGCGTGGTAGTCTGCCGAAGAAAGGGTGCTTTCGGTCGATTTACAATAATTAACCCCATACCCACATACATCACAAAAACCGTCTCTAAACTACGTTAAATGACTCGACGAGACAAGTGGTAGAGCTACCGTAACGGTTATGTACGCGGTCAAAATTCCCGACGCGTGGAAGCATTCCGGGCTCCGCATTTCCAGCATTCGCCACCGAACGTTGAACCGATACCACTCGTCTATCACGCATACGAAATAGGTAGAATCCTTCCGCGACATAAAGGCAAGGTAGCCTTCTATTTTCTTGAGAGTCCAGGCCGACAGGAGAAACCCCATCTGGCTGACAGTTCCATCAAGAAAATAGAAGGTCCTTACAGGGGTCAACCTGGGACAACACATCGGAAGGATTCTGTCACGAAAAAAAAAATCAAACAAAGGAGAGCGGAAGCTACAACTCACGTGAAGCGACTGCTAGTGTGTATCACACAACTCCACCGCTCCTGTTTGTGAGGCTCGAGTACCAAAGTACCTTACATCCTCCGTAAAGGACCAACTCGTCAGAAGACGCGAATCTTTTATCCCCTTAGAATGTTTGGGCCCCACGTTGGGCGCCATTTGCAATGATTTAAGTCTACTTGCGAACGCGGAACCGACCTCTCATCGGTTCTAGACGTTAAGTCTGAGTAGTGCCAACGGATGGTACCAACCGGTCAACCAATCCGTGCACCGTAACCCATTCGCGCGGTGGCTGCTTGTCGGCCAGCTAGATCGGAGAGGATTTCGGTCGCGGGTCTCCGAATGGGTTACACTCATTTACAATATTCAGCCACCTGTACACGCCCGTTTTCAAACGCGTTACAAAAACAAAACCATACGGAGAGGAAACCTATTCTACGTTAGTCCGTATTTCTTCATTAACCAGTCAAAAGACAAAGATCTAATCTTTACTTCGCGTTCCCGAATTCCCGACGCGGTACCGAAAAGTATACTACGTTAACTCAACCCGACGAAAGCTACGTTAAAGAAAAATCAAAAACAACTAAGGTACCGCGTACCGCGCGCGACGCGAAACCGACCTCAGCGGATTTTTTCCAAACCCTACCCTCGCGACGGCATACTTACCCCGCACCTCATTTCCCGCTGAAAAGCAGAACTACTGGAAAGGAAAGTCGATTTTATTCGTTAGCAATTCATTTTGTTATTTAACAGTATAACATACCATTTGCTTTTAATCTTACGATTTCGAACTACTTATTCTTTAGTTTGATATTATAGGCATAGAAAATCTACTAGACATCTATTAACTTTCTTTCATCGCTTGTTATGTTAGTATTATCCTTATTTAGTCTTACCTAAATTCTATCTAAAGATTACAAAATTTACAAGAGTAACATTAAAAATAATATTTATGATGCAAGTAATCAATGGTATGCATAATTGGTAGATTGTTTCAATCTTAATTTCAAATTCATTAAAGAGAATGATGTTCATCCCAAAAAGATCGGTAAATTGAAAATTAAGGGAAATTATTCGTTTGCTGGTTGACTGGTACCCGGAAATATTGTAAAAATCGTCAAATTATTACGTGATCAAACGAAAAATAGAGATTGATCGTGGTACCGAACGAAAACTGTACATAATAAATAAAAAGTTGCAGTGATGATGATGAATTTTAAAATAATAAAATAATTTCAAAAGTGAAAGAACGTTGAACGTATTTTTTTCTATTCATCTTAAGCAAAATTTTTTTATTTTATGTTGATTTGAGTTTGTTGTTGCATAGTAATTTATTTATTCCATTGATCAATTGGGTTTCATTTCATTAGTTTCTGCTGAATACCCAAATGAATTGCTTTTAATGGATGCTTTGTTATTTTTGCTATATTATTATGTACATGTTGGTAATTTTAGAATTTAACATGGATTATTTTGATTTTGACATATAGTTTTTTTCTTTTATTTAAAAATTAAAGAAATTTGCTTAGATACTATTAATTTGTCTATTCAGTACTTTATTTAAAATACAATTTTATATTTTTAAATGCAACTTTAATTTAATTCATTTTTCTCCACGTTTACGTTTTCCAAACTACAAATAAATTCCTAAATCCGAATCTACCTATTATGCCTTTTCCATTATATTCCGATTTTTCTCGATTCTATTTAGTACTTTCTTAAAGTTATTTTATTTTACATATGCATAACATTTTGGAGTTCTCATAAAATTTCTTTCGTTATATCTTATGTGAAATTTCAGTGAAATCAACTATTAAGAAAATATATATATATTTTTTTTATTTCATTTCTGTCAACGCTGTCGTACTACCTTTTTATTTTCAATTTTTTTTGCCTGATTTTCTCAATTCTTTTCTTTCATCGCTCTTATCACTTTTTTATGACTTATAAACGTAGCGAGAAGATTTTATTATTTGTAGAGAAGAGTAAGACAAAAGGAAAAAAAAAATACACGCGCATCATTTATATTTTTAATATTAATAATAATTTATCGAAACATGATAATTAATATTTACTATGTGTCGTCGTAGTTTCGTTTTCCCAGTTTGTTCCCTTTTCAATACTTTCACATCAATCGAATTTAGGTATATATAAATTGAGTTAAAACTTTATCGTAGAACTAATAATTCTTGTTATAATATGGCACTCAAACTAATCCGGACTCGAATGCAGAGCAATTTGACCTATAAATTACGAAACCCGCTCTTTCTTCCTTGCATACCTAGTAATTTGGGCGTGGTTTTGTACTGAAGTGCATCGGATGCCGCTGAAGGTATTTCACGTGATTCCACTTGAATTAGTCAGGATTAGATTGATTTTTTTGTGTATGAGTACTTATACATGATTTGTCGCATTATTTTCATTTGCATTGGCATGCAACCCTTTATGTGCTTTGACCAGCGATGGCTCCGTAAAAATCTATTATATACTTCGCACTATACATTGGGATCTGAATGTGCAATTTTGTGGTATGCTAATATACCACAAGCTCGTCAACGACTTTTTTCATTTATTGCATTTATATAACATGAATGCACAGCCATATGTTCTTTTAATATAGAAGCTACTGTATATGAAAAGCTTTATGCTTTTGATAATTTGCATTATATCTCACACCTCTACCTTTCGGAGTCTGAATGTGCAGCTTTATGACGTCTATATGCAATGCCGGTTTTCAATGATTTCCCACACGAATTACACGTAAATAAATCAGGATTTGAATCTGAAGCTTCATGTTTCTTAAATACATTGGTGCTATTTAACGACTTTCCACGTAGATTGAACTTATACAAATCAGGATTGGAATGAAGGCGAAATATTACACAGATCTCCGAAAATTTAAAGAAACTTCGGGATTATACTTACATGCGACCACTCCGTATTTGTGCTCCTCGCCCGTCTTGTTTGATTCCTGCTGCGTGGCGGCCCTTCAATCTAACCTCCTTCTGCGTCGCGGCCACTACCTCCACACTTCAATTTCCATGTGGCTGTCACATTCTGTTGGCATCCGACGACAAAATAGACGTGGGATGTGCACTGGTCGCAACCAACGTACAATGACAAGCCACCTAGCAGCGAAGTGTGTTGGTAGTGGGCACCAGCGGTGTCTAATGATTCATTACAATGGGTGAAAAAAATGAGGTGTATTAGCCCTCAGGATCCAGATGGCATTTTCGCGAAAGTGAATAGCTTAGTCCGTAAGAAGTCTCGAGTGAAGAAATCGAATCTTGGAGTCGCTAGTGATGAGATAAATCTTCTCAATAGGGCTGGTATCGAAATTAACAGTATAACTCCGGATAGAAATAGAAACAGGATTATATGTGATGATTGCAGAAACTTGCCCTGATTACAACTCATTTTGAATTGGTTCATCTACCAAAACCTCAAAGAGCGAATCAAATATTTTCAGAGGTCGTTGAAGCAAAAGTTTCCGACTTCAAATGAATGAAGCCTGAACGGCAAATCAATTCTTCATTTCCATGAAACATTAACATCTGACCTCATATCGAGCTTGAATCTTATTGATTATTTTGCCAGCTATGAAGACTTGTGTTTCATATTTCGCAGGATAAACAACAAGAAATCATGTGGTATTGATGGTATTCCAAACATAGTTCTCCGACATTTGCCTAATGTTGCTATTAGAAATTATTGAATATTGATCAATAACATGTTGAACAATTTATATTTCCTTAATGAGCGGAAAAAGGCTAAGGTATTTCCGATCTTGAAGAAAGGAAAAGAACCTTTGAGTCCTAAAAGCTATCGCACAATCTGATTGCTGCCTAACATCAGCAAGGATTTTGAAGTGTTACTAAACAAAACATTAAACGCCCACATTGAGAAATATGAGTTCATGCCGAATTTCCAATTTGGTTTTCGTGCCAGACATGCGATAACCAAAGTAGCCTCAGATATCTGTTGGAAACTAAATGATAGAGAATGTGTTGGAGCGTGTCTCATTGATAGGGAGAAATCCAGCGATACGGTGTGGTTAGATGGACTAATTTTTGAACTCCTTCAGGACAATTTACCCAGACACCTTGTCGCCATGATGTGCAAATCTGACCACAATGCGCGAATTCAAGGTCTTGAATGGTCTACAGCAGGAAACAATTACTGCGCCTCTGCTCTTCTCAATATTCATTCACAAGCTATTGAACGGCTTTGATTTTAACATCTCACCAGCGCGATCATTGGTAGCGTTTATTGATGATCTGATCATTTGTACGGCAGACCGAAAAGCTAAAATAGTTCAGAGCAATCTTCAACAAATTTTTAATTATGTGCAGCTGTACACCGACAATTGGTGAATGAAAATTAATGCGCAGAAGTGCGAAGTGATTTTATTTCGTACAACGCTGCAGGGAGCCAGTAAAGACCTGAAACGTATTTGGAAGGATTTTCACATTAGGGCTGGTGTCCTGTGTCCGAAACCTCAGCGTTCATCTCGGTTAGTATCTGTATTATTCTAAACATGTCAAAATCATGCTCAGTAAGGCACAAAAAGTAGTCATGGTCCCTCGACGACTCTTGATCAAAAGGTCAAAGTTATAAATTACAAGACCCTGGCTAGACCAGTTTTGACATATGGATATCAGATCTGGTACAACTATGGAAAAATTAAGAGTTT
This sequence comes from Odontomyia ornata, assembly GCA_963969285.1. Lineage (NCBI taxonomy): Eukaryota > Metazoa > Arthropoda > Insecta > Diptera > Stratiomyidae > Odontomyia > Odontomyia ornata. The sequence goes on along the minus strand of OZ017740.1, from coordinate 194,013,000 downwards.
TCGAAAGGAAATGTCTTCGTGCATGTACTGGTTTGTACAGAAAGCCTGAGACGGATTGGAAGCACTATATATCGAATAGAAGAATTTATCAAACTGCTAAAGTGACGAGAGTTGATATCTTGATATTGAGGCATCTTCGGAATCATATCGCAAGATCTATAACTGTGAGTGTAAACCCCTGGATTTCACAGCCGTTCCACCCTATAGACGTGTAGGTTGAGACTTGTCTTGCTACTGGCTTGACTCCTCCTGAACATTTGGACATGAATCGATATGTTTTTGATTCTGACGGTGTCCCAATTATATATTACATATATAGATGGGCCACGGACAAGAAGATAAAATATCGTCCGAATTTGAGTTCACGAGACTAACAATTCCAATGGAGATACTCATGTGTTAGACTCGTTGAGGCTGGTCGAGCTGAGATGAAGCAATCTTGATATTGGTGGCTGAATAATAATGTCTAAATTATTCGTATTTGTTTTCTGTTTTTGTGTTTTTCGTTGCATAGTTTTTAGTTTCAACTCATTATTGCTACATTTAAAGTTGTTATTTATTTGTGTTAAAAATTCGGGGATAGATTTCAGTATAAGATAAAGTTTTTTGATTGAATTTGATTAGAATTAGGTTGTAACATGTAGGTATAGGATAACAGTTATCATTGTGTTGCAATTATAAATAATTTTTGAATGGTGTATCTTGGTTTTTTCTCCTTTTTCCAATTGAATAAAAAAATGTGTAATAATTTTAATTAAATTGTTGCCATCCTTTTTTTTCATTAAATGCGTTTCATTGATAACGTATAAATTTAGAGAGCCATTTAGGGCATTAATTTTTAGTATTTTGATTGTTTGGAATTCGCTTTATATTCTTCTAAAATTTATAATGATCAGTATTGAATAAAGCGACTTTGACTTTGAAGAAGAAATCCTGAAAAATGCAATTCACTTGGAACCCCACATCAAAATAATGAATGTTTATAGAATTAAAAAAGATAGCCTGAAAACAGGGGAAAATTCATTCCTACGCAAACAATCGAGACCTCTTTCTCAGGCGATGAACTCCCGGACGAAATAAAACTTGAATATCTAAAAATACCTGTAGAATACTCCAACATCATGAATGTCTATAGAATTAAAAAAAGGTACCCTGAAAACAGGGAAAATTCATTCCTACGCAAACAATCAAGATCTAGTAGCATTGTTTTCCGAAACGTGTAGCTATTCAAAATCTATATAGTAAAAACACTGCATCTACTCCAAAACTACAACTTTATTTAAAAGATGGATATGGCAATTTCGAGAGTAACTTGGTTTCTTCTTCAGTCCATTGATACTAATATCATTGGCAATACAATTTGATCTTAAATGTTACGAGATTTTAAGGCACTGAAAGGTTTTAAACAATCATAAAGCTTAAGAAAGGAAAAAAATTTAAAGTGATAATAATGACCAAACATTAAATGAGACATTGAATGAAAGTATGATTAAAGGTAAAAGAATAACGGAATATTTAAGTAATTAACTAGTTAGGGTGATCTCCGGTTCCTTTTAGCTAGTTTTTAATTAAATGGGATGGACAGTTTCCTTCGTCTGTGTTTGGGGGTCTTGCTGCATTATGTAGAGGCTCTCCCAAGCGTTCAATGTATAAGGTCGGTTGACATATTTCAGGAGTTGAAGGCTATCGTTTCCTATGATGTGTCCATTTTCAATTATATGTACGGCTACTGCTGATTGCACCGTATTGTGTCCCCGCATTTCGCTTCTTTCATGTGTTCTTGGAATTGTGTAGTGATGAGTCGCTTGGTATAACCGATATAGCGTTTCTCGCGATCATTACACTGAATGTGGTAGATGCCGCTCATTTCGTTACTTTTCAGGGGTCTTTTTTGTTGCCCAGTAGATTTTTGAGAGTCGCGTTTCTGATCGAAGCTGTGATGTTGATGTCATATCGTTTGAAGAGAGACTTAATGCTGTAGAACAAGTCCGCCATCAGAATGCTTATCCATTTGGTGTTTTCAGCGTGTTCTTGTTTACAGCGAGTCTTATGCTTACTTTTGAAGGCATCCTGTTGTTTTTTGGTTATGTATTTTTCGATAGTATTAGGGGTTTTATCCGTTTTTGATGGCAGTATTCATAATATATGCTTTTTCCTTATCGTATCCGTTTTCCGTTAAGGGATAGGTAACAAGCCGGCGAATCCATCTGGTGTAGGCTGCTATTTTTTGCATTATTGGATGTGCTGATGTTGCTGGTAAAGTCCATTGAGTAGAAGTACTCTTTTTGTAAAGTTCAAATTCGATTGTCCCGTTGTTGTTAATGATGACGAATTCCAGGAATGGTAATCATCCATTTGTCTCCTTTCCCATAGTGAACTGAATTTTTGGATGAATTTTGTTGATCGCATAGAGATGTCACCAGCTTGATCGTTTAGAACTATGGCTAGTACATCGTCCACATATCTAAACCATGTTTTCGGCATGATGCCTGATTCTTCATGATTGATTCGATGAACTCCATGAAGACATCCGCTAATATTGGAGAAAGGGTTGTCTTAAAGCATTTTTCTCGGAACTTGAAATAATTTTCCCGCATGCAGAGCAAGGCTAGGTTTTTATATGTGATCACTTTCTTATTCCAATCCCTTGTTTTCCCGAATTCCTGGAGCCAAAGTTCTAATTGGTATATTGCATGCTCACTGGTGTATTTGGGAACAATGCCTTCACATCAAACGATATTAGCATATCCTTTTTATCAATTTTTCCTATAGTCGGTAGCTTTTTTATGAGGTCAGGTGAGTTTTTACAGTGAATTTGCTACATATGCCGCGTAGATCCATAAACTGTTTTACAAGCCACTTGGCAATGCTATAGGTTAGAGATTTGTAATATATGATGATCTCCCTCATTTCATTACCGCCCTTGTGCAGTTTTGGTTGGCATTTGAATCTCTGTAGAGACGGATTAGGCATTTTCATTTTGGTAATATCACAAAATACCTTGCGGGCTTCTTTGAGTGCTCGGTCGATACGTTTGACGGATTCTGTTAGCGGATCGTTCCTCAGCTCGACGAAATTACCGTTCGCCAGTTTGCTGAGCACAGTGTTATCATAGTCGACTTTATCCATGATGACAAGATTATTGCTCTTGTTTGCTTTCAGAAAGTATACGAATTGTTTCTTCAGTTGTCGTACGGTTCATAACTCTTGTCGATTCACTGCGGGTTTACTATGATCCTCTTTCTTTGCTATTTTAGATAGGCGACAATGGATTCCTTCCTTGAAATCATTATTGAAGTTTTTAACACCAGCCTCTAAGTTAACCACTATGTCTTTCGTTGAGGGGAGTACTCGAACAACATATAAAAGGCTGTGGTTCGCCCGCAGGGGGAATGCTGGCTGACAGGAATACTCTTGGAGGCTACCATTTTTGGGGAGTTCCACCCCACATACCCGAGGAAGTTCCTGCAAGGGGAGTGCCGGTTGACAAGAGCACTCTTGGAGGCTAGCATTCTTTGGGAATTGCCGCCCCCACGGACCTGAGGATATGGGGGGCACCGTGAGGCTCCCTCCTGGAATGACAGGTAATGAACTTGACTGCATCTGGAATCCGCCTTGGATAACAAACTAGAAGTCATGCTTTGGGCTGGCGGATATGATAGTTTGGACCTAGTTGCTTTGCACGGTAGCGCCGAGGTGGCACTCGTGTTTGAACGGCTCCAATTCAACTATCATACCGTCTCCGTCCCGATAAAACCTTAGCAGGCCTCGGAGTACGTTCGAAGTTCAAACCATTGGGTTGGTGGTGTACGTTCGGTTGAGACGGACTCCCGATTAGCGCTGGTCTGGCTCTGAGCACTTGGCCCCATAAGGGCTTGTGCCAAATCTTGCATGGCCTCCCTGCCCTGCAAAGATAACCATGGGACCAAAAAGGCGACTACACACATGAACGGAGATAGCGGCTCCGAGGGGGGACCCAATAAAACTGGAGCAACCCAAAACCCTCAAAAAAGATTTAAAAAAACACAAAACCTGAGACTCGAGATGCCAGATGAGTCGCGCTTGGTCGGCTATGCGAATGATGGTGCGGCTCTGGTCGCTGGACGCGCCATTGAACAAGCGCAACTTTGGCTAGGTGTGCTAATGCGCCGAGTGAGGGACTGGATGACTGCTCGTGGGCTCAGTTTAGCCCTAGAGAAAACCGAAGTGGTCATCTTGACAAAAAAGAGAATCCCTAGAGTAAAGATGATCAGTATTGGAGACATAAAGTCGAATCGAAGCCAACGGTGAACTACCTGGGGCTACTGATCGACTCGAAGATGAGGTTCTCTGAGCCAATCAGGGCAACGGCTGAGAAGGCTGCTTCGGGAGCATCGGCTTTGAGTCGACTTATGGCCAACGTAGGGGACCCAACCCATCAAGAAGACGCCTCTTGATGAGTGCTGTAGGCTCAGTGCTACTGTATGGAGCAGAAGTATGGGGCGACGCTCTCAGCAAGGAGGTATACCGAAAGCGTTTGGCACAGGTACAGAGAAGAGGAGCACTGAGGATTGCATCTTCGTATGCGACAGTGTCTGATTCGGCGGTGAGAGTTATTGCAGGCGTGATACCTGTTGCCCTCCTTGCTAGAGAGCGCTGCGATCCTTGCCTGGGCCAAAACGAAAATGCAAGGGAGATGGTTGTCCGCGAGGAGGAACAGCACTCGCTCAACGATTGGCAGTAGTCTTGAGTGAATTGCACGTGAACTGCGTGCCTCATCCCGGATGTGAGACCATGGCCAAATCGAAGGCATGGTGAGACTGACTTCTATCTGACCCAGCTTTTGAGTGGGCATGAGTGTTTTCAGTCTTACCTGCACACGATTGGTTAGTCACGGTTCCTCGATTATTGGTTTTGCCCAGGAGAGCAGGACAATGCCTGCCACACATTTTTGCGTGTACGAAGGGACCTTTACAGGAAGACGCGAGAGCTCAAACTGGATAATATAGTTGCGGTGATGCTCGCATCGGTTGACAAATGGAACCAGGTGGCACATTAAGTTCGGGCAGTCTTAAAATATAAAAGGGACGCACTGCACCCGGGGGGGTGTTGGGGCTGAGGGATCGCTTGTCTGGCACTTCCTCTTCCCTTCTCCCCTCCCGCTAGGAAAGGGATCCCCCAGCTGGCCCAAAGTAATGTGTCAAACGGTTTCAGGCTGGGTTCTCTCTGAGTAGTCCAGTCGCCTTCTTACAAGCATGGGATTCCCACACTCTGTGCGTAAACGGAAATCGTCTCCCAAGCACAAAAAAGGCCATGGTTCAACACCTTTATTTTTTCCGGTGTAAATTCAATCGACGATTTATTCACTACGAAATCGGGTAAGATCGGTATCGTTCATTCTTTGCTTTGTATTGATCTACTAACCGGTTCCACTTTTTTTGCTATTTTCATTTTCTTATGACTTCACATTCAATTGCCTTGTGGATTTTCGCCAATATTTGTTCTAACGGGGCTCCTATAGACGTTGCCCTCCTTTGCAGATAGCAGGTGTGTACTATATGCGCGTAAATTCATTTCAGCTTTATGAGCATGTTACTTGCTAATAGTGTCAATTAATAATTGTAGTTCCATGCGTTTTATCAAGTAAGCGTTGATGCGAGGTCTAATTTTCCCATGATTCTGATGCGACTTAGCTGTAAAAATCTTATATGTGGGTTGATTTTTGCCAATGATTTTTTGATCTTCAACATGTTGTTGGATTCGAAAATCTGATTGGATACCATTATCAAGTAGTATTGTTTTCTGGAACTTGTAGTTATTCAAAATTTATATAATAAAAACAACTTTATTTAAAATATGGATACGGCCATTTCGATAGCAACCTGCTCTTTTCTTCAGTCCATTGATACTTAAATCATTGGCAATACAATTTGATCTTAAATGCTACGAGATTTTCAACAATCATAAAGTTTAAAAAAGGAAAAAAATTTGAATAGATAATAATGACCGAATCGGCTTGTTACCTATCCCTTAACGGAAAACGGGTACGATAAGGAAAAAGCATATATTATGGATACTGCCATCAAAAACGGATATAACCCTAATACCATCGAAAAATTAATAGCCAAAAAACAACAGAATGCCTTAAGAAATAAGCATAAGGCTCTCTGTAAACAAGAACACGCTGAAAACACCAAATGGATAAGCATTCTGACGGCATATTCATTCTACAGCATTAAGTCTCTCTTCAAACGATATGACATCAACATCACAGCTTCGATCAGAAACGCGACTCTCAAAAATCTACTGAGCAACAAAAAAGACCCCTGAAAAGTAACGAAATGAGCGGCATCTACCACATTCAGTGTAATGATCGCGAGAAACGCTATATCGGTCAGACTCATCACTACACAATTCCAAGAACACATGAAAGAAGCGAAATACGGGGAAAGGCGGGGTCTCAATATGGTGCGATCAGCAGTAGCCGTACATATAATTGAAAATGGACACATCATAGGAAACGATAGCCTGCAACTCCTAACATATGTCAACCGAACTTATACATGGGACGCTTGGGAGAGCCTCTACATAATGCAGCAAGACCCCCAAACACAGACGAAGGAAACTGTCCATCCCATTTAATTAAAAACTAGCTAAAAGGAACCGGAGATCACCCTAACTAGTTAATTACTTAAATATTCCGTTATTCTTTTACCTTTAATCATACTTTCATTCAATGTCTCATTTAATGATTGGTCATTATTATCACTTTAAATTTTTTTCCTTTCTTAAACTTTATGATTGCTTAAAACCTTTCAGTGCCTTAAAATCTCGTAACATTTAAGATCAAATTGTATTGCCAATGATATTAGTATCAATGGACTGAAGAAGAAACCAAGTTACTCTCGAAATTGCCATATCCATCTTTTAAATAAAGTTGTAGTTTTGGAGTAGATACAGTGTTTTTACTATATAGATTTTGAATAGCTACACGTTTCGGAAAACAATGCTACTAGATCTTGATTGTTTGCGTAGGAATGAATTTTCCCTGTTTTCAGGGTACCTCTTTTTAATTCTATAGACATTCATGATGTTGGAGTATTCTACAGGTATTTTTAGATATTCAAGTTTTATTTCGTCCGGGAGTTCATCGCATTCTATAAACATTCATTATTTTGATGTGGGGTTCAAAGCGAATTGCATTTTTCAGGATTTCTTCTTCAAAGTCAAAGTCGCTTTATTCAATACTGATCATTATAAATTTTAGAAGAATATAAAGCGGCTTCAAACAATCAAAATACTAAAAATTAATGCCCTAAATGGCTCTCTAAATTTATACGTTATCAATGAAACGCATTTAATGAAAAAAAAAAAACGATGGCAACTATTTAATTAAAATTATTACACAATTTTTTATTCAATTGGAAAAAGGAGAAAAAACCAAGATACACCATTCAAAAATTATTTATAATTGCAACACAATGATAACTGTTATCCTACACCTACATGTTACAACCTAATTCTAATCAAATTCAATCAAAAAATTATCTTATACTGTAATCTATCCCCGAATTTTTAACACAAATAAATAACAACTTTAAAAGTAGCAATAATGAGCTGAAACTAAAGACTATGCAACGAAAAACACAAAAACAGAAAACAAATACGAATAATTTAGACATTATTATTCAGCCACCAATATCAAGATTGCTCCATCTCAGCTCGACCAGCCTCAACGAGTCTAGCACATGAGTATCTCCATTGGAATTGTTAGTCTCGTGAACTCAAATTCGGACGATATTTTATCTTCTTGTCCGTGGCCCATCTATATATGTAATATATAATTGGGACACCGTCAGAATCAAAAACATATCGATTCATGTCCAAATGTTCAGGAGGAGTCAAGCCAGTAGCAAGACAAGTCTCAACCTACACGTCTATAGGGTGGAACGGCTGTGAAATCCAGGGGTTTACACTCACAGTTATAGATCTTGCGATATGATTCCGAAGATGCCTCAATATCAAGATATCAACTCTCGTCACTTTAGCAGTTTGATAAATTCTTCTATTCGATATATAGTGCTTCCAATCCGTCTCAGGCTTTCTGTACAAACCAGTACATGCACGAAGACATTTCCTTTCGAAAACTCTTAATTTTTCCATAGTTGTACCAGATCTGATATCCATATGTCAAAACTGGTCTAGCCAGGGTCTTGTAATTTATAACTTTGACCTTTTGATCAAGAGTCGTCGAAGGACCATGACTACTTTTTGTGCCTTACTGAGCATGATTTTGACATGTTTAGAATAATACAGATACTAACCGAGATGAACGCTGAGGTTTCAGACACAGGACACCAGCCCTAATGTGAAAATCCTTCCAAATACGTTTCAGGTCTTTACTGGCTCCCTGCAGCGTTGTACGAAATAAAATCACTTCGCACTTCTGCGCATTAATTTTCATTCACCAATTGTCGGTGTACAGCTGCACATAATTAAAAATTTGTTGAAGATTGCTCTGAACTATTTTAGCTTTTCGGTCTGCCGTACAAATGATCAGATCATCAATAAACGCTACCAATGATCGCGCTGGTGAGATGTTAAAATCAAAGCCGTTCAATAGCTTGTGAATGAATATTGAGAAGAGCAGAGGCGCAGTAATTGTTTCCTGCTGTAGACCATTCAAGACCTTGAATTCGCGCATTGTGGTCAGATTTGCACATCATGGCGACAAAGTGTCTGGGGAACTTGTCCTGAAGGAGTTTAAAAATTAGTCCATCTAACCACACCGTATCGCTGGATTTCTCCCTATCAATGAGACACGCTCCAACACATTCTCTATCATTTAGTTTCCAACAGATATCTGAGGCTACTTTGGTTATCGCATGTCTGGCACGAAAACCAAATTGGAAATTCGGCATGAACTCATATTTCTCAATGTGGGCGTTTAATGTTTTGTTTAGTAACACTTCAAAATCCTTGCTGATGTTAGGCAGCAATCAGATTGTGCGATAGCTTTTAGGACTCAAAGGTTCTTTTCCTTTCTTCAAGATCGGAAATACCTTAGCCTTTTTCCGCTCATTTAGGAAATATAAATTGTTCAACATGTTATTGATCAATATTCAATAATTTCTAATAGCAACATCAGGCAAATGTCGGAGAACTATGTTTGGAATACCATCAATACCACATGATTTCTTGTTGTTTATCCTGCGAAATATGAAACACAAGTCTTCATAGCTGGCAAAATAATCAATAAGATTGAAGCTCGATATGAGGTCAGATGTGAATGTTTCATTGAAATGAAGAATTGATTTGCCGTTCAGGCTTCATTCATTTGAAGTCGGAAACTTTTGCTTCAACGACCTCTGAAAATATTTGATTCGCTCTTTGAGGTTTTGGTAGATGAACCAATTCAAAATGAGTTATAATCAGGGCAAGTTTCTGCAATCATCACATATAATCCTGTTTCTATTTCTATCCGGAGTTATACTGTTAATTTCGATACCAGCCCTATTGAGAAGATTTATCTCATCACTAGCGACTCCAAGATTCGATTTCTTCACTCGAGACTTCTTACGGTCTAAGCTATTCACTTTCGCGAAAATGCCATCTGGATCCTGAGGGCTAATACAACTCAGTTTTTTCACCCATTGATTGCTGACCTAACTCCTGAAGTATGAATAGATTAAGTTCCGGACATACTTCAGGTGTAATTTCGACAAAGCCAACGAGGGATGGTTGTAGTTCCCACACTGCACGATAAATATTGTTGACGCGTGTGAGAAGAAGACTTTTCAATCTTTTTAACCTTGCGATTGCTGGTGTTTCAAATCCTTCCATATTGTTTCGATGTTTAATCTTCCTGTCATAAAGAACCATCGAGCAAGCGTTGCCATCCTCAGAAGGAGGACAATGCTTCTGGTACTCATGATTAAATTTCTTTTGAAACTTTCCCCAATCCGTTTTTTTTTAATTCAACCGATGATTTTCATGTTGAACTGGAATGAGGAAGACATCATCCCTTTGATAATTGATTTCCATTACGATTGCGTTATGATCACTATCATAGGAAAGCATCTGCAGTTTCCGTTGAAGACTATTAAAGCTGAATTCAAGTCTTGAATCAGCAATGCAGAGGTCCAAATATGAATTTGTTTTAGGGTTGGTTGTGAGCTCTGACTCATATAGATTGCAACTGTATTCAATTTGGTTCTCTGTTATCCTTGATTTCAGGAATACACCTCTGCGATTATTGGTGGCGTTCAGCCATAATGTATGCTTGGCGTTCGGGTCACCAGCAAGAATATAATAACTATGCAGCCTGTTCAATTCGAGCATTTTAAACAAGGAATTGAGCTCCTCCTTGAACTTGAGGATATTTCGACCAATTGCATAGGCAGAGATAACGAATAGTTTATCCCCACCTGGCAATGAAATTTTGATAACGGACACTTCAAGAGATTCAAAGCTTTTGAATTCGACTTTTTCCATTTTTTAGAAACAATAGGGTCTTCTACCCAATACCCCAGTGCCACCTCTCCCATCATCGTTTACCGTATCGTTTCTTATGAACTCAAAATCCTTGAATGTCATGGAGTACCATGAATTGGGTTTCAGCGAGAAGCATGCTGTCAGGCTTTTGCTTGACAAGGAATTCCAAGAGATAGTCACGTCGATGTAGATTCACAATGAAGTTAACGTTGATCGAGATGAGACGTAGCATATCCATGGGAGTGCGACCGGTTGACTATTTTGAGGCATTTGAAAGCCCTAAACGCTGAAAAGCAAAGTTAATTTTTGAATCCTATTCATCAATTCTCTCCGATAAAGAATGAATTTACTGGTAAATTTTAAGAAGCAGCTCATTATTGCCACTTACATTATTTACAGCTGGTTCTCTAGCAGCGAGTTCAAATGATAGTCTGGGTTTGACGAAATTGGAAGGTATGACACTACAGTGTACTTGTGTTTGCTTTGGAACAAATTTTACTTTTGTTTTTGGTATCGGGAGCATCCAAGATATGATACCGGATGACCGAAAACACCGTATTTAACGCAGTATAATTTTCTTCAGGCTCCGTCTGAGCCAATTAGTACTCGCCGGGAGCATGAAAGTCTTTGCATTTGACGCACCGATAATGCATGGCGCAGTTGGTAGCCACTGGTTGACTTCTCGTTTCTGGAGGCGTTCCCACCTCACCACTCTGAAACTGAAACTTTTATTTGTAATTAGTAAAGTGGTAAATTCATCCTTAGGATTACTTATTCAGCAATATTCAGGAGGACTTTTTTGAGAATTTCTTGCCTCATGGGAAAGTTATTTGGAATAAATGTTTTGTAGTGATTGGTGGTTATTAGAATTTCCGTGAAGGACTGCAGCGATGGTCTGCTGCCTCGGTGAAAGAGGATGGTAATATCAGCCGAGATTGGCCTTGTCTAGGGACGCGTGAATGCGCTGGCAGGCTAGCGTTGCGGTGTCGTGGGGCGGGTTCATTCCCCCAGCACAAGGACCCGCTGCAAAAGAATTTCGCATTCACGAATTCTTGGGTCTCAGAAAAAGGTCGACCGAAGTCGAAAAATGGAGGTAACTACTGAAGGAGAAAATAATAATGACCAATATCTCCTTGCCGCGCCTCAAAACAAGTTTTTTAGGAGCGGCTTAAATTGAAAGAGCAACATTTTTTTAGAAGCTATGAAAAATAATTTCCATGAATCTAGGGAAATCGATGACGATGTTTCACCCCTCCGCAAGAGAAAAAATTAAATGAAATAAATAATACCACTGATATAACTACACAAATGTTTCTGGCCCTGTTTTGATGAAGCCGTCACTGAAAAAAATGAATAGTGATCAGACTGCAGGACAGAAAAATAATATCTTAAATGAGATTGACTTATATCTAAAAAAGTTCGCTTAGATCAAATGGTAGACCCTTACAAATGGCAGTCAGCTAATTTGAAATAATTTCCTAGATTAATAGAATTTGTCAAGGTTTATCTATCGTCACGAAACATGGACCCTAACCCAAGTATCCACGAACATATTGAACACCTTCGAAAGACGGGCCCGGAATAATCGTAGCGAAGCTGGACGGGGACCAATGTCGAACTCGATACAACCATGAGCTCTATGAAATTTTTGACGAGCCGGATGTCTCAACGATTGAAAGACTGCGGAAGCTGCAATAGGTTGGCCACATGAATCGCATGGATGCACAACAGGTACCCAGAAAGGTATTCGTTGGAAGAACTGAGGGCTGGAGACCAGTGGCGAAACCGAGGAAACACTCGTCTGACTCTGTCAACGAAGACAGTTCATCGATGCTCAGATTTCGAAATTGGAGGACGCGGTCAATTGACCGAGACAGTTAGAGCCGCTTGTTTCAGGAAGCGAAGGCCCGAGAGGGGCTGTAGCACTGCGAAGAAGTACTATCGTCACCTAGCAGCAGCGTCAACAGAGTTCTTTTCGGAGGCCAGCTTATTTTATGAAGAAAAACGAAATCGGTTACTATCAGCAAATGTCGAAAAAATTATCTCCATTCCCCATAGCTTACCACTTTAATATTTTGAGAATTAATTATCATCAGGTGTAACTTAAATTAACTCTTTTGAGTCAAACGATTTTAATTTTTTTAGTAGTATATTACCTATTCGGTCAAATATCACGCAACATTCGCCCGAATATCACGCACCTATCGGCCAAATATCACGCAACAATCGGCCGAATATAACGCAACATTCGGCCGAATATAACGCAACATTCGGCCGAATATAACGCAACATTCGGCCGAATATAACGTAACATTTGGCCGAATACCGAAGATTTTTGGTTCTGGAATTTAAACGCTGATACCCATTTCAATTCTAGAACCAAAAGTATTCGGTATTGAGAAAATCAACACTAAAGTTGAATAGGAAATATTATCAGGAACTACAATAAATGAAAGTATTCTTGAAATTCTGAAAACAAGTTGTTTTATTCTGAAAAAATTGAAAGAAGAAGAAATATATATTTGAAAGAATGACGAATTTGTACTAGGTATATTATTTAATTACCAGATGTACGAGTATTTATTTCGAAAATGCTGACTGGAAAGTCATATGAAGTTACTTTTGAAGTCCTTGAATCTTGAGATTAAAGCGTGGTATGTCAACGAAACCTAAAATTACAGTCAATTATTTTGTTTATTTGATATCCGCAGGCCAATTCTCTTTTTTCTTCTTGGAAAGCCGTCGGGCCTTGCTTTTTGTGTGAGCAGACCAAAACTGACGATAGATACATGGTAGCAATTTGCATATGTATTAGTCGGCCTACTATGGACAAGCTTCCGGTAGCTGTCACCCAACTGCGGCATTAGCAAATGCTTATATTTCGTCATATATACTATTTTCCGAATAAAAAACATGCTGAACGCATTCCGTGCATGCTATAAATTCACCTTGTATAGCCCGTTGTGCTCCTAAACTTTTCAAGACGAGCAAATGAAGCACACGTTTTGCACCTTCGACTGATAGCTCAGCGTTGAGATGTAAACAAACTCCTATAAATTCACTTTGGAAGGCGATAAAAACTAAACGGGTACAAGAACTGAAATAATTTTCACTTCACTAGGAGCGCTATTGTGTTCTCCGCGGATCATCTGGATTTCACTGTAGAAATCCGTCTCTAAACCGTGCAAAACCTCGAATTTTTGTTGGCACGTCCACAATTCTTCATATAACGCCATGTAAGTTAGCCAGCAAAGTGTAATGTGACGCCTACGCCCGGGAATCGAAGTGATTCCGATCCCGAACCCTTGCACTCGGCCAGATGGGTATGACCTCGAAATGCAAGCGGACTTCATCTTTCGTGCGGATATCGTTGCGCAGAAAATATTTTTTTTTCCCCAAATATTTAGATCTGTGGATTTAAATATTTGAAACAGAATATTAATCAAAACCCCGACGCATTTCGAGACATATCCATTTGGCAATGCCCCCTCCACCGTGGCCATCGAAAAACTATGCCACTGGCGACAAATGGAGATGCACATTGCCGCCATGTGGCGTGCCATTCCACACACATCTGTTTTGTCGGTGGTTGTCGGATTTGACAGTCCGGCGCCACGAGAAAAAAGGAACGGCGAGAATTAACGGAGATTTTTAGTGGAAGGAAAAAGGTTCTTGTGAATAGTGAGATCGGGTGGGAGAAAATTGCAAATCCCGGAAAGTTGGCGCGGTACTAATTGGACTAAATCTAATTAAGAGGTAATTTTTCGTTCGGCTTACATCGACGAATGCATTACCGTGTTTGCTTGCAGTTAATCGCCCCATAAATTGGAATGCAGTGCATAGGAACGAATCGAATTCGCCAGTTCAACAAAATCAGCAGCAATAATAATACCGGAAAAGTAAATGGTCGTGATGATGCAGAAGACACAGTGGTAGTAGTGAAGAGGGAGAATCATTGCCAGCGCAAGAACAACACGATAACACCACCTGACCCGATTAAGTTGAAGCTTAATGGGACTGTTAACTCAGCTTCCGGCCCAGTGACACCACTTTCATCCCCAAAGAGTAGTAGTTCCTCCCCTACCACCGCAACCATTGTAAACAATCATTCGAACGATGTCGATCGAATACCGAAAATTGTTGGGAAATTAGGAAATATGGAGGCTAATGCAAACTACAAACAGCTGTCAGGTATGTTTAGGTTATTAGAAGCGGTGCTCTTGAACGAGTATTTCAGTGCGGCTGATCATTGTTATTCATCCGATTGGAAAGATTTATATATCAATCGAGTAGATAACTCGGAAACAGAAGGACGGCTTTTGGTCACTGTCACAAGGAACTAACATTTATAGCTGAAAACGTTTCTCCTAAATGTCTAATATAAAATGTGAACAATTAATGTAGGAGAAGCTCCCATCACAGATTGTTTGGAATATAAAATTTTAAGATTAAAATTCCGATGGTAATTGGACTAATTGAAATAGATACTGGAGTGTCAAAGTCAAAGAGAGTCAGAAGGTTCAGGGTTAATGAATATTAGTATTTTCGTAGTAGTAAAGGTGTTGAGGATGAGGATTGAGGTATTAAAGATGATCATGCTAATAATTAGACCAATCAACTAAAGCTAAACCTTAAATGTCACGGGAGTGAAGATCAGTTTCAACTAATGACTAATGTACCATT
This sequence comes from Odontomyia ornata, assembly GCA_963969285.1. NCBI lineage: Eukaryota > Metazoa > Arthropoda > Insecta > Diptera > Stratiomyidae > Odontomyia > Odontomyia ornata. The sequence goes on along the minus strand of OZ017740.1, from coordinate 193,997,844 downwards.
TGATTCAATTTTACATTGTTTGGATTAGGGGAAGTTGTGGTTTCATTGTTGGTTTGTCTTATTTGTTGGCATTTTTTTTATGTATTTCTTGTGTGTGCAATCACTGGAATATTGGTCCATTTATATGTAAGGTTGATAATTGTAGTGTATATAACAACTAGTGTCAAAACTATAGTAAAAAAACAAGGGAGTAATATACCATCGATAATGTATAGTTGTTGATCCAGTCTTGTTTTTTTTTGTAGTTTCAAAGATAATTTATGTTAAAAAAAGATACTTTTAATCTAAAGAAATAGAAACTGAATTGCCAGAAGTATTTATAGACACAATTAGAGCAAGGTAGAGTAGTAACATAGTAAAAATAAGTATCATCGAGCTACGCTACTCACTCGAAAATACTATATACGCAGATATTTTTGAATACAATGAAATTCGTCTCGATAACAAGGACAAAAATTTGTAAAAGAAAATGTGGCTCTAAGTCAATTCAGTATGAATTATAAAGTACATATTTTGAGCTCTGCAAATCAACTGAATACGGGATAAGTTATAATTCAATATATCAGGCACTGCAAATTAAATCGATAAAAAAAAATATAAATACATTGTAAAAAGTTAAGTTCTACATGATAATTTAACTAGCAATGATATATGAATATTATTATAAAATGAGCTTTTGAATTTGGCTAAATTTTCTTTAAAACCTCGTGCTCTACTAGTAAAAATGAAAATATGTTTAACAAATAAATATGCATAAACCCTTAAGCTCCTGGACAATCAAAGGAATTTATGTCTGTTAGATCAAAAACAAAAAAAAACCACATCATTTAAAGTCTATAATTAAAACGAGCATAATTTTTAGAAAAAAAACAAAAGAAAATAATCAGATAAATATAGACTTACAACTAAATACATATATATTGTTAACCACCGTTATAAATACCTGAACTATAGAACCTACCACTGTACTTAAAAACAAAACATAAAATATTTTAAGAAACAATTAAAACGCATAAGACTCTAAATTTTGGATTACAAAATAAATAATTTCGATAAGTCAAAATAGAAACAAAAATTTAATTTTCATATCTTTGAAGTTACATACCCTTCATTTGCTAACTGTCGGAGAGAACAAATTGTAAATGAATAAGAATCCAAAAAAAGTAATTAAAGCACGTATTTATAAAATTGTAGCCAACTAGGGCAATGTACTTTAATGAATTCAGATATTTCTAAATTAAAATAATATAATGAAAACAAAATGACCATGAATTGCTAAGGAACTAAAGACTTTCCTTTTCAGCGGTTCTTCTTTTTCAGTGGGAAAGTGAGTGCAGGGTAGGTATGCCGTCGCGAGGGTGGGGTTTCGCCAAATCCGCTGAAGTCGGTTTCGTGTCGCGCGCGGTACGCGGTACCTTTGTTGTTTCGGTCTTTTCATTAGAGTAGTTTTCGTCGGTTTAATTTAGAGTAGCATGCTTTTCGGTACCACGTCGGTACAAGTCGGGAACGCGAAACGGAAATTAGATTTTTGTACTTTAACTGGCTGAATGAAGAAATACGGAGTAACGTAACGTAGGCTCTTCTCCGTATGGTTTTGTTTTGATAACGCGTTTTGGAAAACGGGCATGTTCAGGTGGCTGAAATATTGTGATTGAGCGTAACCCATTCGGAGACCCGCGACCGAAATCCTCTCCGAACTAGCTGGCCGACAAGCAGCCACCGCGTGAATGGGTTACGGTGCACGGATTGGTTGACCTGTTGGTACCATCCGTTGGCACTACTCAGACTTAACGTCTAGAACCGATGAGAGGTCGGTTCCGCGTACGAACGTAAAATGTTGAAAATCATTACAAAAGTCGGCCTACTAATGGTCATGTGTGTGGTAGTAAGCGCTGCTGCCATATGGCTTGTATCTATCGTCAGTTTTGGAGCAGACGCGTTTCGACTTCTATGAGTTATCTCCAATGTCTAAAGGATGTGCGGAAGGAAATGACTGTATAGATGTAGGATGGGTCAAGCACGTAGGTACTAAATTAGGCCAAATAACCCATCCTACACATATATAGTCATTTCCTTCCACACATCCTTTAGACACTGAAAATTACTCAAAGAAGCCGAAACGCGTTTGCTCACACAGCAAAGCAAAGCTCAACGACTTTGCAAGAAGAAAAAAAAACTGAAATTTTAAAGGATTCTTCAACAATGATGGCCTATAAATAAGAATCGAAATACCTACAATTATTTTGAAAACATAGTAATCTGCGGCCTTTCTTCATTGCCGTAATAACCAAAACATCATGTGGATGAACGGTGATATCCAAATGACAAGATAAAAGTACAAGTGGACTGAGTCTTTCATCACTTGTTGAGTTCCTCAGCATGTTCTTCAGTCGTTTCATAGTGAAAAATGTGCGAACAACGCTCGATGTTGTTACTGGTATCGCGGCCAAAATTAAAAGAAGGCTCTTAATATTCGGCAAAAACTGCTCCACACAAATTCAAGATCTCCAAGGCTTCACAATTTTTTTTTCAAGATGCTCCAATCGAATTAAATACTCCCCAGTGAGGGATAATAATGAACATTTGTGTTCCAAATATGACGATGATGTTTTTAACCTTGTTAGCTACAACGGGTTTGCTTAGTAATTTGCGGAAGAAGTATTTGGACGGCAGTCAATGCGTCTTCGTTTTTAGGGTTTTGTACTAAAATACAAAACCCAATTGCAATCACGACCTGTGTCCGTCTGTATGTCAGAGCACTTTTTCTCCGAAGCTATAGAAGCTACAGCCATAAAACTTTGTGGAAAGGTCAGAAGTGGCGACTTCTTGAAAGTTCTCGGGTGGAGATTTTTTAAAGGGGTTTAGGGGGGTCGCTCTCTATATGGAGGTGACCCTTCAAATACCTCAGAAGTCAAAATTCGTTCAACTTCGTTAATAATAGTATGGTCTTCTAATTTCAAATTTTCTCCTATAAAAGCGTATGGATGCCTTTAAACCCAACCTTAGACAAGGTCCTAATACTCTGAAGTTTGATGAAATTCATATCATATTCACGGAAGTTATATCGATTTGAAATATCTCCAATTACAACAACAATAACACACTTTTATGGTAATTTATGAACTTAACGTCGAAACAGACACTGCAGTTTTTAATTGATCTTCTTAAAATTTTCAGATAAGATTGGCGACATAAATGCTTTGGGAATTTCATGATTTGAGTGATTTTTTTTAATTGAAAATGGAGAAACAATGGATTTTCTTTTAAACGAGCAAATCTCTTAGACATGTTTCCTGTTATTATTCGTTGCTGGTGATCTTTGAGGAACAAGATAAAACCGGAGTGGACATCCATGTGTACACGTTGTCGCAACTACCCCTGCGACCGCCTGCCTAACTACGTGTCTTTTTGCACCTACCCCTGCGACCGTGATTCTAAAGCTAGTTAAGGGGAACCCAATGGGTTGTCACAAGAAAGTAAACAAACGCTTATGCACTTGTAAATGTGGTTTTATTGCAAATAACACTTCACAGAACAAGAAAATAGCATTGAATACAAATAAAGCATTATGGCCACTTAGGATAGAAAACACTGTCGTATCGATAACCCATCGTTTTCTAGCAATAACGCACATTACACTTTTAATTGAGTTCCTCGCTCCGATTTACAATGTCACTCCTTAAAATGTTGTTATCCCTAAACCAGGTGTAATATTACTTTCACTACAGCAATATGTGCCTCCGGACACGTTCTCGAATCGAAAAAACGACTAAATTCCGAATCGTATCTCACGCGCCAGGTAAATTTCGCGTCCATGTTTAGTCGTCAAATTGACAATCTGGCTCTCGAGAGGAGAAATTGTGGAAATTATTGGAAATGAAATGACAATCATGCTCAGAAGGTGGTCGTATCATTCTCTATGGAGCTTATATGAGCATAGCCTCTCCATTTGTTCCGTTCCTCAAAGCTGGTGATTGCATTTTGTTTTGAGGAACGGAACAAATGGAGCTTTGAGGAACAAGATAAAACCGGAGTGGACATCCATGTGTACACGTTGTCGCAACTACCCCTGCGACCGCCTGCCTAACTACGTGTCTTTTTCACCTACCCCTGCGACCGTGATTCTAAAGCTAGTTAAGGGGAACCCAATGGGTTGTCACAAGAAAGTAAACAAACGCTTATGCACTTGTAAATGTGGTTTTATTGCAAATAACACTTCACAGAACAAGAAAATAGCATTGAATACAAATAAAGCATTATGGCCACTTAGGATAGAAAACACTGTCGTATCGATAACCCATCGTTTTCTAGCAATAACGCACATTACACTTTTAATTGAGTTCCTCGCTCCGATTTACAATGTCACTCCTTAAAATGTTGTTATCCCTAAACCAGGTGTAATATTACTTTCACTACAGCAATATGTGCCTCCGGACACGTTCTCGAATCGAAAAAACGACTAAATTCCGAATCGTATCTCACGCGCCAGGTAAATTTCGCGTCCATGTTTAGTCGTCAAATTGACAATCTGGCTCTCGAGAGGAGAAATTGTGGAAATTATTGGAAATGAAATGACAATCATGCTCAGAAGGTGGTCGCATCATTTTCTATGGAGCTTATATGAGCATAGCCTCTCCATTTGTTCCGTTCCTCAAAGCTGGTGATTGCATTTTGTTTTGAGGAACGGAACAAATGGAGCTTTGAGGAACAAGATAAAACCGGAGTGGACATCCATGTGTACACGTTGTCGCAACTACCCCTGCGACCGCCTGCCTAACTACGTGTCTTTTTCACCTACCCCTGCGACCGTGATTCTAAAGCTAGTTAAGGGGAACCCAATGGGCTGTCACAAGAAAGTAAACAAACGCTTATGCACTCGTAAATATGGTTTTATTGCAAATAACACTTCACAGAACAAGAAAATAGCATTGAATACAAATAAAGCATTATGGCCACTTAGGATAGAAAACACTGTCGTATCGATAACCCATCGTTTTCTATCAATAACGCACATTACACTTTTAATTGAGTTCCTCGCTCCGATTTACAATGTCACTCCTTAAAATGTTGTTACCCCTAAACCAGGTGTAATATTACTTTCACTACAGTCAATATGTACCTCCGAACACGTTCTCGAACCGAAAAAACGACTAAATTCCGGATCGTATCTCACGCGCCAGGTAAATTTCGCGTCCATGTTTAGTCGTCAAATTGACAATCTGGCTCTCGAGAGGAGAAATTGTAGAAATTATTGGAAATGAAATGACAATCATGCTCAGAAGGTGGTCGCATCATTTTCTATGGAGCTTATATGAGCATAGCCTCTCCATTTGTTCCGTTCCTCAAAGAAATGGAGAGGCTATGCTCATATCTTTGAGGAACAAGATAAAACCGGAGTGGACATCCATGTGTACACGTTGTCGCAACTACCCCTGCGACCGCCTGCCTAACTACGTGTCTTTTTGCACCTACCCCTGCGACCGTGATTCTAAAGCTAGAAAACACTTTCGTATCGATAACCCATCGTTTTCTAACAATAACGCACATTACACTTTTTATTGAGTTCCTCGCTTTATTGAGTTTACGCTCCGATACATATAAGCTCCACAGCTTTGAGGAACGGAACAAATGGAGAGGCTATGCTCATATAAGCTCCATAGAAAATGATGCGACCACCTTCTGAGCATGATTGTCATTTCATTTCCAATAATTTCCACAATTTCTCCTCTCGAGAGCCAGATTGTCAATTTGACGACTAAACATGGACGCGAAATTTACCTGGCGCGTGAGATACGATTCGGAATTTAGTCGTTTTTTCGGTTCGAGAACGTGTCCGGAGGTATATATTGACTGTAGTGAAAGCAATATTACACCTGGTTTAGGGATAACAACATTTTAATGAGTGACATTGTAAATCGGAGCGAGGAACTCAATTAAAAGTGTAATGTGCGTTATTGCTAGAAAACGATGGGTTATCGATACGACAGTGTTTTCTATCCTAGTGGCCATAATGCTTTATTTGTATTCAATGCTATTTTCTTGTTCTGTGAAGTGTTATTTGCAATAAAACCATTTTTACGAGTGCATAAGCGTTTGTTTACTTTCTTGTGACAACCCATTGGGTTCCCCTTAACTAGCTTTAGAATCACGGTCGCAGGGGTAGGTGCAAAAAGACACGTAGTTAGGCAGGCGGTCGCAGGGGTAGTTGCGACAACGTGTACACATGGATGTCCACTCCGGTTTTATCTTGTTCCTCAAAGCTCCATAGAAAATGATACGACCACCTTCTGAGCATGATTGTCATTTCATTTCCAATAATTTCCACAATTTCTCCTCTCGAGAGCCAGATTGTCAATTTGACGACTAAACATGGACGCGAAATTTACCTGGCGCGTGATATACGATTCGGAATCTAGTCGTTTTTTCGGTTCGAGAACGTGTCCGGAGGTGCATATTGACTGTAGTGAAAGTAATATTACACCTGGTTTAGGGATAACAACATTTTAAGGAGTGACATTGTAAATCGGAGCGAGGAACTCAATTAAAAGTGTAATGTGCGTTATTGCTAGAAAACGATGGGTTATCGATACGACAGTGTTTTCTACCCTAAGTGGCCATAATGCTTTATTTGTATTCAATGCTATTTTCTTGTTCTGTGGAGTGTTATTTGCAATAAAACCATATTTACGAGTGCATAAGCGTTTGTTTACTTTCTTGTGACAACCCATTGGGTTCCCCTTAACTAACTTTAGAATCACGGTCGCAGGGGTAGGTGCAAAAAGACACGTAGTTAGGCAGGCGGTCGCAGGGGTAGTTGCGACAACGTGTACACATGGATGTCCACTCCGGTTTTATCTTGTTCCTCAAAGGCATTTTGTAAGTTGAGTACAAAACCCTTCTGACATAAGGGTAGGTCTGTCTACCCAACTTGTTCAATATTCTTTCTTGTAAACTTCCGATCACTTTATCGACGCACTGGTTAAAGACAGTAATTCTAAAATATTCCTCAATTGATGTAGTTTCGTGCTTTTCTTTGCAAGTTTGACTTTTATTGGCTATTATTCTTGGACCTTGCAATCCAGTGCTGAAGATCTTGAGATAGTGTAGTAATTTCACCTGAGGGAGCCGAATTAACAGTGAATGACGAGGACCCCATTGAGATAGATTTGGACAGCCCACATTTCGAATCAGACAGCAACAAAGAGTTGAGGCAAACCATCGTAACATAACAAACACAGTTGCCTGATTTGAAGGTGATAGACGGCTACGTGTATAGACGAAATGAATACGCCACTGGTGATCAATGGCAGGAGGAAGAGCCCTGGAAACTCTGGGTACCGGAGGAAATGACACACAATCTGATCCTCCGCGCACACGACCATCCTTTCAGTCCCCACGGAGGTTACGGTCGGACGCTACGGCGACTTAAGAAACACTTCTTCTGGCCTAAAATGGCATCCCAGGTCAAAAACTACGTGAGTGCCTGCGAGCCCTGTTAAAGCACTAAAGTGCCCAACCAGCCTCTTCGACCTCCTATGGGTCAACTCAATGTCCCCGAACGCGTATTTCAACGTCTGTACATAGATCTACTCGGTCCATATCCTCGTTCTTCTATGGGACACATCGGAGCTATCCTTGTGTTAGACCAGCTCTCGAAATTCCCACTGGTGGAACCTATTCGCAATTTCACGACTCCATCTATCGTGAAATTTTTAGAGAATCGGGTCTTACACGTGTTAGGGTTCCCGAAAGTGTGTACTCGGACAACGGAGTACAGCTCAGATCCCGGCAGTTTAAGGGCCTACTCGAACAGTACGACGTGGAACAACAACTGACGCCCATATTTTCTCCTCTGTCTAACGCATCTGAACGTTTGAATCGCACACTGCTAGCCGCGATGCGTTCGTATGTTCATCCAACTCAGAAAGATTGGGACCGCAGATTGTCCGCCATCACTTGCGCTCTGCGGTCATCTTATCATTCCGTCACCGGTGTCTCATCTTATTTTGCCGCCTTCGGACAGCACATGACTTGCCATGGTCAACCATACAGGCTATTACGGCAATTGAAATGTTTGGGAGATCCCGTCGTTGCGCTGGAGCCCCACGAGCGTTTAGGAGACCTCCACCAACAAATCGGACGGAAGATAAAGGCCGCAGGACGTGCAAATTAGGCGCAGTAAAACCTCAGGTCACCTATTTTAAAGAAGGAGATGAGGTTTTTCAGCGTATTTTTTGCCAAAATGACGCCGTTAAGCATTACAATGCCAAGCTGGACCGGCGCTACCTGAAAAGCCGCGTACAGAAGGTTGTTGGACCCAATCGTTACCTGCTAGTCGACCTATCGGGGAAAGAAGTCGGGGTGTATCACGCAAAGGACCTGCGCCGATAGTTATATATATACGTCTGTTCTGTCCGTCTGTACTCAGCTTCAACCACACGCAAGTTACATACTCACAGCAAAACGTAAATCTACGTGTCAGTCTGTCCGTCCGTTAATTGTGTTTTTTCCATTCGTCTCGCTCCGCGTTCCGACTTCGAAGACAACCGATGATCTAACTGAAGATCCTTCAGCTCCTTTTTCGCAATCCTCGTCGCCTTGGGATCGCGAGAAAACTAGCTGCCCTATAGTAATCGAGCAGTCATACAAGCAAACTGCTCGAAAACCCTCCTATCTCCTATCCAAAATTGTAATGGCAGATTTAAAAAAATATGTGATTATTTCCCTTGTAATTGTAGTTTGTAGAATAATTTTTCTTCTTATTTTTTTATTAAATGTAACTTTATATCAAATTTTCCACTATATTAAAATTTAAATGTTTTCCTTTAATTATATTTTCCATGAAATTTAATTTTTACTACTATTTAAAATTTTCATTTCCTTACTTCATGTAAATTTTTTCACTTCATGTACATTTTCATCACTCCGTTTAAATTTCTTTACTTCATTTCAAATTTCTTCGTTCGTTTAAAATTTCTCTACTTCAGTTAAATTTTGGTTTTAAATAATTTAAATCTCCCCATTACAATTTAGGATGTGGAAACAATGATTTAGTGCAGGCCAACGGTGCATTACATGACGGGATGCATTCGAGTTCAGGTGAGTTTACCGGTAGTGACACGGGAAAAAGAAGAAAGATAAGCTTTGGTTACGGATCGAGGAGTCTGCTTGAAATCGCCAACCAGCGCGGGCGTCGCGAGTAAAGAGATTCTTCAATTTGAAACTTGAGTTGCATCTGTGTTTTTTTATCGAGTAGATTTGAACCCATCGAACTAAAAAGAATGCGCGAGAACCTTACGTGTTATTAACATCAAACGAGTGTAAATTTGGTGTATCGATTGTACATTGCCCGCCAGCAATGTACGCTTGTGTTGTGTGTAAAAGCTCGTTTGAGCGGTTTAGTTCAGTTTTCTCGCATAAATCATGCGAAAGAGCTTCAGAAACGCCAACTGGTTGCTAATACCTAATGATTCATGCATCGTTTAAAGTTAAAAGGAAGTCAAAATATCTGAAATACTTTCCCAGTGTTCGATCCAAAGTCATTGTAGTTGGAATTTCGGTATTCATTCGGGTAACCGGTAGGGATGTTTTTAGAGTGAGCTGCAATTTCCGCAACCCAGTGCTGGATAACGGTTGCAGGTTAAAGTGGTTGATGAAAATTGCCGGGAATAAACCCTGTCCGAATGCCATGAAATTGCATGATCATACGGGTTACGTAGCGTAGAGCAAACGAAAGAAAGGAAACTGGGCGGGTCTTTCGTGAAAGTTTGCGCAAATGAGTGAATTATTCCAAATCAATTATTCCGCGAGTGACGCAAACGGCTGGACTGTATGAAACACATCCGGGATTTCCTCATTTCAAATTAAATTTTGCAACCCATTTGAACGTTTTTCCTCTCGAAAACCCTTCGCCTTCATGTTCAGACATATCTATCATGTGATAGCGGGAAAGATGCAACATGAATGTGCCCACTTCATCCGCATCGCAATTCAAAGCAGCGGAGCTCGTCCGGATCGTAGAGAATATTTTTTTCGGGTGCGGTTTTGTGTTGGCGCTTTCGGAATTATGTGAGAAATCTAAGACAATGCGTAAATTTACTTCACGTGTACAACAGATGCCGGATATGAGTGTTCAATATATCTAGTTACAATCTAGCCTTGTTAATGGAAATGGAATAATCGAAGCATGACAAATTAAAGATTAACAGTCCATGTAGATTTTAATAGAACAGAGTATATAAGAAAATTCTGCAGTCGAATAACCAATTAAAAACTGTGATTCGAAATTAGTAGAGACGGAGGAGCAATACGATGAATTCACACCCACCTCCGAAAAATTAAATGTGAAATATTTATGTAACAAGAAACCAGAAGGTGTCCGATCACCCGATCGCATAAATAGTGGAAAATCGTAATATTTTAAATCCATAATAAAAGATTCCGGTTCAAATAAAAAAAATTTTTCATTTTGGATTTAGGTATATGTATACTCTTGTATTGAGTCATTTAGAGTTTGGCCAGCGTAGCAGTTTTTCCTGAAAAAGTTAACCATTTCTCTCTCGATATCCAAACAGTTTCTGATAGCCGAACACGACATATCATCAGACAACGCTAGATTAAGCCTATAACTTGCACAATGCACATATATTGCAATTGGATATAGCGTCTTAATCTGAGATTGAGCTCCTTTGCCATAGCCGCATATATTGGAAGCAACGTCGTATCCCGGACCGACATATTTGGTCATATTTAGTTTTTCGACGCTTGCGCCAGTGTCATTGATTGGATTGAAGTCCAAGAAGTCTTCTCCAGGAACAGGTTTAGCAGCCTGGTAGTTGACATATCTTATGCATATAGAAAGCTGCTCAACCGAAGATCCATCCATAGTTTCATCAGCCAAAATTGAAAAATATTCTGCTGACTTGCTTTTTTTTTTTCTTGGATAAGTTTTGTGCTGATCTGAATTACTTCATTCTGTCTTTAAATTTTCAGAGAGAGATAGGGAACTAGACAGGATTCAAATAAAAACTTCCTTCAAGGACATGGTTGCAACAGCCTCAAATATTCATTCCATTCAGTTTTTTGTAATAATTATTAACACGTGAATTGTCAGCACGCAAAATAAATTTGAATATATATACCGATGTTTTACACATTGTCTGGGTGGCACACCTGTAGAAACGACGAAATGTGAAGTGCAGATCGCACGAGCGTTGTGCGACGAAGAAAGTGTGATGGAGAGAGTGGAAGGGAAGGAGGTATTAAAAAAAAAAAATATATATTACTGATTTTAAATAGATGGACTGCTACGTTAAATATTGTCGATATTTTGGATAGATCACTAAATATGTTAAATATAAGAGATTTTGAATATTAGTAATAATTAAGAATGAGTTGTCGTTATCTGAATTTGTACTAATACACTAAAGAATCCACTTACAGGGTGACTTCCCACAAAATAGCGGCGATCGTTTTTGGAACTCAACGGGGCAACTTTCTGCACTTTTTAGGGTTTTGTAAAATAATTTTACAAAACCCTATTAAAATCGCGTCCGTCCTTCCGTCTGTGTGTCACAGCAATTTTTCTCGCAAACTACTAAGGCTAGAAACATCAAATTTTTCATGTACAAAAAAATTTTATAAGGTATTTAAGGGGTGTCTCCCCATATAGAGGAGTGGCCCCCTTGATAAGAGCTTTTCAAAACAGGTCTTAAACTGACATTTTTTGCTTCAAGGGGCGTACAGGGAGGGGAGATACACGAAAAATTGGTGCCCCCCCTCGCGATTGGATACCTGCTATCTGGAAAAAATTATGGAGGTAGGTGTTTCTGCGCACAACAAATACCTTAGAAGTCAAAATTAACTCAACTTTGCTGATAATAGTATGCTCTTTGAATTTCACATTTTCCCCAATAAAATCGTATAGGTGCCCTTAAACTCAACGAAATTCGATATTTAAGTAGTCTTATAAAAGGTCGTTACATACTGTAAGTTAGATGCAAATCGAATAATACACACGGAAGTTGTAGCCATTTGAAATTTCTCCAATTACAACAACAATAACACATGATGTTATTTTATGGACTTTCCATCGAATCAGACACTGCAATCTTGATTTGATCTTCTTAGAATTTTCAAATAAGATCAGTAACGTGTACGTGAATATTATTCGGACTTCATGATTTGAGTGATTTTTGTTAGTTTGCAACAAAATGGCTATCGTTGAAAATAGAGAATCAATGAATTTTCTTGTAAACGTGCACATCTCTTTGACATGTTTCTTGACTTCATTCGGTGCTGGTGACTGCATTTCGGAGGAGTTGGGTACAAAGCCCTTCTGACATGAGCGTAGGTCTGTCTACCCAGCTTGTTTTTTCAACCGTTGGCCCCAAACTTTTCAATCGTTATTTTATACCGTGCAAGAGTTTTCGCATCTTATTTCTGGGCCACCAAATTAAATAATTATTTTTATTACAGTCACCGCAGTTTGAGTTCCACCGTCCGTCGCGTATTTGTGGCATCTTAATCGGCGGTCCAAGCGGAATATCTATGAAAATAACATATGATCATTTCCATAAGAAATCGTTCGGCATTTACTGTGGATTATTCTCGACAAGGATGGTGCCCTAACTTGTATGTTTTCTCAATTTTTCGATTCTTTCATTTCGATAGATTTAGATGACCAGAAGCGATTCTGATAGATCCACAAGTTCACTACTACATATTTTTCGAGTACAATTTCGTGGTTAAGAAACTTGAAACACAATAATACCTTTTCCATTTTTCGTAATCAAATTTTATGGTTGCCACCATTGCAAAGTACTGAACTCACATTGTAAACGGGAACACCTGTCGTTTCTTCTTATAGAACATGAACAATTTAAATCACTCATTTCATAAAAGAATTAAATTCTATTTTTTGAACCGCATACAAAGTAACAGGAGTATAAAATGGGTTTTTTACAAATAGAAAATACACCTTTACCAATTTACAGCAAACATTTAGAAACTTAATTGAAATTATAAAAAGCCCACTATTTATCACATATAGTTAATTATTGTAGCACGTATAAGAGCAGTTCTAAAGTTTTGATCGCAGCATTTCAATTTTTGACTGAGCAGATCTTTGCAAATCAATCAGTTTCAATGCGAGTCCCATATTACCTTGGATCTTAAGTTTACCTTTGAAGAACGCTTTTTGAGGATCAAGTTTACCCGCAATCAGCTCTACAACATCGCTATCACTGATGCTAAATATCACGTCCGGCTTTTCTGAAAAATTAAAAAGTACGAATAATGACTAATATTTACTTAAAAAAAAGAGATATTCCCTCATTATTCTTTACATGATAAAGAAGGGTCATACGAGTACGAGTACATACCCGTTCCATTAAAAGTTATTTTCCCCTTTCCTATCCTCGCATCGATGATCCACATTCCAGTTTTACCATTGGGACCATTGGTCACCTTGAAGCCGTAGATTGCGCGTACTTTTTCAATTAAGTTGTCCGTGTCTTCTTCCATTGCTTGAGCTAACATCTGCAACATATGTGTAACTTTGAAGCCTTCGGAGCTGTTGGCCAATTCGTTTGCACTTGTGAGGTTAATTTTTCCACCAGTGCGTGCGTTTGGGAAGCCGAGGCGATACAATGCAACAACCACTGCTCCACCAAGTCCTAGGTTATGTTGCAACGCCAATTTGCAATTCGGCACCTGGCGACGACCTGCTTCTCCTCTAATTTGCCAACACAACTCTGCACATTGTGCTAAGCCAGTAGCACCAAGTGGATGGCCCTTTGAAATAAGACCCCCACTTGGATTGATCACGTATTTGCCGCCGTATGTGTTATCCCCAGCATCAATCAACTCGCCAGCTTTACCAGGTTCGCAAAGGCCTAGCGCTTCATACGTAATAAGTTCGTTTGCAGAAAAACAATCGTGTAGTTCAACCACATCTACGTCGCCTGGTTTATAATTCGTTTTAGCAAAAAGGCGCTGAGCACATAGTTTTGTCATGTCATAACCAGCAATGCACATCAAACTCTTGCTCTAAAATTAAATAAAATTTAGCTTATAAATTAGTTTTTTGATACTCACAACACACATTGAAAGTTGAATCAAAATCAGTAGCCATTTCCATTCCAACAATCTCTACTGCTTGTGCCTCTAATCCACGGCTACGGACAAAAGCTTCAGAGGCCAATACAGCTGCTCCTGCCCCGTCGCTAGTGGGACAACATTGGAGCTTCGTAAGCATTTGATAAACTTGTGGTGACTTTTTGATTTGCTCCAAAGTGTATTCATCTTGGAACTGTGAATATCTATAAAAAGTGGTATATGGTCATGATTTTAATGATTACATCTAGCATTTACTTACGGATTATTCACGGAATGTTTATGATTTTTGAACGCGATTTTGGCAAAATGTTCTGGTTTAGTTCCATACTTTCTCATGTGTTCCATTCCTGCATTACCGAAGATTTGGGCGGCCATGGGCGATCCTGAAATATCCACAAGTTCACTCATTGCACCTATGTGTTTTTCGAGTGGATTTGCGCGGTCAAAGTACTTCGAAGTCAATGATCCCTTTTCCATCTTTTCGAAGCCAAATGCCAAAATGCAATCATTGTCACCCGTTTCTATAAGTTGTTTAGCTAAATACAAAGCACTGGATCCAGTCGAACAATTATTGTTCACATTGTACACAGGAATTCCTGTCATTCCTACTTCATACAGAGCACGTTGACCAGAAGTTGAGTCACCATAAACATACGCAGCAACAGCTTGTTGGATTTCATTGTAGCTAACCTTTGCGTCTTTAAGTGCTTTCACAATGGCTTCTTTTGCCATATCTGGATAGCACAAATCGGTGCGGCGACCAGGTTTCTCAAACTAGAAATTCGATTAATTTAAATATAATGAAATATTTGCAAAGAAAAGCAATATATCCAGAAATAACAGTGAATTCTAATAATACAATTAAATTATCCTCAGCTAATTTCTGGAAATTTGATTGAGAGCGCGAAAAAATTACGAAAAGCAATTTTTAAGGATTTTGTATAATATCTTTACAAAATCCTATCAATTTCGTCACATGTCTGTCTATCAGGCTTAGCATCTCTGCGTTACAGCGATTTTTGTCGGAAACTTCGCCAGCTACAGCTATGAAATTTTGTGGGTAGATCAAAAATAGTGACCTCTCCGGTATATAAAAAATCCCCGTTGGCAGCTCCAGCCGGAAAGGTAAATTTCTCGTATGTAGCGTGAAGTTTCGAAAAAGAATTTGGCTTGCCTACTACTAAACTTATTTCTGCAATTTTCGTAGTACCACATGGGTATTTATTAACATAAAAAAAATCTGGCCTCGTTCGTTTTTAGAGACCTTTTATCGGGGCGCAAATATTTTGCTAATTAAATTGAGTTGCACACGTATGGACTACATATTGAAAATCGGCGGATAATAAATTGTTGTGAACATATAAATACTGGTTTCGCCCTTCTCGCATTTGCTGTTTACACAGTTCACAGTGGTAACCACACAAAGGCTTAAATAGCTGGAATAGTTAATTTCAAAAGACTTCCGTTAAAGTTTAATCAGCACTTGCGTTGCCATTAATATATACATTTTCAATTTTTTTCTGAACTATGAGGGTCGTCATTTCGATTTTTATTGGAATCGGCTGCTAAAAATATTAAGCTGTAAATTTTCGACTTTTTTATTTGTCATTCGATTTGCATAATTAAATTAAATTAACTTGCCTTAATAACTTATAATTTCAAGTTTCAACGGAATCTGTTGAGAATCTTGGCTGCTAGAGGGCTGCAGAAATAAAAAAAATGGTATGCCACCCCCCTGTATGAGGAGACCCGCCTGTATGGGGAGACCCCCCGTAAATACCTTAAAATATTTACTTGCACTGCAAATTTCAAGAGGCACCACTTTGAACCTACGTAGAAAATTTCCTCATTCTAGCTCATGTGGTTTGCAAGAAAACTTGTTATGACGCACGAACAAACGGGCGGACGGACGGACAGACAGACAAGTCGCGATTTTATAATTTTTTAGGGTATTGTTAAAAATATTTTACAATGTCTTAAAAATGATCTGGTTTATAAATTCTTTCAAGTAAAGTCATTTAAAACGTTTCCATGAAAAATATTCATTATTTCAGTTGGCACTAAAATAGCGAATTGCGCTTGCCTTCAGACCTTTGGGGGCCGCCATTTTGAATGCATGCATTTGATTTTGGATTACTTTAAATCTTTGTATGCTAGGACCTCATCAATCAATGTACTATCTCCTTCAAATACGAGTTTCACTATAGACAGGGCAAAATAATTCCACTTTTAAAGAAAATGGCAGCTAAAAATATTAGGCTTTAAATTTTCGACATTTTTATTTTTCATTCAATTTTAATAATTTCCCGCAAAATACAAGAACATAGTACAGAGATCCATAATCTCAAGTTTCATCAAAATCCGTTGGAAAATGTGACCGCTAGAGGGCCACAAAAACATGAAAAAAAACGCATATTTAAACGGCCGCCATTTTGAAATTTGCACATGCATGATCACCAAAATATCAAAGACTGTAGGCCTAAGTAATGTCTATCTTAAAACCAAGTTTCATATATATATATATATATATATATATATATATATATATATATATATATATATATATCTTGAGAAATTTCGTAAAAAAAAAAATAATAATAAGATTTTAAGGAGGTCTTCCCCATATATACTGCCCCATAGCAATTTTTTTACCGAAGACGACCGAAAAGGGTATCAAATGAAAGGTCCTGACGAGAGCTTACAGGGTCAAAAGAGATGTAACTGCGTTGAGGAGAGCGGGAAGAATCAGAATAAGCGAATGTGCGTCCCTCCCTCGCAATGCGACATCTTTGAGCCGAGAAATCAGAAAAAATCATGGATGTTGGCCTTTATGTGTATAAGAACAACAAAACCCTCTCAATTTAAAATTTGGTGAACACTGCTAGTAACAATCTGATTTGTGAATCTTAAATTTTTGTCCATAAAACCTGAAGGACGTCCTTAAATTTACCAAAATACATGTATGGTCATCTTAATGATAGGAACATATGTTCTGAAAATTTCATGGAAACAGATACAGTCGTGAAATACTACAATTATAACAACATACTGCAATTATAACAACTACAATTAAACAGTTACAGCCGTAATACAAATATAACAACAATATGTGTCAATTGACGGATTCTATGTGAGCAAAGTTGCCGTTTGAAGGACCATTGGCTTGATTAAGTAATTTATTTACGAAACTGCTAATTCGACTCCTGTGCGTATACAAGTCCACTATCCAAGACATATTTTTGAAACTTTACTTGACAGGAATTATCGAATGTATATATAGTTTTGGGTTTTAGGGATTCCAAGGAAACTAATGACTTGAATGTATATAAAATATGAAATATGGATTTTAATTAGTTCAATTGTGTTTACTCTGTTATATGCAATTTTGTGGTCTATAAACTTTCTAAACAACTGCACTAATACCTAAAGCTTTAGATTTAAATTCATCTTTATTCTCCGTCCTTACAGAGCTTTACAAAATTGCAATTAGTTTAGTGCAATAAGTTCATTTTTTAATTTTTTCTAAACTTAAGCTATTAAAAGAAGTCATTAAAATTTCAAAATGGTTGAACCAATATTAAACAAATGTTCAAATATTAGTATCACATTTCTTTTCAGTTTTGATCATTTTAATATTTTAGAAAACTCATCTCAGCAGCCACTTATGCTATTTTGTATTTAGCATTGCAGAACGCAGTAAGTGGCTGCCGAAATGTGTTTGCTAACAAATAAAACTCAAAGGAAGGTGTTTTTTTAATTAATTGAAAGCAATGTTTTAAAATTAAACGAAGTTCAAACTAAAAACCAAACAATAAAGAAGTTTTTTATATTAATTTACTGCCATTCAGTATTATACTATAATACTGTCACGAAAAAAATTTTTTATTAAATTAAATCCAAATGCTTTGGATCCAAGTACTTTTGTGTGTTAATTTTTCTAGTCACTTTTTGAATGCTAGTATTATAATTAATTTTTAATAGTGTTGGTTGGTTTTTTGTCGTTTTTTCAATTGAATCATAAAACATGCAATAATTTTATTACATAAATATTGTTTTTTGATTAAATGTTTTTTAATTGGTAATGTATAAATTTAGGGAGCCATTTGGGTCATTAAGTTTTAGTGTGTTTATTTTTTGGATTTACTTTATATTTTTGAAAATTAATAACGATTATTATTGAGTAAAGCTCTTTAGACTTTGACATCGACTGTAAAAAAACCGTATTGTATTGTAATATGACTAAATGTTTTATTAGCTTTAGCACAAGCTATCTACGTCGAAATAGGTAACTGAGTGACTTAGATCTTAGATTCATGCATTTGTTTATTGTTGTGAACATATATGTGTAACACTCATTATTATTTAAATTATTATAAAATTCGAGTCTTTGAAATTAAAAAAAAATTGAATAAGTAATAATTATCTAATCGAGTTTAAACATTCGGCAGTAGGTTATTGTTCATTTGAAAAATAATGAAAGATTTAAAATACACTCTTGGCAAATCATAACTCATCACGTTTAAATTTTCTTAAAATAATTTTTCAGGGTTGATATCACGATTTTGAACTTTTTGACATAATATACACGGTGCGGACGGTATTTGAGGACAACTTGAGAGTAAAATTAATTAGCTTGTATTTTTAACAAAATTTAATGAAATTTCAGGAATTTTTTATACAACGTCAAATTAATATATGGCTATAAAGTTATTCAATAAAATCGCCATTAGCAGCAATAACCTCTTCGATCCGGGTCCGGAAACGGTTACATGCCCGAATCAAATGCTCCTTGTTCATATTAACCATAACGGCATTAATAGCAGTCTTCAGCGAAAAAATGGTATTATGAGGACGTTTATTGGTCTCACGCTCAACTACGCCCCATACGTAATAATCCAAAGGATTAAGGTCTGGGGAGGTAGGTGGCCATAGGTTCGGTGTTATGTGGTCATGAAAATGTTCGGCCATCCAATCTTGTGCCGCCATCGCTTTATGTGAAGGAGCAGAGTCTTGTTGAAAAATGTATGGTCTGCCTCCGCTTACATTGTCTATCCAGGGTTTCACTACCGTCTCCAAAACCTCGATGTATGCAGCAGAGTTCACTCGAAGTCCTTGAGTAAAAAAGTGTGGTGGCATAACATGTCCTTCGTTGCTGACAACACCTGAAACCATAACAGTGGCTAGAAATTTTATGTCCATAACAACAGGAACCTCCGTAGGATTTGAACATAGCCACCTGTCATTTCTGCGATTGGTCTTTTGATCTTGGTCAAAAATTTTTTCGTGGGAAAAAAACCATAACATTTTGGGCGCCTCAGGGTGTTTGATTTTGTTTAAAAGACGTTTTGATCGGAGAACTCTCTGTTCCCGTATTCGTTCCGACATGAACTGTCCTCTGCGCATCACGTAAGACTTATACCGAAGGTCTTCGTGGACA
This sequence comes from Odontomyia ornata, assembly GCA_963969285.1. NCBI lineage: Eukaryota > Metazoa > Arthropoda > Insecta > Diptera > Stratiomyidae > Odontomyia > Odontomyia ornata. The sequence continues at coordinate 193,978,289 of OZ017740.1, read as the reverse complement.
ACTCTACGAATAAGGCGCTCAGAAACATGAATTTACTCGCAAGGACCCTCATTGATTTTGAAGGGCCCTCGTCTATGATCGCTTGCACTTGCTCTAAAAATTCTGCAGTTCGGACAGTGTCAGAACGTTGTTTGTGCTTTTTGCGTTTTGCAACCGATTCTGTATCGCCTCCTGATGCTTCCGATTCACGGCGAACCTTATGCACGAATGAACGGGCGCAATTAAGAAAATTAGAGATCTCTAAATCTGTATGGTTCGCACATATAGCGACGATGACAGTATGTCTCTTCATTTCTTGAGTGATGTTGTAGTCCGCCATTTCTTATCTGAAAAGGAAAAAAAATAAAAAAAAGTTGGCGAAGTTATAGTCACATTTATGCCTATCTTCAAATACCGTATGCACCCTGTAATTACTGTAAGAAAATAGAGTTTTCATTATTGACAAAATTAAAATTAGGAGAACGTACTGGGACTTGGAGAGAAGGATTTAGTTATAATTACAATTAACAAGTTGAGTAAGCAGGCGAGTGCTCCTACCAGAAGGTCTTTGTAAACATCCTAGAGTTAGAAACAAGTTTTCTAATGGCGTGAATCGATAACTTGAATTATTCATCCAAAACTTGGATATGAAATCGTTCAGATTTATACAAAAGATGCACAGTTTCTTTCATAAGCACAGTGCAGCCGCCATTTAGATCTAGCTTAAATGATTTTTCTGAATGCTCGGCCGATTGAACATGTTCAAGTTAAACACTATTCCTTAAGTTTTCATGAAAATTGAAAGAAAATAAAAGTGCCTAAGTCAATTTTAAATATATGTAGGGTTTTCCAATAAGAGGTGTTATTTTGAATAGATCTTGTGATTTAACACCTTGCGACTTCTTCCTTTGGAGCCACGTGATAGAGAGGGCCTACACCAATAGCCCAGCGTCGATTCAAGATCTCAAAGATGAAATTCGTGATGCTATCGACGACATAGGGCAGCCACTTTGCGATTTGGTTATGGAAAATTTCATGAAGAGGATATGGTCCTGTAAGCGTGTCGTAGTGGTTATTTGCCTAATGTTAGTTTTTGCTATAAACGGCAAATCTTCTCTTTTATAATAAAATAAACATCCGATCATTTATATTAAAAAATGGCATTTTTCTGTAAGTATTAAAATAACACCTCTTATTGGAAAACCCTAGATCAACCATAAACATGTGTTATTGTTGTTGTAATTCCATATAATTGAAATGGCTCTAACTCACTTGATTATGATTCGATCTCAATTAAATGTTGCGAACATATATATCTTATGTCAGTCTATATAATTGCAAAATTTCAAGAAGTTTAAAGGTACCGTTTTGATTTTATGGGCAAAAATGTAAAATCTACAAATCATACTATTATTAACAAAGTTGAGCGAATTTTGAGTTCTCAGGTATTTGTTGCCCTTGTACTCATAAAGGCCCACAATCGTGATCATTTTCAGATGTTTCGGCTCAAAGGTGTCCAATCGCACAAATTTTTGGTACATTTTGCCTTCCCCTGGACCCCCTAGTTCATAAAATGATTTTTTTATTTCAGATTCTAAAAGATCTAATCAAGACCTTTCATTTGATACCCCACTCAACTACCTTTGATAAAAAAAAATTTTTAAGGGCCAATTCGTTATTAGGGGGGGGGGGGGGGCCTTAAACATTTTTTAAATTTTTTTTCACAAAGTTTGAGCATTCTAGCTTCTATAGTTTCTGAGGAAATTAGCTGTGACGCACGGACAGACGGACGGACGGACGGACAGACAGGTCGCGAAACTAGTAGGTCTTTGTAAAAAATTTTTTTACAAAGACCTAAAAATGGGTAAACTATTTCAAATAAAAAATTTCTATTCATCCCAAAAAATAGAAAAAAGGATATTTTGATCTATTAGGATTGTAATTCATTAATCTTAATAATAATTCTAATTATTCTAAGAATATATGATGGTTAAAAAATGTTGAGATAAAGAAAGAAAACAGACTTTAAAACGCCAATTCAGTTTTCCCCGTTTTAATTACGATTGATTAATAAGTTGTAGGGCATGTCTCAAGTGTCGGAAGCGACTGTGAAAACTGTGGAACTGCTCTATCATTGTTTTCATGTATCAACAAATTTTAGTTTTAAATTTAGAATTAAATTATAAAAACAACGTAAAGCTTGAACTGTTGATTAAATCTTACAACTTTTACTCAAGAATAACATTTATTTGATACGTTTGAATTTCCCATGAATCGTTTGTTGAGAAGAAATAACTTCTATTCGAGCTCATTATGATCAATTTATTCTGATCTCACTGTAACAATCATTTCAAATTTCCAAAACTATGAATACTAAAAGTATTAGGAGTTAAATTGACTTTGTGTAGGGGTAGAAATTATATATGAAACTTAAAATTCATCTAGTAAGCACATACTCGTACATACGTAAAATGTGTTGATCGCTTAAATTTTTTGAATTGTGCAAGCATATATAATTCACAAGATCATGATAATTTTCTTAGAAAAGCGTGGACACAACATTATGAGTATTGTGTCTTTTCTCATATTTAACGCTTCCGAACTACCCTCAATCTGTCAATTTTCCATTTAAAATGCTATGAATAAAGTGGAAATTTACAAACTACTGCATTAAAACTTACTATGAATAGTCAAAAATTAATAATATACATAGTAAAATCAAAAGTGAACTTCCCATGAATGTGTAAATGGTTGTTTTGAAAACACTCCAAATCTCAGTATTTTATTTCAAGCACTTAGTGTTTGACGTAGAATATTACTCAAGGACTTCGAGTGAACTCTGCTGCATACATCGAGGTTTTGGAGACGGTAGTGAAAGCCAGGATAGACAATGTAAGCGGAGGTAGACCATACATTTTTCAACAAGACTCGGCTCCTTCTCATAAAGCGATGGCGACACAAGATTGGATGGCCGAACATTTTCATGACCACATAACACCGAACCTATGGCCACCTACCTCCCCAGACCTTAATCCTTTGGATTATTACTATGGGGCGTAGTTGAGCGTGAGACCAATAAACGTCCTCATAATACCATTTTTTCGCTGAAGACTGCTATTAATGCCGTTATGGTTAATATGAACAAGGAGCATTTGATTCGGGCATGTAACCGTTTCCGGACCCGGATCGAAGAGGTTATTGCTGCTAATGGCGATTTTATTGAATAACTTTATAGCCATATATTAATTTGACGTTGTATAAAAAATTCCTGAAATTTCATTAAATTTTGTTAAAAATACAAGCTAATTAATTTTACTCTCAAGTTGTCCTCAAATACCGTCCGCACCGTGTATATTATGTCAAAAAGTTCAAAATCGTGATATCAACCCTGAAAAATTATTTTAAGAAAATTTAAACGTGATGAGTTATGATTTGCCAAGAGTGTATTTTAAATCTTTCATTATTTTTCAAATGAACAATAACCTACTGCCGAATGTTTAAACTCGATTAGATAATTATTACTTATTCAATTTTTTTTTAATTTCAAAGACTCGAATTTTATAATAATTTAAATAATAATGAGTGTTACACATATATGTTCACAACAATAAACAAATTAATGAATCTAAGATCTAAGTCACTCAGTTACCTATTTCGACGTAGATAGCTTGTGCTAAAGCTAATAAAACATTTAGTCATATTACAATACAATACGGTTTTTTTACAGTCAATGTCAAAGTCTAAAGAGCTTTACTCAATAATAATCGTTATTAATTTTCAAAAATATAAAGTAAATCCAAAAAATAAACACACTAAAACTTAATGACCTAAATGGCTCCCTAAATTTATACATTACCAATTAAAAAACATTTAATCAAAAAACAATATTTATGTAATAAAATTATTGCATGTTTTATGATTCAATTGAAAAAACGACAAAAAACCAACCAACACTAGTAAAAATTAATTATAATACTAGCAAAACAGCGGACTTTTATCCTACATATAATATTTTATGACCTAATTCTAATCAAATTCAATTAAAACTTTATTTTACACTAAAAAATGCTATCACAATGTTCCTAAACTAAGCGACGGTAAACCTTATCTCCAAACCTAATATAATAAACATAACATATACCTATCCTAAATATGAAATCGATCCCTAATTTTTAACATAAACAAACAACAACACGAAATAAAACAATGCGTTGAAACTCAAAACTAAGTAACGAAAAACACAAAAAACCACTAATGATTTACATATTGTCAGTCAACCACCAACACCTAGATTGCTCTTTCCCAGCTCGACCAAACTCAACGAACTGGGTACAAACCATCATATCCGCCAGCCCAAAGCATGAATTCCAGTTCGTTATCCAAGGCGTAGTCCAGATCCAGTCAAGGTCGTTACCTGTCATCCCAGGAGGGAGCCTCACGGCACCCCCCATATCCTCGGGTCTGTGGGGGCGCCGTTCCCCGAAGAATGCTCTTGTCGACCGGTATTCCCCCTGCAGGAATTTCCTCGGGTATGTGGGGCGGAATTCCCCAAAGAATGCTCCGCCCTCACGTACCCACCCTCACCGTGAGGGCGGAACATTCTTTGGGGAGTTCCGCCCCACGTACCCGAGGAAATTCCTGCAGGGGGAATGCCAGTCGACAAGAGGACTCCTGGAGGTTAGCATTCTTTGGGGAGCGCCGCCCCCACAAACCCGAGGATATAGGGGGTGCCGTGAGGCTCCCCCCTGGGATGACAGGTAACGACCTTGACTGCATCTGGAATACGCGTTGGATAACGAACTGAATATGATGGTTTGGAACTAGTTGCTTAGCAAGGTAGCGCCGAGGTGGCACTCGTGTGTGAACGGCTCCAATTCAACTATCATACCGTCTCCGTCCCGGTAAAACCTTGGCAGGCCTCGGAGTACGTTCGAAGTTCGCACCATTGGGTTGGTGGTGTAGGTTCGGTTGAGACGGACTCCCGATTAGCGCTCTGAGCACTTGTCCCCATAAGGGCTTGTGCCAACCCTCGCAACGGCTGAGAAGGCTTCTTCGGGAACATCGGCTCTGAGTCGACTTATGGCCAACGAAGGGAGACCCAGCCCATCAAGAAGACGCCTCTTGATGAGTGCTGTAGGGTCAGTGCTACTGTACGGAGCAGAGGTATGGGGCGACGCTCTAAGCAAAGAGGTATGCCGAAAACGTTTGGCACAGGTACAGAGAAGAGGAGCACTGAGAATTGCATCTTCGTATCCAACAGTCTCCGACCCGGCGGTGAGAGTTATTGCAGGCGTGATATCTGTCGCCCTCCTTGCTAGAGAGCGCCGCGCTATTTACCTGCGCCGAAACGAGGATGCGAGGGAGATAGTTGTCCGCGAGGAGAGACAGCGCTCGCTCAACGATTGGCAGCAGTCTTGGGTCAATTGCGCGAAGGGAAGGTGGACTGCGCGCCTCATCCCGGATGTGAGACCGTGGCTGAATCGAAGGCATGGTGAGACTGACTTCTATCTGACCCAGCTTTTGAGCGGGCATGGGTGTTTTCAGTCTTACCTGCACAAGATCGGTAAGTCACGGTCCCCCGATTGCCGGTTTTGCCCAGGAGAGGAGGACAATGCCTGTCACACATTTTTTGCGTGTACAAAATGGATCAGGCTGCGAAGGGAACTCTACAGGGAGACGGGAGAGCTCATCCCGGATAATATAGGTGCGGTGATGCTCGAATCGGTTCTTCCCCTCTCCCCTCCCACTAGGAAAGGGACTCCCCAGCTTGAAGGCGCCCCACGGCGGAACAAAACGAGACCTGGTCCGAAGTAATGTGTCAAACGGTTCCAGGCTGGGTTCTCAGGTTGACAGGGGAGGTGTTTAGTGGGTAGTCCAGTCGCGCATGGGAGTCTCACACTCTGTGCATGAATAGCATTCACCTCCCTACCACAAAAAAAGGCATTTGAAACATTGAAGAGGCGTTGCTCTTCGCCGTATGCTACAGGCAACCCACCCTATTCTAATTTTGCCAGTGTTCAGAAATTGTTCGGCTTCCTTTTCGGTCAAGTCAATTATGGCCATGCGCTGTTCCTCATGGTTTTCTGGTGTCGGCCTCGTCTTGATCCCGCCCACGCTAGGGAACTCCCTTTTGATGGCCTCTTCCATCTCGGCCAGATCCGTGATGCAGTCAATGTCTCTTATCTCGATCGATGCCATCGGCTCAAGCGAGGCTATAGTTGCGCTTTTGCCGATGACTTTCACTATTGCGTCGCAGAATGCTTCCCTTTTCTCGGCCTCTGCTATTGAGTTTTATTGAGTTATAGAATTATATGTAAAAAATCAAATTAGAGAATTTACCTTAGCGTCGTCTAGCCCGATACACTTTGGCTGGACATTCGGCCAAACTTAGGTTTCATTTGCGGCATAGAAGCTACGCTTCGGTGCAAGTCCAATTTGGCCAGATTTATTCGGGCTAGACGACGCTAAGGTAAATTCTCTAATTTGATTTTCTACATATAATTCTATAACTCAATAAAACTCAATAGCAGAGGCCGAGAAAAGGGAAGCATTCTGCGACGCAATAGTGAAAGTCATCGGCAAAAGCGCAACTATAGCCTCGCTTGAGCCGATGGCATCGATCGAGTTAAGAGACATTGACTGCATCACGGATCTGGCCGAGATGGAAGAGGCCATCAAAAGGGAGTTCCCTAGCGTGGGCGGGATCAAGACGAGGCTGACACCAGGAAACCATGGGGGACTTTCGCACGGCCATAATTGACTTGACCGAAAAGGAAGCCGAACAATTTCTGAACACTGGCAAAATTAGAATAGGGTGGGTTGTCTGTAGCATACGGCGAAGAGCAACGCCTCTTCAATGTTTCAAATGCCTTTTTTTGTGGTAGGGAGGTGAATGCTATTCATGCACAGAATGTGGGACTCCCATGCGCGACTGGACTACCCACTAAACACCTCCCCTGTCAACCTGAGAACCCAGCCTGGAACCGTTTGACACATTACTTCGGACCAGGTCTCGTTTTGTTCCGCCGTGGGGCGCCTTCAAGCTGGGGAGTCCCTTTCCTAGTGGGAGGGGAGAGGGGAAGAACCGATTCGAGCATCACCGCGACTATATTATCCGGGGTGACCTCTCCCGTCTCCCTGTAGAGTTCCCTTCGCAGCCTGACCCATTTGGTACACGCAAAAAATGTGTGACAGGCATTGTCCTCCTCCCCTGGGCAAAACCGACAATAGGGGGACCGTGACTTACCGATCTTATGTAGGTAAGACTGAAAACACCCATGCCCGCTCAAAAGCTGGGTCAGTTAGAAGTTAGTCTCACCATGCCTTCGATTTAGCCACGGTCTCACATCCGGGATGAGGTGCGCAGTCCACCTTCCCTTCGTGCAATTGACCCAAGACTGCTGCCAATCGTTGAGCGAGCGCTTTCTCTCCTCGCGGACAACCATCTCCCTCGCATCCTCGTTTCGGTGCAGGTAAATAGCGCGGCGCTCTCTAGCAAGGAGGGCGACAGGTTTCACGCCTGCAATCACTCTCACCGCCGAGTCAGCGACTGTTAGATACGAGGATGCAATTCTCAGTGCTCCTCTTCTCTGTACCTGTGCCAAACGTTTTCGGTATACCTCCTTGCTGAGAGCGTCGCCCCATACTTCTGCTCCGTACAGTAGCACTAACCCTACAGCACTCATCAAGAGGCGTCTTCTTGATGGGCTGGTTCCCCCTATGTTGGCCATAAGTCGACTCAGAGCCGATACTCCCGAACCTGCCTTCTCAGCCATTGCCCTGATTTGCTCAGAGAAACTCATCTTCGAGTTGATCAGTAGCCCCAGGTACTTCACCGCTGGCTTCGATTCGATTTGTATGTCTCCAATACTGATCATCCTTACTCTAGGGATTCTCTTTTTTGTCAAGATGACCACTTCGGTTTTCTCCAGTACTAAACTGAGCCCGCAAGCAGTCATCCAGTCTCTCATTCGGCGCATTAGCATACCTAGCCTAAGTTGCGCTTGTTCAACGGTGCGTCCAGCGGCCAGAGCTGCAATATCAACCGCCTAGCCGACCAAGCGCGACTCATCTGGCATCTCAAGTCTTAGTAGCCCGTCGTAAGACGTTCCACAGGTCCAGACCAAGGATAGATCCCTGGGCAACACCCGATGTAATTTCCATCCTTCGTTGGCCCTGTGTCGTGTCGTAGAGCAGGCTTCGGCCCTTTAGGTAGTTCCTCAAAAGTCGCATTAGATATTCTGGAACTTGAAAAGAGTTCTCCAGCGTATCCAGAATATCCACCCATCTAGCGGAGTTGAAGGCGTTCCTGACGTCGAGTGTCACCAATAGGACGATCCGTCGCTTGTTGCGACTATATGCCTCTGCCTTTTGGACCGCGTTCACCATCTCTGCAATCGCATCAATGGTAGAACCGCCTGCTCTAAAGCCGTACTGCCGAGGAGATAGGTCCCCAGCAGCACGAATCGCGTCAGTGAGTCTTCCCTTGATGAGTTTCTCTAGCACTTTCCCAGCTGTGTCTAGCATGCATAACGGGCGGTATGCAGACGGCGATTCGGGATTTCCCTTCCCCTTGCTGATCAGCACGAGCCTCGCCACCTTCCATCGTACCGGGAAAACCCCGTCCCGTAGGCAAGCGTTGAATGTGCTGAGCAGCAAGTCAGGACAATGGTGATAGATGAGCCGCAACACCTCAGCCGGAACACCATCTGGACCTGGAGCCTTCCTCGCTTTCAATGAGAGGACTGCCTCCTCCAGTTCCAGCTGTGTGAAGAGTGGGCACTCGATTGCTGTTTCACCATGGACAGCGTCAACACGGACGGGGTGGGCGGGGATGAGTCCCCGCACTATCGCGTCCATCTTTTCCGCGTCATGTATACAAGGCTACCATAGGGCACCAAGCTTCCGCATGACCAGCTTGTATCCAAGGCCCCACGGATCCTTGTTCACATTGTCCACTAGGCCTTGCCAGCAACGAGCCTTGCTACTGTTGATCAGTTTGCGAAGACATTTCCTGACCGACATATATGCTGCCACCCAGTTGCATGCCTCGTCACCGTTCGGCGCCCGTTGAGCCTCACGTCGAAGCTTGTGACACTCCCTTCGCTTTTCAGCGATTTCAGTTGACCACCAGTACACTGGGAGCTTGCCGTGCCGGGGTCTTCGACGGGGCATAGAAGCGTTGCAAGCAGTCGTGATGATGCTCATAGTAGAGTTCACCACGTCTTGAGCTGCCAGTTTTTCCGTCCCCTCCGAAGCTCCCTGCAGCGGCTCACCTGCTGTGAGCACCTCGACGAACCTCTCGACGTCCATCCTTCCGATGTTCCATCCAGTTGTAGAAGGCCGAGAGCACGGACGTCGGGAGACAGCATCACTTATCTCAAGCAGAATGCACTGATGATCACTGGCTGAGTAGTCCTCTAATACTTTACAGTTGTGTATCCTCCGTACCAAGGACTCCGAGGCGAATGTCACGTCCGGTATGGTTCCCTCACAGCCAATGCGGCGGAAAGTCGGCGTATTTCCGGAGTTTAGTACGACGAGGGCCGTCCTGGCCGCCATTTCTAGGATTCGTTTTACCCGCGGATCCGTCTGAGGCATGCCCCATTCGATTGCTTTAGCGTTGAAGTCTCCCCCAACGAGCACTTTGCCCTCTGCGTTCGAGACAGCGCCCTCCAGAGCATTAAGCTTGGCTTGGAAAGGTGATATCGATTCGTTAGGCGTTAGGTACACACTAAAGAAGGTGGTCCCCGAGCACGGAGCCCACACGAAACCATCCCCCCGTCCACAACTCTCCGCTTGAAAGTCACTTTTCCGAACCCAGATGGCCGCAGTACCAGTTTCATCAGAATACCATAATGCAGGACTTTTATTATGATGTTGCTTACTTAGCAGCAAGAAGTCGGCTTTCATGCCCCTCGCAAACTGCTCAAGCAGATTTTGGGCGGTTGAACTGAGGTGTAGGTTTAGCTGCAGGATGCGGGTCATCGGAGTTCTGATTTTGCCTTGCCTAGGTCTTCCTGGAAAACCCGGCATTTTCCTGAGCCCAAGACGTGTCCAAATTCACGTTTTGGATCAGCATCCTTGCAAAGAATACAGTGTGCCTCCTTCGTACACTCTTTTCTTTTATGTCCCATTTCATCGCATTTGTAACATAGGGGACTCCTATCGGGTCCTTTGCATACTTGTGTGGTGTGACCATAACCAAGGCATTTGAAACATTGAAGAGGCGTTGCTCTTCGCCGTATCCTACAGGCAACCCACCCTATTCGTACTTTGCCCTTGTTCAGGAATTGTTCGGCGTCCTTTTCGGTCAAGTCAACTATGGCCATGCGTTGTCCCCTGTTGTTTTCTGGTATCAGTCTCGCTTTGATCCTTCCCACGCTAGGCAACTCCCTTTTGATGGCCTCTTCTACCTCGGCCAGATCCGTCACGCAGTCAATGTCTCGTATTTCGATCGTTGCCATCGGCTCGAGCGAAACTATAGTTGCGCTTTTGCCGAGGACTTTCTTTACTGCGTCACAGAATGCTTCTTTATTGCCGGCCTCTGCTCCGAATTCGACCAGTATGTGGCCCGACCGCGTTGGTCGTATGGTAGTATTGGTGTCTTCGGGCCTTACGTTTCCCCTGCAGTCCCGCAGTACCTCCGCGTAGGATCGGCCATCTTGGGGCTTTACGAGCAGTGCCTGCTGCCGGGTTCTTCGTCGGGGCTTCTGCCTCTCCTGTTTTGCATCAGGGCCTTTTTCTAGTTGGGCGTCCGTGCGAACATTATGTTGTGCCACTTTTTGAAGGAGTTTCTTTGCGGCTTTCTTCGATCCTTTTGTAAGCACTGTCTGGAGCCCCTCATCTGGTGCTCCACGCCCGTCAAGTGCCTCTTCCTTCCTTCTTTTATCCCAATCTCCTTCGATTGGGCTAGACGCCATTCTTTTATTGACTTTTAATGGTGGAGCTATCTGCATGTCACCTTTAGATTTCGCCCCAAGAGCCTCTTTAGCCTTCTCTTCGTCTTCGGCCCTTAACCAGCTCCTCCGATAGTGCCCTATGCGATCTAGGAGCTCCTCTAGTTCAAGGAGCCCCATCTTTGCTGCTTCGCTGATTTTTGGGGAGCCGCATGCAGATTGTATTCTTTTCAGAACATCTGCCGCTTTTCGGGGTAGCCTTTCTTCTTCGTATCGCTGGGCCGCAATTGTACCTTGGAACCATCCTTGGGAGAGGTTATCGCGTTCCGTTTCCGAGTGCAGTACTTCCGCCACATTTTTGACGTTGGCGGTGCAATCACGCGGTGTCTGGTCACTCGTTGCTTTTCGTGCCGTAATCTCCTCGTTGGCTTCTGGATTTTTCGTTGCAATGTCGGGATTTACGACCCTTGCATCGGTCGCTTCGGTAACGATCGCAGCAGTGACAATCGAATTTTTGGTGCTCTTTATGTTATCTTCCGAGGCTCGAACAACTGAAGCGTGCTGCAGAATTTCCCGCTTTTCCTTAAAAGGACGCTCTGGCGTTCACATCATTTTTTTGCTGCGCCCGAACGCCGCAGGAATCTCAGTCTGAAGCAGACTGTCTGCTAATCTTCTTTTTTCGTCTGCCTTCACTGTCATTGTGTTATTCTTCATTTTTGTCGTGGTTAGTACCGGTTTCGATGTACTGTTAACATGGTGGCTGCAACCGCTGGTTGCGTCGTCGTTATTATTTTTTGTTTCTTTTTTTGGATTGTTTTGGTCTTTTGATTTTGTTTGCTCCAGTTTTGTTATCTCCGTTCGTGTGTGTAGTCGCTTTTGTGGTCCCATGGTTATCTTTGCAGAGCTGGGAGGCAATGCGAGGGTTGGCACAAGCCCTTATGGGGACAAATGCTCAGAGCCAGACCAGCGCTAATCGAGAGTCCGTCTCAACCGAACCTACACCACCAACCCAATGGTGCGAACTTCGAACGTACTTCGAGGCCTGCCTAGGTTTAACCGGGACGGAGACGGTATGATAGTTGAATTGGAGCCGTTCACACACGAGTGTCACCTCGGCGCTACTGTGCAAAGCAACTAGGTCCAAACCATCACATCCGCAAGCCCAAAGCGTCAATTCCAGTTCGTTGTCCAAAGCGTAGTCCAGATCCAATCAGAGTCGTTACCTGTCATCCCAGGAGGGAACTTCACGGCGCCCCCCATACCCTCGGGTCCGTGGGGGCGGCGCTCCCCAAAGAATGCTAGCCTCCAAGAGTGTTCTTGTCGACCGGCATTCCCCCTGCGGGAATTTCCTCGGGTACGTAGGGGCGGAACTCCCCAAAGAATGCTAGCCTCCAAGAGTGCTCTTGTCGATCGGCAAATGCCTTGGCTATTGTCACACCACACAAGTATGCAAAGGACCCGATAGGTGTTCTCTGTGTTACAAATGCGGACATAAAAGAAAAGTGTACGAAGGAGGCACACTGTATTCTTTGCAAGGATGCTGATCCAAGACCTGATTTGGACAGGTCTTGGGATCAGGAAAATGCCGGGTTTTCCAGGAAGCCCTAGCCAAGGCAAAATCAAAACTTAAATGACTCGTATCCTGCAGCTAAACCTATACCACGGTTCAACCGCCCAAAATCTACTTGAGCAGTTTGCGAGGGAAATGAAAGTCGACTTTTTGCTGCTGAGAGAGCAACACCATGATAAAAGTTCAGCATCATAGTATTCTGATGAAACTGGTACTGCCGCGATATGGGTTCCAAATAGTGATTTCTAGGCGGAGAGTTGTGGACGTGGGGATGGTTTTGTGTGGGTTCGGTGCTCAGGGACCACCTTCTTTAGTATGTACCTATCGCCGAACGAATCGATATCATCTTTCCAAGCCAAGCTTCAGGCTTTGTAGGCCGCTGTCTCGAACGCAGATGGGAACGTGCTCGTTGGGGGAGACTTCAACGCTAAAGCAATTGAATGGGGCATGCCTCAAACAGATCCGCGGGGAAAACGAATCCTAGAAATGGCGGCCAGGACGGCCCTCGTCGTACTAAACAACGGAAATACGCCAACTTTCCGCCGTATTAGCTATGAAGGAACCATACCGGACGTGACATTCGCCTCGGAATCCTTGGTACGGGGGATACACAATTGGAGAGTATTAGAGGACTACTCAGCCAGTGATCATCAGTGCATTCTGCTTGAGATAAGTGATGTCTCTCTCGGCTTTCTACAACTGGATGGAACGTCGGAAGGATGGACGTCGCGAGGTTCGTCGATGTGCTCACAGCATGTGCACCGCTGCAGGGAGATCCGGAGAGGACGGATAAACTGGCACCTCAAGAGATGGTGAACTCAACTATGAGCATCATCACGACTGCTTTCAATGCTTCTATGCCCCGTCGAAAACCCCGGCACGGCAAGCCCCCAGTGTATTGGTGGTCAACTGAAATCGCTGAAAAGCGAAGGAGGTGTCACAAGCTTCGGCGTGCGGCCCAACGGGTACGTAACCGTGACGAGGCAAGCAACCGCGCAGCAGCATGAAAGTCGGCCAGGAAATGCCTTCGCAAATTTATCAACAACAGCAAGGCTCGATGCTGGCAAAATCTAGTGGACAATGTGAACAAGGATCCGTGGGGCCTGGGCTACAAGCTAGTTATGCGGAAGCTTGGTGCCCTACGGAAACCTTGTATACATGATGTGGAAAAGATGGACGAGATAGAGCGGACACTCTTTCCCGCCCATCCCGTCCGTGTTGACGCTGTCCATGGTGAAACAGCAGTCGAGTGTCCACTCTTCACATAACCGGAGCTGGAAGAGGCAATCCTTTCGTTGAAAGCGAGGAAGGCTCCAGGTCCAGATGGTGTTCCAGCTGAGCTGTTGCGGCTTGTCTATCACCATTGTCCTGACTTGCTGCTCAGCACATTCAACGCTTGCCTTGGGGACCTATCTCCTTGGCAGTACGGCTTTAGAGTAGGACGTTCTACTATTAAAACGACTGCAGAGGTGGTGAACGCGGTCCAAAAGCCAGAGGCATATAGTCGCACCCAGTGACAGATCGTCCTGTTGGTGACACTCGACGTAAGGAACGCCTTCAACTCCGCTAGATGGGTGGATATTCTGGATACGCTGGAAAACTCTTTTCAAGTTCCAGAATATCAAATGCGACTTTTGAGGAACTACCTAAAGGACCGAAGCCTGCTCTACGACACGACACAGGGCCAACGAAGGATGGAAATTACAGGGATCTATGCTTGGTCCGGATCTGTGGAACGTGTCTTAAGACAGGCTACTAAGACTCGAGATGCCAGATGAGTTGCGCTTGGTCGGCTGTGCCGATGATGGACGCACCGTTGAACAGGCGTAACTTAGGCTAGGTATGCTAATGCGCCGAGTGAGGGACTGGATGACTGCTCGCGGGGTCAGTTAAGCACTAGAGAAAACCGAAGTGGTCATCTTGACAAAAAAGAGAATCCCTAGAGTAAAGATGACCAGTAGAGGAGACATAAAGTCGAATCGAAGCCAACGGTGAAGTACCTGGGGCTACTGATCGACTCGAAGATGAGTTTCTCTGAGCAAATTAGGGCAACGGCTGAGAAGGCTGCTTCGGGAATATCGGCTCTTAGTCGACTTATGGCCAACGAAGGGGGACCCAGCCCATCAAGAAGACGCCTCTT
>OZ017740.1:193708702-193953702 GCA_963969285.1 Odontomyia ornata | reverse complement strand
GACGAGGTAGGGCGTCAGCATTTCCATGAACTCTGCCCTTGTGAAGTAGTTGATGTCTCACTAGGTGTGGTCGGATGATCGGTCGGGTTGCGCTACTGTCGCTTGTTATGGTGCAGTGTTCATCGTCAACTTGACCCGGACGGCATAAGTCTGCTTCTCCGCGATGTAGTCTTGACACGGTGATGGTGGTGCTGGGGACGTCGATCCTCCTAGCCAACCTCTGCCCCACGAAGTTGGCTCTTACATGTTTCCCGACCCCTCAGATTGAAGGGCTTCCATTCTGGGCTCCTGACTCGGTCTGGATCTCCTCCTAGCTGCACACTCTGGACAATAGCTCGGTTTTCTTCGCTTCTTGCAGTCTCTTTGCAGGTGCCCCTTCTCTCCGCAATTCCAGCATCTAGGCGCACCATTTACATGCGGGTCTCGCTCAATTTCCACGCGCTCACACCTGCACTCGTCTGTCACTACCTCACGAACCCGGGCAGTGGTACGAGTCACATTTTTCGCTGCCTCAAAGTTCAGGCTGTATGCCAATGCGTCCTTAACCGTTTGCTTTTGAGCTAAACGCACGGATTGTTGCAATTCCGGGTCCTTTAGTGCGCTGATGAATGCTTCTGTCGCTGCATCATCTCGCAGTTCTGGGTCGTAGGCTGGGTAAGCCAAAAGTGCTAGTCGCTCAATGTCTTGGGCTAGCTGCTGTAGGGTTTCACCAGACTTCTGCACTCGATGCCTTAGCTGTGACCGATAAATCTGCTTCAGATGATCATCTCCATAACGCATGTCGAGCGCATTCATTATAGCATTCGGGTTTGAGTGCAATTCCACGGGGATCGTCTGCAAAAGCTCGGCAGCTGGGCCTCTTAGAGCAAGAATCAGTGCAGTTGCTCGTTCCTGCTCATTCCAGTGATTTGCCCTTGCGGCTGCTTCAAACTAGGTTTTGTAAATACTCCAGACCGTTTGCCCATCGAATATTGGTGCTTGCGCATTTCTGGATGTGCTTTGCGCTGCGGTTATAAGCGGGGCTGGTGAGGTGGTTACTGCTGCCTTCGCTGCTTCCAATTCTTTTTTCACTTTTTCCATCTCATGGTTCATTCTCTCTTCGACCTGGCTGATCTCATAGCTGATTTTCTTCTCAACCTGGCTGACCTTCTCCTCGACCTGGTAAACCTTTTCCTCGACGCATTTAATTTGATTGTTCGGGGTATCGAGCTCCACTTTTATTTCGGTTGACTGTTTTTGCACTTCCTTGATTTCGATCGCTTGTTGGTCCAGCTTCACTGATTGTTCATTTAACTTCGCTGATTGTTCATTTAACTTCGCTGATTGTTCATCTAGCTTCGTAGTTAAATTGGATGACTGTTTCCGCTGCTCTTGCTGCATCAGCTGTAACATTTGCATCAGTGCATCTTCTGGTTCCTTTGATTTTGGCGTTTCTGCGTCTCCCTTAAGCTCCGACATGGTAAATTCATTTAGTTTGAAATGTTAGCTTCGTGGTTATTATTTATTTTTATTATTTCGGCTTTTATTTATTTTTCCATCAGTTTCCACGTTAGATTTCACTATTGTGCATTTTTCTTTTTTTTTGTGTTTAAACGTTTTTCACTTTCAAAATTTTCTGTCCCACTTCTGTCACCAATGTCGCGTGTTATGGTTCGCGGCCAATAATTTCAATGTTCCGGGAAAATAAAAACGCAATGTCTTTTAATTTAAGTTAAAAGAGTTTATTTAATTACAAAAATGCACAATAATCAATTTAGCACATTCACTAATTTTAATTTTCACTATTAAAAGTCTAACACTTGTCCATAAATTTCTTATCGTAATTGCCTTCTAAATCACTTCACTATTACGAAAATCACTTTTCTATTACTCGAACAATATCGCTTCCCACACACTATCGCAGTTCTTATCGCGGTCGAATGAATGATTCCCCCCATTCATTCAGCTCGCCTTTATATAGGGTCTCTAATCATTCATCTCAGTTCTCGTACATTGGTGAATTAGCGGGAACATTCCAGCAGCGTAATGAATGGAGCATGCTTGTTGGGTTCTCGTGGTTTCGAGTAAATTCGTTTTGTTGATGTTCTTAATGGTTGTGAAAACAATTACGACAGTAACTCGCAGAATTATTTGTACATGTAACAATATATATACAATGTCGTGCCATAAATTCTGTCCCTAATGTAAATGCGTCTAATTTAAAGGCAAAATGAATAAAATACAAGGATGTATGCTCATTTTATTTAACACTCACTAAACAATTGTAAAAATATAAAAATTATTCACTTTTTTAAACGGTCCGGCCACTCGTCTATCGCTGCACGCACCACTTCTAAAGGTATCGAGGCTGCTGTTTTCACCAGATCAGTTTTTAATGCCTCAATATTTCGATGAGGTTTAGCGCAGGCCCTCTCCTCTAAAATGTTCCATAAACGGTAATCCAAAGGGTTTAGGTCTGGGCTTCCCGAAGGCCAATCTTCAGCAGCAATAAACTCCGGTAAATTAGCTGCCAGCCAGCGCTGTGTTGTCTTAGCCATGTGTGCGGGTGCTGAATCTTGCTGAAATATCCAGTGCTTTCTCGCGAACATGGTATCACTTAAAGCCTTAACTACCTGTTCTAAAATGTCATTTTGGTAATTAGCTGCCCGAGTTTTGACCCCCTGTTCACAGAAATGCAAGCAAGTAACGCCATCGTACGCCACTCCCCACGAAACCATCACAGATGCTGGGTGATGTCCTCTTTGTACTTTTGAAATTTTCTCAGCAGCTTCTCGAGAGCTGTGACCGTAAACTCTGTCATTTTGGCGATTAAATTTCTCTTCCACAGTGAACATTTTTTCATCCGTAAACAGAATTTGGTAACTATCACTTGCGTGTCGTTCGAATAACTTTTTTGATTTTGTTGCCCTGATGTGACGTCAAGCCGCTGTCAAACGCTGACCGGTAGTTCTTCGATAAGCACCAAGCCCAAGGTCTTCCTTTATGATGCGAGACATGGTCCGTCGCGGGATTTTCATCTCCCGTGCCATGATTTTTTGCTTGCGGAGAGGATTTCTGCGAATTCTCTCAGCTACAGCTTTAATGACTGCTTTCGTTCTTGTGACACGTGGGCGACCACTTCTTGGTCTGTCATCGGAAGAGGACGTCTCATTGTATCGCTTTATAGAGCGATAAACAAACTTTGAAGTTATTTTTAAAGGTTTTAAGATGTCGAAAATCTGTTTAGGTGTTTTCTCACACTTGTGTAACGCGATCACTGCAATACGATTCTCTTTAATACCCCACTCCATGTTTACTGTTAGACGTATTGTGTTGAAATGACTTGTTTGTAATACTCAACGAATTTCTAAAGCTTTATCATCTAAACAACCTAAACAGCACTACTTAAAATATTTTTTCATGACGCACTTATAAGAGGGACAGAACTTATGGCACGACTATATATATATATATATATATATATATATATATATATATATATATATATATATATATATATATATATATATATATATATATATATATGTATATATATGTATATATACATATATATATATATACATATATATATACATATATATATACATATATATATATATATATATATATATATATATATATATATATATATATATATATATATATATATATGTAAAGAAAGTTTCTTTCTTTAAATTCGAATTAGCCGCGCTTCTCATGCGCCGCTCACTTGTTATTCTAACTTAATCTAATATTAATAAAACTATGTCAATGTCAAAACGTAAAAATCGTAAATAGCCAATTTAAAGTAGAGAAATATTAAATTCGTGAATATATTAGAAAAGAATTAATATTGAATATTAAAGAAATATTAATTAAGAAGCGCAGTGATAACATCGAACATTAATTGTCGTTTCATTATTTATAGGTAAGGTTGTAAATAACTGTTGTAACTATTGTAAATATAATAAAATCATTATTTATAGAAACAAATTTTGTTCGCTGAATCAACCTGCGTCTAAATTGTCTTATAAAACGACAATTTTCGTTTATGATGGCAAGAAAACTGCAATTCGCATTTAAATATGTTGCCTCGCCGAGCGACAGTAAAACAAGCCTAGTTGCCATAACCTCAATCACAACAGAGGACAATAAAAAGTACAAGTTGCCAGAAGCTAAAATACTTGTAAGTAACCATACTGAATTGACTAAAACAGATAATTTTAAAAGAGTGAAAAAAAGTTTAAATCAAAGAGGCCAAGAAAGAGTAATATGGATCACATGTACTAAAGAAATGGAAGAGATTTACTTCGATCAAGATGGCAATCTAATATTTAATGATCTCTATCTAGAGGAGATAACACAAGCAGATTTTGCAGAATCCACGCGGAAGAAAGAAAATCAACTAAATTTGAAGCACATAGCAGAGAAATTCATGATTGAAAGATTTTCATGTAAACACTCAAATGCAAAACAATGGCTAGAGACATTTGAGAAGGAGTGCAGACGATTTGAAATCAGTGAAGACTACACAAAAATCGAGACATTAAGATTATTTTTGGACAAGTCATGTTTAGATTGGCACTCAGCAACACTAATAACTTTGACAATGGAAGCTGAATGGTCCGATTGGAAAAATAAATTTTTGGAGTCATTTGCAGATAAAGGATGGAGTACAGGAATGTATGCTATATCCTACAAATATAGAGAAGGTTCATTAATGGAATATGCTCTCAGGAAAGAAAAGCTATTGCTTGATATGGACAATGGTATGAGTACAATAACCCTTATGATGCTTATAGCAGCAGGATTGCCCGAATTCGTCAGAAATAAAATAGATAAAGAAACGTGTGAAAATTCAACCAAACTACTGCATGAAATAAAGAAATGTGAAAATCTTGTGCGAAAAAATAGTTTTACAAAAAAAGTAGAAAGACAAGACGATAAAAAGAAATTCGATGAGAAGAAGCCATGTAAAAATTGTGAAAAATTGAACAAGGGTATTCGGTACCACCCAGAGAATTCATGCTGGTTTAAAAAGAAAAACGAAAACGAAACAAGAATAATTGGAAGTAACTCAGTGATAGAAGTAGAGTTAAATACAGAACAAAAAAACGAATAATCACACCATTGATTAAAGTAAAAATATTTTTGGAAGAAAAGTTAGAAGTTAATGGAACATACGATCCAGGTTCACAAGTATCTCTAATAAATTCAAGATTAGTTAAGATAAAGAATAAAACAGAAGATTTAAATAAAATATCATTAAAAACAGTCAATGGTGTGACACAAACTAAAGGGTTAGTAACCATAAAAGCAAAAATTTTTGAGCAGGAGGAATACATTGATGCATTCATTATAGAAAGAGATGATTTTGAAGATTTTCTTATTGGCTTGGATACAATAAAGAAATTTAATCTAATTCAGGATGAAAATTTAGAAATATCTCAAAAGAAAGAAATACAGATAAAAAAACAAGAAACACAGAGAAACATGAAGTCATTAGATGAAATAGAAAAAATAGAAGATGTTAAAGTGAATTTTAATGAACATGTGAATGAAGACGAATTCAGTATGAATCTAGATCACTTAGACGATACAAAAAAAATTAAAATTAACAAACTAATAGAAAAGTATAATGCGGTTTTTGCAAAAAATAAATATGATGTAGGCACCGTTACGAATTACGAAGCTCGGATAGACTTACTAGTTGATAAATATTGTAGTAAAAGGCCGTACAAATGCACTATAGAAGATAAGAAAGAAATAGAAAATCAAGTGGCAGAATTACTAAAAAGTAAATTAATTGAAGAATCTTATAGCCCTTTTGCAGCACCAGTGACTTTGGCGTTCAAAAAAGATGAAAACAAACGGTGAAGATTATGCATAGACTTTCGAGATCTAAACAAAATAATCATACCACAAGCTCAACCATTCCCATTAATAAATGATTTAATAATAAAAACAAGAAACTGCAAATATTTCACTACATTAGATATAAATTCCGCTTTTTGGTCAATACCACTACGCATTGAAGATAGACAAAAAACAGGATTCGTCACACAAGAGGGGCACTACCAATGGACGTGTTTACCATTTGGATTAAAAACATCACCAGCTATTTTCCAAAGAATTTTATCCAATATCTTAAGAAAACATACTTTAAAAGATTTTTCAGAAAATTATATCGACGACATTTTAATCTTTTCGGAATCGTTCAAGGACCATGTAGAACATATAGAAAAAGTGATAAAAGCAATAGTAAATGAAGGTTTCAGATTAAAATTTAAAAAATGTACGTTTGCAGCAGAATCAGTAAAATACCTTGGACATATAATAGAACACAATACGGTAAGACCACTGAAAGATAACTTAATCTCAATACAAAATTTCCCCACTCCAAAAACTCAAAAGAATATTCGACAGTTTCTTGGAAAAATCAACTTCTATCACGAGTATATACCGAAAAGCTCAATATTGTTAGATCCTTTACACAAACTATTACGAAAACACGAAAAGTTTATATGGTCTGAACAGTGTGAAAAATCATTTAAAGATATTAAAAAGTTATTATGTTCTCAACCGGTGTTGGAAATATTTGATAAGGATTTACCAATAAGAATTTACACGGATGCGTCTCTAGAAGGTATTGGTGCGGTATTTAAACAAGTGCAAAATAATGGTAAAGAAAAGCCAGTAGCATATTTTTCAAAAAAATTGAATGATTTGCAAAAACGAAAAAAAGCGATTTATTTAGAATGCCTGGCAATCAAGGAAGCGATAAAGTATTGGCAACACTGGCTTATTGGAAGAAGGTTCACTCTATTTTCAGACCATAAACCATTAGAGCATATGAATATAAAAGCAAGAACCGATGAAGAACTTGGTTATTTAACTTATTATTTGTCACAATATGATTTCGAAATTAAATACATTCCGGGAAAAGATAACACCGAAGCTGATAGTTTAAGTAGAAATCCAGTACTAGAACCCCTCGCAAACACCGAAGAAATGCTAAAAATAGTTAATCTAATAGCAATAAAAGAAATAAAAACAGACCAAAAAAAAAAATGGAAAATTGCAGAAAATTAAAACGAAATTAATAGAAAAGGATGGAGTATTCTATAAAAAAATTAAAAATAAAGAAAAAATTATATTATCTGAAAAGTTAAGCTTTGAATTAATTAAGGAAATACACTTCGAATGGTGCCATATAGGGATTAAACAAATGATGAATAGGATATGTCCTTATTATACAGCTAAAAATATAACTGCAAATATAATTAAAGTGTGTAGAAACTGCGTAATATGTATCAAGATCAAATCCAGAGGACAAATAAAATATGGGCTGATGTCACAATTGGGACCAGCAACAAAACCATTCGAAATAATGTCAATTGATACAATTGGAGGCTTCGGAGGACAAAGATCAACAAAAAGGTACCTACACCTGCTTGTGGACCATTTTACAAGATATGCTTTCATTTTAACATCGAAAACGCAGATTGCAAGGGACTTCATCAAGTTAGTGAATAAAGTGCTAGAAACGGATAAAATTGGAACAATACTTACAGATCAATATCCAGGAATAAATTCAAAAGAGTTTAAAGAAGCCCTGGTAGAAAATGGCGTTAGACTAATTTTTACGGCTGTTAATGCACCTTTCTCTAATGGTCTGAACGAACGCTTGAATCAAACTCTAGTCAACAAGATAAGATGCAAGATAAATGAAAAGCAAGGAAAAAGAGCTTGGACAACGATTGCCAGAGAATGTATCGATAAGTACAATACAACAGAACATACAGTAACTGGCTTTACGCCTAAGTATTTATTAGATGGCTTAGATACCAGCATTTTACCTCAAGAATTAAAAACCAAAAACAATAAAGAAAATTGGATAAGAGATCAAGACTTGGCTCTAGAAAGAACAAAAAGATCACACGAATATAACAAAACGATCTTCGACAAAAATAGAAAGAAATATTCGTTTAACACAGGAGAGCTAGTGTTATTGAAAATGGAAACAGGCTGAACAGAAAGAAACTGGATGAACTTAGAATTGGTCCTTTTAAAATAATACAAAAAATTTCAGATTCACTATACAAAATAAAAACAGGAAAACTAAAACAAGAAACTGGACTATTTCATGTAACAAAATTACTTCCAGCATCAGAAGAAGGAGTTGAATAATGAAAATCTTCACCTAGGGGGGGAGATGTAAAGAAAGTTTCTTTCTTTAAATTCGAATTAGCCGCGCTTCTCATGCGCCGCTCACTTGTTATTCTAACTTAATCTAATATTAATAAAAATATGTCAATGTCAAAACGTAAAAATCGTAAATAGCCAATTTAAAGTAGAGAAATATTAAATTCGTGAATATATTAGAAAAGAATTAATATTGAATATTAAAGAAATATTAATTAAGAAGCGCAGTGATAACATCGAACATTAATTGTCGTTTCATTATTTATAGGTAAGGTTGTAAATAACTGTTGTAACTATTGTAAATATAATAAAATCATTATTTATAGAAACAAATTTTGTTCGCTGAATCAACCTGCGTCTAAATTGTCTTATAAAACGACAATTTTCGTTTATGATGGCAAGAAAACTGCAATTCGCATTTAAATATGTTGCCTCGCCGAGCGACAGTAAAACAAGCCTAGTTGCCATAACCTCAATCACAACAGAGGACAATAAAAAGTACAAGTTGCCAGAAGCTAAAATACTTGTAAGTAACCATACTGAATTGACTAAAACAGATAATTTTAAAAGAGTGAAAAAAAGTTTAAATCAAAGAGGCCAAGAAAGAGTAATATGGATCACATGTACTAAAGAAATGGAAGAGATTTACTTCGATCAAGATGGCAATCTAATATTTAATGATCTCTATCTAGAGGAGATAACACAAGCAGATTTTGCAGAATCCACGCGGAAGAAAGAAAATCAACTAAATTTGAAGCACATAGCAGAGAAATTCATGATTGAAAGATTTTCATGTAAACACTCAAATGCAAAACAATGGCTAGAGACATTTGAGAAGGAGTGCAGACGATTTGAAATCAGTGAAGACTACACAAAAATCGAGACATTAAGATTATTTTTGGACAAGTCATGTTTAGATTGGCACTCAGCAACACTAATAACTTTGACAATGGAAGCTGAATGGTCCGATTGGAAAAATAAATTTTTGGAGTCATTTGCAGATAAAGGATGGAGTACAGGAATGTATGCTATATCCTACAAATATAGAGAAGGTTCATTAATGGAATATGCTCTCAGGAAAGAAAAGCTATTGCTTGATATGGACAATGGTATGAGTACAATAACCCTTATGATGCTTATAGCAGCAGGATTGCCCGAATTCGTCAGAAATAAAATAGATAAAGAAACGTGTGAAAATTCAACCAAACTACTGCATGAAATAAAGAAATGTGAAAATCTTGTGCGAAAAAATAGTTTTACAAAAAAAGTAGAAAGACAAGACGATAAAAAGAAATTCGATGAGAAGAAGCCATGTAAAAATTGTGAAAAATTGAACAAGGGTATTCGGTACCACCCAGAGAATTCATGCTGGTTTAAAAAGAAAAACGAAAACGAAACAAGAATAATTGGAAGTAACTCAGTGATAGAAGTAGGGTTAAATACAGAACAAAAAAACGAATAATCACACCATTGATTAAAGTAAAAATATTTTTGGAAGAAAAGTTAGAAGTTAATGGAACATACGATCCAGGTTCACAAGTATCTCTAATAAATTCAAGATTAGTTAAGATAAAGAATAAAACAGAAGATTTAAATAAAATATCATTAAAAACAGTCAATGGTGTGACACAAACTAAAGGGTTAGTAACCATAAAAGCAAAAATTTTTGAGCAGGAGGAATACATTGATGCATTCATTATAGAAAGAGATGATTTTGAAGATTTTCTTATTGGCTTGGATACAATAAAGAAATTTAATCTAATTCAGGATGAAAATTTAGAAATATCTCAAAAGAAAGAAATACAGATAAAAAAACAAGAAACACAGAGAAACATGAAGTCATTAGATGAAATAGAAAAAATAGAAGATGTTAAAGTGAATTTTAATGAACATGTGAATGAAGACGAATTCAGTATGAATCTAGATCACTTAGACGATACAAAAAAAATTAAAATTAACAAACTAATAGAAAAGTATAATGCGGTTTTTGCAAAAAATAAATATGATGTAGGCACCGTTACGAATTACGAAGCTCGGATAGACTTACTAGTTGATAAATATTGTAGTAAAAGGCCGTACAAATGCACTATAGAAGATAAGAAAGAAATAGAAAATCAAGTGGCAGAATTACTAAAAAGTAAATTAATTGAAGAATCTTATAGCCCTTTTGCAGCACCAGTGACTTTGGCGTTCAAAAAAGATGAAAACAAACGGTGAAGATTATGCATAGACTTTCGAGATCTAAACAAAATAATCATACCACAAGCTCAACCATTCCCATTAATAAATGATTTAATAATAAAAACAAGAAACTGCAAATATTTCACTACATTAGATATAAATTCCGCTTTTTGGTCAATACCACTACGCATTGAAGATAGACAAAAAACAGGATTCGTCACACAAGAGGGGCACTACCAATGGACGTGTTTACCATTTGGATTAAAAACATCACCAGCTATTTTCCAAAGAATTTTATCCAATATCTTAAGAAAACATACTTTAAAAGATTTTTCAGAAAATTATATCGACGACATTTTAATCTTTTCGGAATCGTTCAAGGACCATGTAGAACATATAGAAAAAGTGATAAAAGCAATAGTAAATGAAGGTTTCAGATTAAAATTTAAAAAATGTACGTTTGCAGCAGAATCAGTAAAATACCTTGGACATATAATAGAACACAATACGGTAAGACCACTGAAAGATAACTTAATCTCAATACAAAATTTTCCCACTCCAAAAACTCAAAAGAATATTCGACAGTTTCTTGGAAAAATCAACTTCTATCACGAGTATATACCGAAAAGCTCAATATTGTTAGATCCTTTACACAAACTATTACGAAAACACGAAAAGTTTATATGGTCTGAACAGTGTGAAAAATCATTTAAAGATATTAAAAAGTTATTATGTTCTCAACCGGTGTTGGAAATATTTGATAAGGATTTACCAATAAGAATTTACACGGATGCGTCTCTAGAAGGTATTGGTGCGGTATTTAAACAAGTGCAAAATAATGGTAAAGAAAAGCCAGTAGCATATTTTTCAAAAAAATTGAATGATTTGCAAAAACGAAAAAAAGCGATTTATTTAGAATGCCTGGCAATCAAGGAAGCGATAAAGTATTGGCAACACTGGCTTATTGGAAGAAGGTTCACTCTATTTTCAGACCATAAACCATTAGAGCATATGAATATAAAAGCAAGAACCGATGAAGAACTTGGTTATTTAACTTATTATTTGTCACAATATGATTTCGAAATTAAATACATTCCGGGAAAAGATAACACCGAAGCTGATAGTTTAAGTAGAAATCCAGTACTAGAACCCCTCGCAAACACCGAAGAAATGCTAAAAATAGTTAATCTAATAGCAATAAAAGAAATAAAAACAGACCAAAAAAAAAAAATGGAAAATTGCAGAAAATTAAAACGAAATTAATAGAAAAGGATGGAGTATTCTATAAAAAAATTAAAAATAAAGAAAACATTATATTATCTGAAAAGTTAAGCTTTGAATTAATTAAGGAAATACACTTCGAATGGTGCCATATAGGGATTAAACAAATGATGAATAGGATATGTCCTTATTATACAGCTAAAAATATAACTGCAAATATAATTAAAGTGTGTAGAAACTGCGTAATATGTATCAAGATCAAATCCAGAGGACAAATAAAATATGGACTGATGTCACAATTGGGACCAGCAACAAAACCATTCGAAATAATGTCAATTGATACAATTGGAGGCTTCGGAGGACAAAGATCAACAAAAAGGTACCTACACCTGCTTGTGGACCATTTTACAAGATATGCTTTCATTTTAACATCGAAAACGCAGATTGCAAGGGACTTCATCAAGTTAGTGAATAAAGTGCTAGAAACGGATAAAATTGGAACAATACTTACAGATCAATATCCAGGAATAAATTCAAAAGAGTTTAAAGAAGCCCTGGTAGAAAATGGCGTTAGACTAATTTTTACGGCTGTTAATGCACCTTTCTCTAATGGTCTGAACGAACGCTTGAATCAAACTCTAGTCAACAAGATAAGATGCAAGATAAATGAAAAGCAAGGAAAAAGAGCTTGGACAACGATTGCCAGAGAATGTATCGATAAGTACAATACAACAGAACATACAGTAACTGGCTTTACGCCTAAGTATTTATTAGATGGCTTAGATACCAGCATTTTACCTCAAGAATTAAAAACCAAAAACAATAAAGAAAATTGGATAAGAGATCAAGACTTGGCTCTAGAAAGAACAAAAAGATCACACGAATATAACAAAACGATCTTCGACAAAAATAGAAAGAAATATTCGTTTAACACAGGAGAGCTAGTGTTATTGAAAATGGAAACAGGCTGAACAGAAAGAAACTGGATGAACTTAGAATTGGTCCTTTTAAAATAATACAAAAAATTTCAGATTCACTATACAAAATAAAAACAGGAAAACTAAAACAAGAAACTGGACTATTTCATGTAACAAAATTACTTCCAGCATCAGAAGAAGGAGTTGAATAATGAAAATCTTCACCTAGGGGGGGAGATGTAAAGAAAGTTTCTTTCTTTAAATTCGAATTAGCCGCGCTTCTC
This sequence comes from Odontomyia ornata, assembly GCA_963969285.1. Taxonomy (NCBI): domain Eukaryota; kingdom Metazoa; phylum Arthropoda; class Insecta; order Diptera; family Stratiomyidae; genus Odontomyia; species Odontomyia ornata. The sequence goes on along the minus strand of OZ017740.1, from coordinate 193,940,915 downwards.
ATGCGCCGCTCACTTGTTATTCTAACTTAATCTAATATTAATAAAAATATGTCAATGTCAAAACGTAAAAATCGTAAATAGCCAATTTAAAGTAGAGAAATATTAAATTCGTGAATATATTAGAAAAGAATTAATATTGAATATTAAAGAAATATTAATTAAGAAGCGCAGTGATAACATCGAACATTAATTGTCGTTTCATTATTTATAGGTAAGGTTGTAAATAACTGTTGTAACTATTGTAAATATAATAAAATCATTATTTATAGAAACAAATTTTGTTCGCTGAATCAACCTGCGTCTAAATTGTCTTATAAAACGACAATTTTCGTTTATGATGGCAAGAAAACTGCAATTCGCATTTAAATATGTTGCCTCGCCGAGCGACAGTAAAACAAGCCTAGTTGCCATAACCTCAATCACAACAGAGGACAATAAAAAGTACAAGTTGCCAGAAGCTAAAATACTTGTAAGTAACCATACTGAATTGACTAAAACAGATAATTTTAAAAGAGTGAAAAAAAGTTTAAATCAAAGAGGCCAAGAAAGAGTAATATGGATCACATGTACTAAAGAAATGGAAGAGATTTACTTCGATCAAGATGGCAATCTAATATTTAATGATCTCTATCTAGAGGAGATAACACAAGCAGATTTTGCAGAATCCACGCGGAAGAAAGAAAATCAACTAAATTTGAAGCACATAGCAGAGAAATTCATGATTGAAAGATTTTCATGTAAACACTCAAATGCAAAACAATGGCTAGAGACATTTGAGAAGGAGTGCAGACGATTTGAAATCAGTGAAGACTACACAAAAATCGAGACATTAAGATTATTTTTGGACAAGTCATGTTTAGATTGGCACTCAGCAACACTAATAACTTTGACAATGGAAGCTGAATGGTCCGATTGGAAAAATAAATTTTTGGAGTCATTTGCAGATAAAGGATGGAGTACAGGAATGTATGCTATATCCTACAAATATAGAGAAGGTTCATTAATGGAATATGCTCTCAGGAAAGAAAAGCTATTGCTTGATATGGACAATGGTATGAGTACAATAACCCTTATGATGCTTATAGCAGCAGGATTGCCCGAATTCGTCAGAAATAAAATAGATAAAGAAACGTGTGAAAATTCAACCAAACTACTGCATGAAATAAAGAAATGTGAAAATCTTGTGCGAAAAAATAGTTTTACAAAAAAAGTAGAAAGACAAGACGATAAAAAGAAATTCGATGAGAAGAAGCCATGTAAAAATTGTGAAAAATTGAACAAGGGTATTCGGTACCACCCAGAGAATTCATGCTGGTTTAAAAAGAAAAACGAAAACGAAACAAGAATAATTGGAAGTAACTCAGTGATAGAAGTAGAGTTAAATACAGAACAAAAAAACGAATAATCACACCATTGATTAAAGTAAAAATATTTTTGGAAGAAAAGTTAGAAGTTAATGGAACATACGATCCAGGTTCACAAGTATCTCTAATAAATTCAAGATTAGTTAAGATAAAGAATAAAACAGAAGATTTAAATAAAATATCATTAAAAACAGTCAATGGTGTGACACAAACTAAAGGGTTAGTAACCATAAAAGCAAAAATTTTTGAGCAGGAGGAATACATTGATGCATTCATTATAGAAAGAGATGATTTTGAAGATTTTTTTATTGGCTTGGATACAATAAAGAAATTTAATCTAATTCAGGATGAAAATTTAGAAATATCTCAAAAGAAAGAAATACAGATAAAAAAACAAGAAACACAGAGAAACATGAAGTCATTAGATGAAATAGAAAAAATAGAAGATGTTAAAGTGAATTTTAATGAACATGTGAATGAAGACGAATTCAGTATGAATCTAGATCACTTAGACGATACAAAAAAAATTAAAATTAACAAACTAATAGAAAAGTATAATGCGGTTTTTGCAAAAAATAAATATGATGTAGGCACCGTTACGAATTACGAAGCTCGGATAGACTTACTAGTTGATAAATATTGTAGTAAAAGGCCGTACAAATGCACTATAGAAGATAAGAAAGAAATAGAAAATCAAGTGGCAGAATTACTAAAAAGTAAATTAATTGAAGAATCTTATAGCCCTTTTGCAGCACCAGTGACTTTGGCGTTCAAAAAAGATGAAAACAAACGGTGAAGATTATGCATAGACTTTCGAGATCTAAACAAAATAATCATACCACAAGCTCAACCATTCCCATTAATAAATGATTTAATAATAAAAACAAGAAACTGCAAATATTTCACTACATTAGATATAAATTCCGCTTTTTGGTCAATACCACTACGCATTGAAGATAGACAAAAAACAGGATTCGTCACACAAGAGGGGCACTACCAATGGACGTGTTTACCATTTGGATTAAAAACATCACCAGCTATTTTCCAAAGAATTTTATCCAATATCTTAAGAAAACATACTTTAAAAGATTTTTCAGAAAATTATATCGACGACATTTTAATCTTTTCGGAATCGTTCAAGGACCATGTAGAACATATAGAAAAAGTGATAAAAGCAATAGTAAATGAAGGTTTCAGATTAAAATTTAAAAAATGTACGTTTGCAGCAGAATCAGTAAAATACCTTGGACATATAATAGAACACAATACGGTAAGACCACTGAAAGATAACTTAATCTCAATACAAAATTTCCCCACTCCAAAAACTCAAAAGAATATTCGACAGTTTCTTGGAAAAATCAACTTCTATCACGAGTATATACCGAAAAGCTCAATATTGTTAGATCCTTTACACAAACTATTACGAAAACACGAAAAGTTTATATGGTCTGAACAGTGTGAAAAATCATTTAAAGATATTAAAAAGTTATTATGTTCTCAACCGGTGTTGGAAATATTTGATAAGGATTTACCAATAAGAATTTACACGGATGCGTCTCTAGAAGGTATTGGTGCGGTATTTAAACAAGTGCAAAATAATGGTAAAGAAAAGCCAGTAGCATATTTTTCAAAAAAATTGAATGATTTGCAAAAACGAAAAAAAGCGATTTATTTAGAATGCCTGGCAATCAAGGAAGCGATAAAGTATTGGCAACACTGGCTTATTGGAAGAAGGTTCACTCTATTTTCAGACCATAAACCATTAGAGCATATGAATATAAAAGCAAGAACCGATGAAGAACTTGGTTATTTAACTTATTATTTGTCACAATATGATTTCGAAATTAAATACATTCCGGGAAAAGATAACACCGAAGCTGATAGTTTAAGTAGAAATCCAGTACTAGAACCCCTCGCAAACACCGAAGAAATGCTAAAAATAGTTAATCTAATAGCAATAAAAGAAATAAAAACAGACCAAAAAAAAAATGGAAAATTGCAGAAAATTAAAACGAAATTAATAGAAAAGGATGGAGTATTCTATAAAAAAATTAAAAATAAAGAAAAAATTATATTATCTGAAAAGTTAAGCTTTGAATTAATTAAGGAAATACACTTCGAATGGTGCCATATAGGGATTAAACAAATGATGAATAGGATATGTCCTTATTATACAGCTAAAAATATAACTGCAAATATAATTAAAGTGTGTAGAAACTGCGTAATATGTATCAAGATCAAATCCAGAGGACAAATAAAATATGGACTGATGTCACAATTGGGACCAGCAACAAAACCATTCGAAATAATGTCAATTGATACAATTGGAGGCTTCGGAGGACAAAGATCAACAAAAAGGTACCTACACCTGCTTGTGGACCATTTTACAAGATATGCTTTCATTTTAACATCGAAAACACAGATTGCAAGGGACTTCATCAAGTTAGTGAATAAAGTGCTAGAAACGGATAAAATTGGAACAATACTTACAGATCAATATCCAGGAATAAATTCAAAAGAGTTTAAAGAAGCCCTGGTAGAAAATGGCGTTAGACTAATTTTTACGGCTGTTAATGCACCTTTCTCTAATGGTCTGAACGAACGCTTGAATCAAACTCTAGTCAACAAGATAAGATGCAAGATAAATGAAAAGCAAGGAAAAAGAGCTTGGACAACGATTGCCAGAGAATGTATCGATAAGTACAATACAACAGAACATACAGTAACTGGCTTTACGCCTAAGTATTTATTAGATGGCTTAGATACCAGCATTTTACCTCAAGAATTAAAAACCAAAAACAATAAAGAAAATTGGATAAGAGATCAAGACTTGGCTCTAGAAAGAACAAAAAGATCACACGAATATAACAAAACGATCTTCGACAAAAATAGAAAGAAATATTCGTTTAACACAGGAGAGCTAGTGTTATTGAAAATGGAAACAGGCTGAACAGAAAGAAACTGGATGAACTTAGAATTGGTCCTTTTAAAATAATACAAAAAATTTCAGATTCACTATACAAAATAAAAACAGGAAAACTAAAACAAGAAACTGGACTATTTCATGTAACAAAATTACTTCCAGCATCAGAAGAAGGAGTTGAATAATGAAAATCTTCACCTAGGGGGGGAGATGTAAAGAAAGTTTCTTTCTTTAAATTCGAATTAGCCGCGCTTCTCATGCGCCGCTCACTTGTTATTCTAACTTAATCTAATATTAATAAAAATATGTCAATGTCAAAACGTAAAAATCGTAAATAGCCAATTTAAAGTAGAGAAATATTAAATTCGTGAATATATTAGAAAAGAATTAATATTGAATATTAAAGAAATATTAATTAAGAAGCGCAGTGATAACATCGAACATTAATTGTCGTTTCATTATTTATAGGTAAGGTTGTAAATAACTGTTGTAACTATTGTAAATATAATAAAATCATTATTTATAGAAACAAATTTTGTTCGCTGAATCAACCTGCGTCTAAATTGTCTTATAAAACGACAATTTTCGTTTATGATGGCAAGAAAACTGCAATTCGCATTTAAATATGTTGCCTCGCCGAGCGACAGTAAAACAAGCCTAGTTGCCATAACCTCAATCACAACAGAGGACAATAAAAAGTACAAGTTGCCAGAAGCTAAAATACTTGTAAGTAACCATACTGAATTGACTAAAACAGATAATTTTAAAAGAGTGAAAAAAAGTTTAAATCAAAGAGGCCAAGAAAGAGTAATATGGATCACATGTACTAAAGAAATGGAAGAGATTTACTTCGATCAAGATGGCAATCTAATATTTAATGATCTCTATCTAGAGGAGATAACACAAGCAGATTTTGCAGAATCCACGCGGAAGAAAGAAAATCAACTAAATTTGAAGCACATAGCAGAGAAATTCATGATTGAAAGATTTTCATGTAAACACTCAAATGCAAAACAATGGCTAGAGACATTTGAGAAGGAGTGCAGACGATTTGAAATCAGTGAAGACTACACAAAAATCGAGACATTAAGATTATTTTTGGACAAGTCATGTTTAGATTGGCACTCAGCAACACTAATAACTTTGACAATGGAAGCTGAATGGTCCGATTGGAAAAATAAATTTTTGGAGTCATTTGCAGATAAAGGATGGAGTACAGGAATGTATGCTATATCCTACAAATATAGAGAAGGTTCATTAATGGAATATGCTCTCAGGAAAGAAAAGCTATTGCTTGATATGGACAATGGTATGAGTACAATAACCCTTATGATGCTTATAGCAGCAGGATTGCCCGAATTCGTCAGAAATAAAATAGATAAAGAAACGTGTGAAAATTCAACCAAACTACTGCATGAAATAAAGAAATGTGAAAATCTTGTGCGAAAAAATAGTTTTACAAAAAAAGTAGAAAGACAAGACGATAAAAAGAAATTCGATGAGAAGAAGCCATGTAAAAATTGTGAAAAATTGAACAAGGGTATTCGGTACCACCCAGAGAATTCATGCTGGTTTAAAAAGAAAAACGAAAACGAAACAAGAATAATTGGAAGTAACTCAGTGATAGAAGTAGAGTTAAATACAGAACAAAAAAACGAATAATCACACCATTGATTAAAGTAAAAATATTTTTGGAAGAAAAGTTAGAAGTTAATGGAACATACGATCCAGGTTCACAAGTATCTCTAATAAATTCAAGATTAGTTAAGATAAAGAATAAAACAGAAGATTTAAATAAAATATCATTAAAAACAGTCAATGGTGTGACACAAACTAAAGGGTTAGTAACCATAAAAGCAAAAATTTTTGAGCAGGAGGAATACATTGATGCATTCATTATAGAAAGAGATGATTTTGAAGATTTTCTTATTGGCTTGGATACAATAAAGAAATTTAATCTAATTCAGGATGAAAATTTAGAAATATCTCAAAAGAAAGAAATACAGATAAAAAAACAAGAAACACAGAGAAACATGAAGTCATTAGATGAAATAGAAAAAATAGAAGATGTTAAAGTGAATTTTAATGAACATGTGAATGAAGACGAATTCAGTATGAATCTAGATCACTTAGACGATACAAAAAAAATTAAAATTAACAAACTAATAGAAAAGTATAATGCGGTTTTTGCAAAAAATAAATATGATGTAGGCACCGTTACGAATTACGAAGCTCGGATAGACTTACTAGTTGATAAATATTGTAGTAAAAGGCCGTACAAATGCACTATAGAAGATAAGAAAGAAATAGAAAATCAAGTGGCAGAATTACTAAAAAGTAAATTAATTGAAGAATCTTATAGCCCTTTTGCAGCACCAGTGACTTTGGCGTTCAAAAAAGATGAAAACAAACGGTGAAGATTATGCATAGACTTTCGAGATCTAAACAAAATAATCATACCACAAGCTCAACCATTCCCATTAATAAATGATTTAATAATAAAAACAAGAAACTGCAAATATTTCACTACATTAGATATAAATTCCGCTTTTTGGTCAATACCACTACGCATTGAAGATAGACAAAAAACAGGATTCGTCACACAAGAGGGGCACTACCAATGGACGTGTTTACCATTTGGATTAAAAACATCACCAGCTATTTTCCAAAGAATTTTATCCAATATCTTAAGAAAACATACTTTAAAAGATTTTTCAGAAAATTATATCGACGACATTTTAATCTTTTCGGAATCGTTCAAGGACCATGTAGAACATATAGAAAAAGTGATAAAAGCAATAGTAAATGAAGGTTTCAGATTAAAATTTAAAAAATGTACGTTTGCAGCAGAATCAGTAAAATACCTTGGACATATAATAGAACACAATACGGTAAGACCACTGAAAGATAACTTAATCTCAATACAAAATTTTCCCACTCCAAAAACTCAAAAGAATATTCGACAGTTTCTTGGAAAAATCAACTTCTATCACGAGTATATACCGAAAAGCTCAATATTGTTAGATCCTTTACACAAACTATTACGAAAACACGAAAAGTTTATATGGTCTGAACAGTGTGAAAAATCATTTAAAGATATTAAAAAGTTATTATGTTCTCAACCGGTGTTGGAAATATTTGATAAGGATTTACCAATAAGAATTTACACGGATGCGTCTCTAGAAGGTATTGGTGCGGTATTTAAACAAGTGCAAAATAATGGTAAAGAAAAGCCAGTAGCATATTTTTCAAAAAAATTGAATGATTTGCAAAAACGAAAAAAAGCGATTTATTTAGAATGCCTGGCAATCAAGGAAGCGATAAAGTATTGGCAACACTGGCTTATTGGAAGAAGGTTCACTCTATTTTCAGACCATAAACCATTAGAGCATATGAATATAAAAGCAAGAACCGATGAAGAACTTGGTTATTTAACTTATTATTTGTCACAATATGATTTCGAAATTAAATACATTCCGGGAAAAGATAACACCGAAGCTGATAGTTTAAGTAGAAATCCAGTACTAGAACCCCTCGCAAACACCGAAGAAATGCTAAAAATAGTTAATCTAATAGCAATAAAAGAAATAAAAACAGACCAAAAAAAAAAATGGAAAATTGCAGAAAATTAAAACGAAATTAATAGAAAAGGATGGAGTATTCTATAAAAAAATTAAAAATAAAGAAAAAATTATATTATCTGAAAAGTTAAGCTTTGAATTAATTAAGGAAATACACTTCGAATGGTGCCATATAGGGATTAAACAAATGATGAATAGGATATGTCCTTATTATACAGCTAAAAATATAACTGCAAATATAATTAAAGTGTGTAGAAACTGCGTAATATGTATCAAGATCAAATCCAGAGGACAAATAAAATATGGACTGATGTCACAATTGGGACCAGCAACAAAACCATTCGAAATAATGTCAATTGATACAATTGGAGGCTTCGGAGGACAAAGATCAACAAAAAGGTACCTACACCTGCTTGTGGACCATTTTACAAGATATGCTTTCATTTTAACATCGAAAACGCAGATTGCAAGGGACTTCATCAAGTTAGTGAATAAAGTGCTAGAAACGGATAAAATTGGAACAATACTTACAGATCAATATCCAGGAATAAATTCAAAAGAGTTTAAAGAAGCCCTGGTAGAAAATGGCGTTAGACTAATTTTTACGGCTGTTAATGCACCTTTCTCTAATGGTCTGAACGAACGCTTGAATCAAACTCTAGTCAACAAGATAAGATGCAAGATAAATGAAAAGCAAGGAAAAAGAGCTTGGACAACGATTGCCAGAGAATGTATCGATAAGTACAATACAACAGAACATACAGTAACTGGCTTTACGCCTAAGTATTTATTAGATGGCTTAGATACCAGCATTTTACCTCAAGAATTAAAAACCAAAAACAATAAAGAAAATTGGATAAGAGATCAAGACTTGGCTCTAGAAAGAACAAAAAGATCACACGAATATAACAAAACGATCTTCGACAAAAATAGAAAGAAATATTCGTTTAACACAGGAGAGCTAGTGTTATTGAAAATGGAAACAGGCTGAACAGAAAGAAACTGGATGAACTTAGAATTGGTCCTTTTAAAATAATACAAAAAATTTCAGATTCACTATACAAAATAAAAACAGGAAAACTAAAACAAGAAACTGGACTATTTCATGTAACAAAATTACTTCCAGCATCAGAAGAAGGAGTTGAATAATGAAAATCTTCACCTAGGGGGGGAGATGTAAAGAAAGTTTCTTTCTTTAAATTCGAATTAGCCGCGCTTCTCATGCGCCGCTCACTTGTTATTCTAACTTAATCTAATATTAATAAAAATATGTCAATGTCAAAACGTAAAAATCGTAAATAGCCAATTTAAAGTAGAGAAATATTAAATTCGTGAATATATTAGAAAAGAATTAATATTGAATATTAAAGAAATATTAATTAAGAAGCGCAGTGATAACATCGAACATTAATTGTCGTTTCATTATTTATAGGTAAGGTTGTAAATAACTGTTGTAACTATTGTAAATATAATAAAATCATTATTTATAGAAACAAATTTTGTTCGCTGAATCAACCTGCGTCTAAATTGTCTTATAAAACGACAATTTTCGTTTATGATGGCAAGAAAACTGCAATTCGCATTTAAATATGTTGCCTCGCCGAGCGACAGTAAAACAAGCCTAGTTGCCATAACCTCAATCACAACAGAGGACAATAAAAAGTACAAGTTGCCAGAAGCTAAAATACTTGTAAGTAACCATACTGAATTGACTAAAACAGATAATTTTAAAAGAGTGAAAAAAAGTTTAAATCAAAGAGGCCAAGAAAGAGTAATATGGATCACATGTACTAAAGAAATGGAAGAGATTTACTTCGATCAAGATGGCAATCTAATATTTAATGATCTCTATCTAGAGGAGATAACACAAGCAGATTTTGCAGAATCCACGCGGAAGAAAGAAAATCAACTAAATTTGAAGCACATAGCAGAGAAATTCATGATTGAAAGATTTTCATGTAAACACTCAAATGCAAAACAATGGCTAGAGACATTTGAGAAGGAGTGCAGACGATTTGAAATCAGTGAAGACTACACAAAAATCGAGACATTAAGATTATTTTTGGACAAGTCATGTTTAGATTGGCACTCAGCAACACTAATAACTTTGACAATGGAAGCTGAATGGTCCGATTGGAAAAATAAATTTTTGGAGTCATTTGCAGATAAAGGATGGAGTACAGGAATGTATGCTATATCCTACAAATATAGAGAAGGTTCATTAATGGAATATGCTCTCAGGAAAGAAAAGCTATTGCTTGATATGGACAATGGTATGAGTACAATAACCCTTATGATGCTTATAGCAGCAGGATTGCCCGAATTCGTCAGAAATAAAATAGATAAAGAAACGTGTGAAAATTCAACCAAACTACTGCATGAAATAAAGAAATGTGAAAATCTTGTGCGAAAAAATAGTTTTACAAAAAAAGTAGAAAGACAAGACGATAAAAAGAAATTCGATGAGAAGAAGCCATGTAAAAATTGTGAAAAATTGAACAAGGGTATTCGGTACCACCCAGAGAATTCATGCTGGTTTAAAAAGAAAAACGAAAACGAAACAAGAATAATTGGAAGTAACTCAGTGATAGAAGTAGAGTTAAATACAGAACAAAAAAACGAATAATCACACCATTGATTAAAGTAAAAATATTTTTGGAAGAAAAGTTAGAAGTTAATGGAACATACGATCCAGGTTCACAAGTATCTCTAATAAATTCAAGATTAGTTAAGATAAAGAATAAAACAGAAGATTTAAATAAAATATCATTAAAAACAGTCAATGGTGTGACACAAACTAAAGGGTTAGTAACCATAAAAGCAAAAATTTTTGAGCAGGAGGAATACATTGATGCATTCATTATAGAAAGAGATGATTTTGAAGATTTTCTTATTGGCTTGGATACAATAAAGAAATTTAATCTAATTCAGGATGAAAATTTAGAAATATCTCAAAAGAAAGAAATACAGATAAAAAAACAAGAAACACAGAGAAACATGAAGTCATTAGATGAAATAGAAAAAATAGAAGATGTTAAAGTGAATTTTAATGAACATGTGAATGAAGACGAATTCAGTATGAATCTAGATCACTTAGACGATACAAAAAAAAATTAAAATTAACAAACTAATAGAAAAGTATAATGCGGTTTTTGCAAAAAATAAATATGATGTAGGCACCGTTACGAATTACGAAGCTCGGATAGACTTACTAGTTGATAAATATTGTAGTAAAAGGCCGTACAAATGCACTATAGAAGATAAGAAAGAAATAGAAAATCAAGTGGCAGAATTACTAAAAAGTAAATTAATTGAAGAATCTTATAGCCCTTTTGCAGCACCAGTGACTTTGGCGTTCAAAAAAGATGAAAACAAACGGTGAAGATTATGCATAGACTTTCGAGATCTAAACAAAATAATCATACCACAAGCTCAACCATTCCCATTAATAAATGATTTAATAATAAAAACAAGAAACTGCAAATATTTCACTACATTAGATATAAATTCCGCTTTTTGGTCAATACCACTACGCATTGAAGATAGACAAAAAACAGGATTCGTCACACAAGAGGGGCACTACCAATGGACGTGTTTACCATTTGGATTAAAAACATCACCAGCTATTTTCCAAAGAATTTTATCCAATATCTTAAGAAAACATACTTTAAAAGATTTTTCAGAAAATTATATCGACGACATTTTAATCTTTTCGGAATCGTTCAAGGACCATGTAGAACATATAGAAAAAGTGATAAAAGCAATAGTAAATGAAGGTTTCAGATTAAAATTTAAAAAATGTACGTTTGCAGCAGAATCAGTAAAATACCTTGGACATATAATAGAACACAATACGGTAAGACCACTGAAAGATAACTTAATCTCAATACAAAATTTTCCCACTCCAAAAACTCAAAAGAATATTCGACAGTTTCTTGGAAAAATCAACTTCTATCACGAGTATATACCGAAAAGCTCAATATTGTTAGATCCTTTACACAAACTATTACGAAAACACGAAAAGTTTATATGGTCTGAACAGTGTGAAAAATCATTTAAAGATATTAAAAAGTTATTATGTTCTCAACCGGTGTTGGAAATATTTGATAAGGATTTACCAATAAGAATTTACACGGATGCGTCTCTAGAAGGTATTGGTGCGGTATTTAAACAAGTGCAAAATAATGGTAAAGAAAAGCCAGTAGCATATTTTTCAAAAAAATTGAATGATTTGCAAAAACGAAAAAAAGCGATTTATTTAGAATGCCTGGCAATCAAGGAAGCGATAAAGTATTGGCAACACTGGCTTATTGGAAGAAGGTTCACTCTATTTTCAGACCATAAACCATTAGAGCATATGAATATAAAAGCAAGAACCGATGAAGAACTTGGTTATTTAACTTATTATTTGTCACAATATGATTTCGAAATTAAATACATTCCGGGAAAAGATAACACCGAAGCTGATAGTTTAAGTAGAAATCCAGTACTAGAACCCCTCGCAAACACCGAAGAAATGCTAAAAATAGTTAATCTAATAGCAATAAAAGAAATAAAAACAGACCAAAAAAAAAAAATGGAAAATTGCAGAAAATTAAAACGAAATTAATAGAAAAGGATGGAGTATTCTATAAAAAAATTAAAAATAAAGAAAAAATTATATTATCTGAAAAGTTAAGCTTTGAATTAATTAAGGAAATACACTTCGAATGGTGCCATATAGGGATTAAACAAATGATGAATAGGATATGTCCTTATTATACAGCTAAAAATATAACTGCAAATATAATTAAAGTGTGTAGAAACTGCGTAATATGTATCAAGATCAAATCCAGAGGACAAATAAAATATGGACTGATGTCACAATTGGGACCAGCAACAAAACCATTCGAAATAATGTCAATTGATACAATTGGAGGCTTCGGAGGACAAAGATCAACAAAAAGGTACCTACACCTGCTTGTGGACCATTTTACAAGATATGCTTTCATTTTAACATCGAAAACGCAGATTGCAAGGGACTTCATCAAGTTAGTGAATAAAGTGCTAGAAACGGATAAAATTGGAACAATACTTACAGATCAATATCCAGGAATAAATTCAAAAGAGTTTAAAGAAGCCCTGGTAGAAAATGGCGTTAGACTAATTTTTACGGCTGTTAATGCACCTTTCTCTAATGGTCTGAACGAACGCTTGAATCAAACTCTAGTCAACAAGATAAGATGCAAGATAAATGAAAAGCAAGGAAAAAGAGCTTGGACAACGATTGCCAGAGAATGTATCGATAAGTACAATACAACAGAACATACAGTAACTGGCTTTACGCCTAAGTATTTATTAGATGGCTTAGATACCAGCATTTTACCTCAAGAATTAAAAACCAAAAACAATAAAGAAAATTGGATAAGAGATCAAGACTTGGCTCTAGAAAGAACAAAAAGATCACACGAATATAACAAAACGATCTTCGACAAAAATAGAAAGAAATATTCGTTTAACACAGGAGAGCTTGTGTTATTGAAAATGGAAACAGGCTGAACAGAAAGAAACTGGATGAACTTAGAATTGGTCCTTTTAAAATAATACAAAAAATTTCAGATTCACTATACAAAATAAAAACAGGAAAACTAAAACAAGAAACTGGACTATTTCATGTAACAAAATTACTTCCAGCATCAGAAGAAGGAGTTGAATAATGAAAATCTTCACCTAGGGGGGGAGATGTAAAGAAAGTTTCTTTCTTTAAATTCGAATTAGCCGCGCTTCTCATGCGCCGCTCACTTGTTATTCTAACTTAATCTAATATTAATAAAAATATGTCAATGTCAAAACGTAAAAATCGTAAATAGCCAATTTAAAGTAGAGAAATATTAAATTCGTGAATATATTAGAAAAGAATTAATATTGAATATTAAAGAAATATTAATTAAGAAGCGCAGTGATAACATCGAACATTAATTGTCGTTTCATTATTTATAGGTAAGGTTGTAAATAACTGTTGTAACTATTGTAAATATAATAAAATCATTATTTATAGAAACAAATTTTGTTCGCTGAATCAACCTGCGTCTAAATTGTCTTATAAAACGACAATTTTCGTTTATGATGGCAAGAAAACTGCAATTCGCATTTAAATATGTTGCCTCGCCGAGCGACAGTAAAACAAGCCTAGTTGCCATAACCTCAATCACAACAGAGGACAATAAAAAGTACAAGTTGCCAGAAGCTAAAATACTTGTAAGTAACCATACTGAATTGACTAAAACAGATAATTTTAAAAGAGTGAAAAAAAGTTTAAATCAAAGAGGCCAAGAAAGAGTAATATGGATCACATGTACTAAAGAAATGGAAGAGATTTACTTCGATCAAGATGGCAATCTAATATTTAATGATCTCTATCTAGAGGAGATAACACAAGCAGATTTTGCAGAATCCACGCGGAAGAAAGAAAATCAACTAAATTTGAAGCACATAGCAGAGAAATTCATGATTGAAAGATTTTCATGTAAACACTCAAATGCAAAACAATGGCTAGAGACATTTGAGAAGGAGTGCAGACGATTTGAAATCAGTGAAGACTACACAAAAATCGAGACATTAAGATTATTTTTGGACAAGTCATGTTTAGATTGGCACTCAGCAACACTAATAACTTTGACAATGGAAGCTGAATGGTCCGATTGGAAAAATAAATTTTTGGAGTCATTTGCAGATAAAGGATGGAGTACAGGAATGTATGCTATATCCTACAAATATAGAGAAGGTTCATTAATGGAATATGCTCTCAGGAAAGAAAAGCTATTGCTTGATATGGACAATGGTATGAGTACAATAACCCTTATGATGCTTATAGCAGCAGGATTGCCCGAATTCGTCAGAAATAAAATAGATAAAGAAACGTGTGAAAATTCAACCAAACTACTGCATGAAATAAAGAAATGTGAAAATCTTGTGCGAAAAAATAGTTTTACAAAAAAAGTAGAAAGACAAGACGATAAAAAGAAATTCGATGAGAAGAAGCCATGTAAAAATTGTGAAAAATTGAACAAGGGTATTCGGTACCACCCAGAGAATTCATGCTGGTTTAAAAAGAAAAACGAAAACGAAACAAGAATAATTGGAAGTAACTCAGTGATAGAAGTAGAGTTAAATACAGAACAAAAAAACGAATAATCACACCATTGATTAAAGTAAAAATATTTTTGGAAGAAAAGTTAGAAGTTAATGGAACATACGATCCAGGTTCACAAGTATCTCTAATAAATTCAAGATTAGTTAAGATAAAGAATAAAACAGAAGATTTAAATAAAATATCATTAAAAACAGTCAATGGTGTGACACAAACTAAAGGGTTAGTAACCATAAAAGCAAAAATTTTTGAGCAGGAGGAATACATTGATGCATTCATTATAGAAAGAGATGATTTTGAAGATTTTCTTATTGGCTTGGATACAATAAAGAAATTTAATCTAATTCAGGATGAAAATTTAGAAATATCTCAAAAGAAAGAAATACAGATAAAAAAACAAG
The DNA here is from genome assembly GCA_963969285.1 of Odontomyia ornata. Classification (NCBI taxonomy): domain Eukaryota; kingdom Metazoa; phylum Arthropoda; class Insecta; order Diptera; family Stratiomyidae; genus Odontomyia; species Odontomyia ornata. The sequence continues at coordinate 193,925,517 of OZ017740.1, read as the reverse complement.
AAACACAGAGAAACATGAAGTCATTAGATGAAATAGAAAAAATAGAAGATGTTAAAGTGAATTTTAATGAACATGTGAATGAAGACGAATTCAGTATGAATCTAGATCACTTAGACGATACAAAAAAAATTAAAATTAACAAACTAATAGAAAAGTATAATGCGGTTTTTGCAAAAAATAAATATGATGTAGGCACCGTTACGAATTACGAAGCTCGGATAGACTTACTAGTTGATAAATATTGTAGTAAAAGGCCGTACAAATGCACTATAGAAGATAAGAAAGAAATAGAAAATCAAGTGGCAGAATTACTAAAAAGTAAATTAATTGAAGAATCTTATAGCCCTTTTGCAGCACCAGTGACTTTGGCGTTCAAAAAAGATGAAAACAAACGGTGAAGATTATGCATAGACTTTCGAGATCTAAACAAAATAATCATACCACAAGCTCAACCATTCCCATTAATAAATGATTTAATAATAAAAACAAGAAACTGCAAATATTTCACTACATTAGATATAAATTCCGCTTTTTGGTCAATACCACTACGCATTGAAGATAGACAAAAAACAGGATTCGTCACACAAGAGGGGCACTACCAATGGACGTGTTTACCATTTGGATTAAAAACATCACCAGCTATTTTCCAAAGAATTTTATCCAATATCTTAAGAAAACATACTTTAAAAGATTTTTCAGAAAATTATATCGACGACATTTTAATCTTTTCGGAATCGTTCAAGGACCATGTAGAACATATAGAAAAAGTGATAAAAGCAATAGTAAATGAAGGTTTCAGATTAAAATTTAAAAAATGTACGTTTGCAGCAGAATCAGTAAAATACCTTGGACATATAATAGAACACAATACGGTAAGACCACTGAAAGATAACTTAATCTCAATACAAAATTTTCCCACTCCAAAAACTCAAAAGAATATTCGACAGTTTCTTGGAAAAATCAACTTCTATCACGAGTATATACCGAAAAGCTCAATATTGTTAGATCCTTTACACAAACTATTACGAAAACACGAAAAGTTTATATGGTCTGAACAGTGTGAAAAATCATTTAAAGATATTAAAAAGTTATTATGTTCTCAACCGGTGTTGGAAATATTTGATAAGGATTTACCAATAAGAATTTACACGGATGCGTCTCTAGAAGGTATTGGTGCGGTATTTAAACAAGTGCAAAATAATGGTAAAGAAAAGCCAGTAGCATATTTTTCAAAAAAATTGAATGATTTGCAAAAACGAAAAAAAGCGATTTATTTAGAATGCCTGGCAATCAAGGAAGCGATAAAGTATTGGCAACACTGGCTTATTGGAAGAAGGTTCACTCTATTTTCAGACCATAAACCATTAGAGCATATGAATATAAAAGCAAGAACCGATGAAGAACTTGGTTATTTAACTTATTATTTGTCACAATATGATTTCGAAATTAAATACATTCCGGGAAAAGATAACACCGAAGCTGATAGTTTAAGTAGAAATCCAGTACTAGAACCCCTCGCAAACACCGAAGAAATGCTAAAAATAGTTAATCTAATAGCAATAAAAGAAATAAAAACAGACCAAAAAAAAAAAATGGAAAATTGCAGAAAATTAAAACGAAATTAATAGAAAAGGATGGAGTATTCTATAAAAAAATTAAAAATAAAGAAAACATTATATTATCTGAAAAGTTAAGCTTTGAATTAATTAAGGAAATACACTTCGAATGGTGCCATATAGGGATTAAACAAATGATGAATAGGATATGTCCTTATTATACAGCTAAAAATATAACTGCAAATATAATTAAAGTGTGTAGAAACTGCGTAATATGTATCAAGATCAAATCCAGAGGACAAATAAAATATGGACTGATGTCACAATTGGGACCAGCAACAAAACCATTCGAAATAATGTCAATTGATACAATTGGAGGCTTCGGAGGACAAAGATCAACAAAAAGGTACCTACACCTGCTTGTGGACCATTTTACAAGATATGCTTTCATTTTAACATCGAAAACGCAGATTGCAAGGGACTTCATCAAGTTAGTGAATAAAGTGCTAGAAACGGATAAAATTGGAACAATACTTACAGATCAATATCCAGGAATAAATTCAAAAGAGTTTAAAGAAGCCCTGGTAGAAAATGGCGTTAGACTAATTTTTACGGCTGTTAATGCACCTTTCTCTAATGGTCTGAACGAACGCTTGAATCAAACTCTAGTCAACAAGATAAGATGCAAGATAAATGAAAAGCAAGGAAAAAGAGCTTGGACAACGATTGCCAGAGAATGTATCGATAAGTACAATACAACAGAACATACAGTAACTGGCTTTACGCCTAAGTATTTATTAGATGGCTTAGATACCAGCATTTTACCTCAAGAATTAAAAACCAAAAACAATAAAGAAAATTGGATAAGAGATCAAGACTTGGCTCTAGAAAGAACAAAAAGATCACACGAATATAACAAAACGATCTTCGACAAAAATAGAAAGAAATATTCGTTTAACACAGGAGAGCTAGTGTTATTGAAAATGGAAACAGGCTGAACAGAAAGAAACTGGATGAACTTAGAATTGGTCCTTTTAAAATAATACAAAAAATTTCAGATTCACTATACAAAATAAAAACAGGAAAACTAAAACAAGAAACTGGACTATTTCATGTAACAAAATTACTTCCAGCATCAGAAGAAGGAGTTGAATAATGAAAATCTTCACCTAGGGGGGGAGATGTAAAGAAAGTTTCTTTCTTTAAATTCGAATTAGCCGCGCTTCTCATGCGCCGCTCACTTGTTATTCTAACTTAATCTAATATTAATAAAAATATGTCAATGTCAAAACGTAAAAATCGTAAATAGCCAATTTAAAGTAGAGAAATATTAAATTCGTGAATATATTAGAAAAGAATTAATATTGAATATTAAAGAAATATTAATTAAGAAGCGCAGTGATAACATCGAACATTAATTGTCGTTTCATTATTTATAGGTAAGGTTGTAAATAACTGTTGTAACTATTGTAAATATAATAAAATCATTATTTATAGAAACAAATTTTGTTCGCTGAATCAACCTGCGTCTAAATTGTCTTATAAAACGACAATTTTCGTTTATGATGGCAAGAAAACTGCAATTCGCATTTAAATATGTTGCCTCGCCGAGCGACAGTAAAACAAGCCTAGTTGCCATAACCTCAATCACAACAGAGGACAATAAAAAGTACAAGTTGCCAGAAGCTAAAATACTTGTAAGTAACCATACTGAATTGACTAAAACAGATAATTTTAAAAGAGTGAAAAAAAGTTTAAATCAAAGAGGCCAAGAAAGAGTAATATGGATCACATGTACTAAAGAAATGGAAGAGATTTACTTCGATCAAGATGGCAATCTAATATTTAATGATCTCTATCTAGAGGAGATAACACAAGCAGATTTTGCAGAATCCACGCGGAAGAAAGAAAATCAACTAAATTTGAAGCACATAGCAGAGAAATTCATGATTGAAAGATTTTCATGTAAACACTCAAATGCAAAACAATGGCTAGAGACATTTGAGAAGGAGTGCAGACGATTTGAAATCAGTGAAGACTACACAAAAATCGAGACATTAAGATTATTTTTGGACAAGTCATGTTTAGATTGGCACTCAGCAACACTAATAACTTTGACAATGGAAGCTGAATGGTCCGATTGGAAAAATAAATTTTTGGAGTCATTTGCAGATAAAGGATGGAGTACAGGAATGTATGCTATATCCTACAAATATAGAGAAGGTTCATTAATGGAATATGCTCTCAGGAAAGAAAAGCTATTGCTTGATATGGACAATGGTATGAGTACAATAACCCTTATGATGCTTATAGCAGCAGGATTGCCCGAATTCGTCAGAAATAAAATAGATAAAGAAACGTGTGAAAATTCAACCAAACTACTGCATGAAATAAAGAAATGTGAAAATCTTGTGCGAAAAAATAGTTTTACAAAAAAAGTAGAAAGACAAGACGATAAAAAGAAATTCGATGAGAAGAAGCCATGTAAAAATTGTGAAAAATTGAACAAGGGTATTCGGTACCACCCAGAGAATTCATGCTGGTTTAAAAAGAAAAACGAAAACGAAACAAGAATAATTGGAAGTAACTCAGTGATAGAAGTAGAGTTAAATACAGAACAAAAAAACGAATAATCACACCATTGATTAAAGTAAAAATATTTTTGGAAGAAAAGTTAGAAGTTAATGGAACATACGATCCAGGTTCACAAGTATCTCTAATAAATTCAAGATTAGTTAAGATAAAGAATAAAACAGAAGATTTAAATAAAATATCATTAAAAACAGTCAATGGTGTGACACAAACTAAAGGGTTAGTAACCATAAAAGCAAAAATTTTTGAGCAGGAGGAATACATTGATGCATTCATTATAGAAAGAGATGATTTTGAAGATTTTCTTATTGGCTTGGATACAATAAAGAAATTTAATCTAATTCAGGATGAAAATTTAGAAATATCTCAAAAGAAAGAAATACAGATAAAAAAACAAGAAACACAGAGAAACATGAAGTCATTAGATGAAATAGAAAAAATAGAAGATGTTAAAGTGAATTTTAATGAACATGTGAATGAAGACGAATTCAGTATGAATCTAGATCACTTAGACGATACAAAAAAAAATTAAAATTAACAAACTAATAGAAAAGTATAATGCGGTTTTTGCAAAAAATAAATATGATGTAGGCACCGTTACGAATTACGAAGCTCGGATAGACTTACTAGTTGATAAATATTGTAGTAAAAGGCCGTACAAATGCACTATAGAAGATAAGAAAGAAATAGAAAATCAAGTGGCAGAATTACTAAAAAGTAAATTAATTGAAGAATCTTATAGCCCTTTTGCAGCACCAGTGACTTTGGCGTTCAAAAAAGATGAAAACAAACGGTGAAGATTATGCATAGACTTTCGAGATCTAAACAAAATAATCATACCACAAGCTCAACCATTCCCATTAATAAATGATTTAATAATAAAAACAAGAAACTGCAAATATTTCACTACATTAGATATAAATTCCGCTTTTTGGTCAATACCACTACGCATTGAAGATAGACAAAAAACAGGATTCGTCACACAAGAGGGGCACTACCAATGGACGTGTTTACCATTTGGATTAAAAACATCACCAGCTATTTTCCAAAGAATTTTATCCAATATCTTAAGAAAACATACTTTAAAAGATTTTTCAGAAAATTATATCGACGACATTTTAATCTTTTCGGAATCGTTCAAGGACCATGTAGAACATATAGAAAAAGTGATAAAAGCAATAGTAAATGAAGGTTTCAGATTAAAATTTAAAAAATGTACGTTTGCAGCAGAATCAGTAAAATACCTTGGACATATAATAGAACACAATACGGTAAGACCACTGAAAGATAACTTAATCTCAATACAAAATTTTCCCACTCCAAAAACTCAAAAGAATATTCGACAGTTTCTTGGAAAAATCAACTTCTATCACGAGTATATACCGAAAAGCTCAATATTGTTAGATCCTTTACACAAACTATTACGAAAACACGAAAAGTTTATATGGTCTGAACAGTGTGAAAAATCATTTAAAGATATTAAAAAGTTATTATGTTCTCAACCGGTGTTGGAAATATTTGATAAGGATTTACCAATAAGAATTTACACGGATGCGTCTCTAGAAGGTATTGGTGCGGTATTTAAACAAGTGCAAAATAATGGTAAAGAAAAGCCAGTAGCATATTTTTCAAAAAAATTGAATGATTTGCAAAAACGAAAAAAAGCGATTTATTTAGAATGCCTGGCAATCAAGGAAGCGATAAAGTATTGGCAACACTGGCTTATTGGAAGAAGGTTCACTCTATTTTCAGACCATAAACCATTAGAGCATATGAATATAAAAGCAAGAACCGATGAAGAACTTGGTTATTTAACTTATTATTTGTCACAATATGATTTCGAAATTAAATACATTCCGGGAAAAGATAACACCGAAGCTGATAGTTTAAGTAGAAATCCAGTACTAGAACCCCTCGCAAACACCGAAGAAATGCTAAAAATAGTTAATCTAATAGCAATAAAAGAAATAAAAACAGACCAAAAAAAAAAAATGGAAAATTGCAGAAAATTAAAACGAAATTAATAGAAAAGGATGGAGTATTCTATAAAAAAATTAAAAATAAAGAAAAAATTATATTATCTGAAAAGTTAAGCTTTGAATTAATTAAGGAAATACACTTCGAATGGTGCCATATAGGGATTAAACAAATGATGAATAGGATATGTCCTTATTATACAGCTAAAAATATAACTGCAAATATAATTAAAGTGTGTAGAAACTGCGTAATATGTATCAAGATCAAATCCAGAGGACAAATAAAATATGGACTGATGTCACAATTGGGACCAGCAACAAAACCATTCGAAATAATGTCAATTGATACAATTGGAGGCTTCGGAGGACAAAGATCAACAAAAAGGTACCTACACCTGCTTGTGGACCATTTTACAAGATATGCTTTCATTTTAACATCGAAAACGCAGATTGCAAGGGACTTCATCAAGTTAGTGAATAAAGTGCTAGAAACGGATAAAATTGGAACAATACTTACAGATCAATATCCAGGAATAAATTCAAAAGAGTTTAAAGAAGCCCTGGTAGAAAATGGCGTTAGACTAATTTTTACGGCTGTTAATGCACCTTTCTCTAATGGTCTGAACGAACGCTTGAATCAAACTCTAGTCAACAAGATAAGATGCAAGATAAATGAAAAGCAAGGAAAAAGAGCTTGGACAACGATTGCCAGAGAATGTATCGATAAGTACAATACAACAGAACATACAGTAACTGGCTTTACGCCTAAGTATTTATTAGATGGCTTAGATACCAGCATTTTACCTCAAGAATTAAAAACCAAAAACAATAAAGAAAATTGGATAAGAGATCAAGACTTGGCTCTAGAAAGAACAAAAAGATCACACGAATATAACAAAACGATCTTCGACAAAAATAGAAAGAAATATTCGTTTAACACAGGAGAGCTTGTGTTATTGAAAATGGAAACAGGCTGAACAGAAAGAAACTGGATGAACTTAGAATTGGTCCTTTTAAAATAATACAAAAAATTTCAGATTCACTATACAAAATAAAAACAGGAAAACTAAAACAAGAAACTGGACTATTTCATGTAACAAAATTACTTCCAGCATCAGAAGAAGGAGTTGAATAATGAAAATCTTCACCTAGGGGGGGAGATGTAAAGAAAGTTTCTTTCTTTAAATTCGAATTAGCCGCGCTTCTCATGCGCCGCTCACTTGTTATTCTAACTTAATCTAATATTAATAAAAATATGTCAATGTCAAAACGTAAAAATCGTAAATAGCCAATTTAAAGTAGAGAAATATTAAATTCGTGAATATATTAGAAAAGAATTAATATTGAATATTAAAGAAATATTAATTAAGAAGCGCAGTGATAACATCGAACATTAATTGTCGTTTCATTATTTATAGGTAAGGTTGTAAATAACTGTTGTAACTATTGTAAATATAATAAAATCATTATTTATAGAAACAAATTTTGTTCGCTGAATCAACCTGCGTCTAAATTGTCTTATATATATATATATATATATATATATATATATATATATATATATATAGATATATATATATATATATATATATATATATATATATATATATATACACATATATATATATACATATATATATATATATACATATATATATATATATATATATATATACATATATATATATATATATATATATATATATATATACACATATATATATATATATATATATATATATATACACATACATACATATATATATACATATATATATATATATATACATATATATATATATATATATACATATATATATATATATATATACATATATATATATATATATATACATATATATATACATATATATATACATATATATATATATATATATATATATATATATATATATATATACATACATATATATATATATATATATATATATATATATATATATATATATATATATATATATATACATATATATATATATATATATATATATATATATATATATATATATATATATACATATATATACATATATATATACATATATGTACATATATGTACATATATATATATACATATATATATATATATATATATATATATATATATATATATATATATATATATATACATACATATATATATATATATATATATATATATATATATATATATATACATATATATATATATATATATATATATACACATATATATATATATTTATATATATACACATATATATATATATATATATATATATATATATATATACATATATATATTTATATATATACATATATATATATATACATATATATTTATATATATATATATATATATATATATATATATATATATATATATATATATATATATATATATATATATATATATATATATATACATAGTCTAGCCATAAATATTGTTACAAGTTTTGTCAACCCTGCAGAAAGGAACTGTTATATTGCATTTCTTAAAAATTGAGCTTATCGCTATAGTACGCTTGCGCTTGATGCACTTGTCATCATTTGAGTTTAATTTTTAGTGTAGTGAACATGGATTGGGGCGCCAAAGAAAATCGAATTGCTGTGATTGCACTTCATAAAGTAGGAATGCAACCAAGTGATATTTTTAAGACTCTGCATACCGTCCGCGAACTACTCGAACACCTCAAGCGGTTAAAGCCGTGCGCGAGAGAATTCGCCGTAATCCGCTCCGGAAACAAAAAATTTTATCGCGTGAGATGAAAATACCCCAAAGAACAATTTCACGTATCATCAAAAGTGACTTACGGTTGGGTGCTTATCGTAGATCTACCGGGCATTTACTAACAGATTCGTTAAAAAAAAATAGAGTGGAAAATCCAAAACGATTACTTTGCCGGTACGCAAACCAAGAACACCGTAAAATTTTGTTTACGGACGAAAAAGTTTTTACTGTCGAAGAAACATTTAATAAACAAAACGATAGGGTTTATGCTCGCAGTGCCAGAGAAGCTTCTCAAGTTGCCCAAAAGGTTCAAAGAGGTCATCATCCAGCCTCAGTAATGGTTTGGTTGGGTGTTAGCTACAACGGGGTGACAAAGTTGCATTTTTGTGAGAAGGGCGTCAAGTGTCTGCCAAAGTTTATCAAGAAAGTGTCCTTGAAAGTGTAGTGAAACCTCTCAACACGTCATTATTCAAAAATAAACCTTGGAGTTTCCAGCAAGATTCTGCACCATGTCATAAGGCGAAGTCAACCCAAAAATGGCTTGAAGAAAATGTTCCAGATTTTATTAAAGCTGAAGATTGGCCTTCGTCTAGCCCAGACCTGAATCCGCTGGATTACAAATTATGGTCTGTCTTAGAGAAAATGACGTGCTCTAAAAGACATTCTAATATCGAATCCTTAAAGAAGTCTCTTACACATGCAGTCGCCAACTTTCCGATTGAAGTCGTGCGTGCTTCCATAGATGAGTGGCCAGCTCGATTAAAGGCTTGTGCATAGGGAAAAGGCAATCACTTCGAATAACTTGTTGCAATTTCCGTAGTTGACAATGCATTTGATAAATAAACAATGATTTCTTAACATATAACACCTCTTTTATTGAACAGTGCTTCAAAAAGTTTGTAACAGTATTTATGGCTAGACTAGGTATATATATATATATATATATATATATATATATATATATATATATATATATATATATATATATATATATATATAAAATGAATTACTAAACAACTCTAAACTCTTTCTTTTTCAGTAGGTAGTCGTTCTTTTTACGGAGGAAGCGAAGCCAACGTATATATATATATATATATATATATATATATATATATATATATATATATATATATATATATACATATATATATATATATATGTATTTATATATATAGATATATATATATATATATATATGTATATATATATATGTATTATATATATATATATATATATATATATATATATATATATATATATATATATATATATATGTATATATATATATGTATATGTATATATATATATATATATATATATATATATATATTTATATATATATATATATATATATATATATATATATATATATATATATACACAGGGTTTGAATAATAAGTAACCGAACTGACCTCAGGAAATTTTTTATTGACAAAATATGTACAATTTTTCTTTACAAATCTTCAAAGTAGTCCCCATTGGAGTCGATAACACGCTGATACCGGATCTTCTGATCCCCGAACGCTCCCTGGAAGTCGGCAACCTCGATGCTGTCTAGAGCCCTCGTCGTAGCACGTTGAACGTTTTCCAGAGTCCCGAACCGCGTCCCCTTAATGTGTCTCTTGATCTTGGGGAACAGAAAGAAGTCCGCTGGTGCCATATCCGGGCTCTGGTTCGGTTTGCAGTCGATCAAGGATTTCCGAAGCGACCGCAACACGACGCTCCTTTTACTCATCAGTCAGGTGTTTCGGTACCAGCTTCGCGCAGATCTTCCTCATGCCCAGATCGTTCTTAATAATGTTGTGAACGGTCATCTTTTCAATTCCAACCTCATCTGCGATAGCCCGAATGCTCAGACGACGATCACTGTTCAACATATCACGCACTTTTTGCACATTTGTGTCCGTGTGACTCGTTGATGGAGAACCGACACGCTGTTTGTCATGGACGTCATCGCGGCCCTCCCGGAAATTTCTGTGCCACTGAAACACTTGAGTTCTAGACAGAGCATCCTCACCGTAAGCCTCTTGAATCATTTGAAGAGTTTCCGTGGCCGTTTTATTGAGTTTGACACAAAATTTGATGCTAACACGTTGCTCGATCGCACGCTCCATTTTCACTCCGACGACGTAACTGAACACGCACTCCGCTCTCGCTCGATGCTATCTCTCCAAGCGCTTGGAGGCAACTGCTGCAGCCCGGTTCCCTTTACCTAGACCCCCACCACCACTACAGCACCAGATACCGGTTAGCAGACGCTTTGACGGCGCGGGGCGGTCCGGTTACTGATTATACAGTCCCTATATATATATATATATATATATATATATATATATATATATATATATATACATATTTTTTTTTTTTTTTTGAAAGCAAAACTACAGAACTAGAACTACAGAATACATAATGAATCAAATATTCACGACCAATTCATATTCATTCCGAATTTATTTCACTACAAAAACTACTTTAAAATGAAGAAAAATCAAATGAAACTACTCTTGCAAAAACCAAAATTGATTTTATCTGAGAAAACACGAATTATCTTTGTGACGGATTGGTTTGAATGAGAAAAAATAACAATATACATCTGATCAATATAATAAATTATACAATTAACTAAATTATAAAATTTAAATATAGCTTTATTCTCAATTCTCGATTTTAACTTCACTTAAAAAAAATTTAATTTAAGAGTAGTTTAATATGACTTAATATAATTCCAGTAATACTCTGTTCGTAAAATTATTTGATAGTATGTAAATATAGTCTATTGTATAGAAGGCTTCTACTCTACCTCGATGCGCATTCCTGATTTAAAACCCATTTTTCTAGAGTTGGGAAGCTTCGAAAATATGCAGGTCGATTAGGGAGGATTTCGCTGGGCCGTGTTACTGCTGGATCGATATTGGTGAGACGTTGAGTTTCTTGACCTTGTATCATACCTTCCCCTACATGGCATTTTCGTTCTTGAAATGCCAACCGTATTTCATAAGTTACTGTCGAAACACAATAACTTTTGTTTAAAGTATTTTCAGTTTGTGATCAGTGTAGAGGAATGATTGCAAATTCTACGCAGGAGTTGAACAGCACTGGATACGCAATATTTCAGTTTATACTTCAATTTGACAAACAGCACTGATTATGTCTTGGCTCAATCCAAACTGGCTTCCAAATTTCAATTGACCGTGATCGAAGATTATCTTGAATTGATTTCGATGAATAGTCTGCCAAGGTGCAAGTGAGCCTCCTTGGCTGATATTGCGCGATGCGTCGTTTGTCAAATGAAGACGATTAGGAGATGCTGATGTGATGTTAATGTTGATGATGGTTATGATGATGAAGATCGTGCCAAGCCCTGTATTGCACTGCGCGTTCTCGACGAGAGTGTTTACTGTTTGTCGCTGTTCCATTAATTGCTGGATCTTAGAGGCTGCCGTTCAGTTAGTCAAGAGACTGAGGCAAGAGCTATGTCGTCTAAATTTAACTAGGATAATTACGTCGAGCTGAAGGTGACGATCGACAACGGCCAGACGATGCAATCACCAGTGAGGCTTCAAGACCAACTGGTTTATTTTTTCGCGTTCACAAAACAATTCGTGTTGTTTATTAAATTACTAATTGCATTCTAAGGTCAACTTGCGGTTTATGATGTATTGTCTTGTGACATCTATCTCAGTTGTAAATTGTCTTCCTGCAACCTAGCCGGTTCGATCTTCATCAAAAATCGAAACACTGGGATTCTGCGAAAACGCTCCAAGCCGAACGAATTTTTTGGTCCTTCTCGACGGCACGCACTACTCCAGTTTACACATCTGTTAGAATCCAAATCACTTTCAAATATTCACAATTGTCGCCAAAGTACAATCTCACGGCACTTAGCAACAATCCAATTGTAATCCGAATGCGACTCGCACTTACACACTGCAATTGCACTAACGCTGTATTCTTATTTAGAGCGAATTTCTTTGTTTTGCATTAATCGTTCAGGTCCGATTGCAACAAATCCACTAGCAAGCACGACAGTCGGTCATCGGAGAAGTGCGAATTGGCGCGGAGGTCCGCAAGTGTGCGCTCTTGTTTAATGCTTACACACGGCGACTGGGCGGATGAGTGTCCGTAGGATGACGGTTCACTGATTTCTTGCGCTATTTCTAATTGTGCGACACTTTTCCATCCGTTCGGAGAATTTCACGCACGGTAGGACTTTCACAAATATTTATCGGAGACTACCGTAAGCGGAACAGACAAAGAAAACGATGAGAAAATAACTCCGCTTTGTTTGGTTAATTCACGGCCCATGTTCACAGAACAAATTCAACAATTCCAATCAATACTGACGGCACGACAGGTAATCTTTACACACACTCGTATAGAAGGTGGTTGAGAAACGTTTGTAGTTGGTTGTGTTTTAAAACCGTACGATTCACTGCACTGCAGTTGCCTTTATGGGACCTCAGCCTTCAATCAATTCTCAAAAACTTGCCAACAAGTATTAACTCAAACGCGATGTTAATAATTCACACGGCTTGATCTCTACAACACGATCTTAGCTTTTTTTCCTTTTCTTCTTATTCTTTTAACCGAACAACGGTTCAGATTTCGCGACTGACTCTCAGTAATCTCACTTCCATTTCCTTACATCCAAATACAAATTCCCGAGCACTTTTCTGGACAAAGACAACGACCCACACCGCACCACGTCCTATTTCCACTCCGTCAACTTTTCGATTTGATAGCGCATATACATTCGAATTGGCAATCATTAACGCGTATTTAATAAACTTCGATATTAAAACGATGGGGTTGTAGAATGGGGTAGTGAAATAGCAAAATAGACTCGTGCAAAATAGAAGATTAAACAATGAAAAATTTATATTCACTTTGAACACCCTACGACATGATAAGGCCGAAACAAGATCTCCCGTAGACTCACTGATCCGTCCAAATCTTAGTTCTCTTTTTCGTCTCGCAATGGTACTCGAAACAGCTGCTCGCTCAGCCAAGTTCGATTGCATTCGGTAATGCAATATACAGATGGGATGCACTTAATCAGTGTTCCCATGTCCGAAATTTTAATTTACAGATTTAAAATTTTTCAAAAATTTACAGAAGTAAGAAAAATTAAAAAAAATTTAAATAATAATAAAAGTTAAATACAATGAAGAATGTAATTAATGGGAAACGTTTAAATTTAATACAAAGAAAAATGATATAAAATTACATTTAACAATAATAAGATGAATAATAATAAAAGTTAAATACAATGAAGAATGTAATTAATGGGAAACGTTTAAATTTAATAGAAAGAAAAATGATATAAAATTACATTTAACAATAATAAGAGAAAGAAATATTTTAAAAATTACAACTATGAATGGAAGTAATGAAATCTTTTTTTTCTAAATCTGCAATTAAAATTTCGGATAAGGGTTAGGAAGGTTTTCGAGCAATTTGCTTGTGTGACTGCTCGATTACTACAAATCCCAGAACCCTATCTGTACGGTGGCGCAAAAATTTCTGAACTTCGATATGAAAAATCAACCCGAACAAATTTATCGGCAAAAAGCTATCTTCAAAAATGTTGACCCCAACTTTGAATTTTCATATAGCTACATAGCTTTAATTAATTTCCATAAGCGTGAAAACATATATTCAAACGATAATATGTTTTCACGCTTATGGAAATTAATTAAAGCTATGTAGCTATATGAAAATTCAAAGTGGGGGTCAACATTTTTGAAGATAGCTTTTTGCCGATAAATTGACTTACTTAAAGAGTCAGCAAAAATATGTACGAAAATTCGAAGAGCATTTATATGTACGCCTAATAACATGTAAAATATGCAGACCTGTAATTTCTTGAGTATTTTTTTATAAGCCTTAGATGTTAGCTCTTGTACAGTAAAAAGACGTTAAAAAATAAAAGTTTATTTATTCTGATTTGGTAACGAAGTGAAATACCAAATTTATCATATCTTAATGTTAACGATCTTTTGTAGAAACCCTAAAATTTCGTCAATCTTCAACGGATTAAATTGGAATTTTATTGCGATGATAATGGTAAGTAGTCAATTCAAAAACGTACAACAATTTATCGCATGCATCGATTGGGGTACAGCTACAGCGACATATGCAGAATACTTTGGGTCAGCAAGAACATCGTGAAAAAATGGTACAATGGTGAGGAAGAAAACTTGGCGGATAAGTAAAGAAGTGGCCGACCGTCGGTACTTTCAGCAGAAGCAAAAAGAAAAATTCGATCATTGGGTGAAAATATACCAGGAATGGGAACGCCAACAGTAACGAAACGGCTTATCAGCTCTCCGGAGGTCACTAAAAACGTGGTGAAAGGCTTCA
Organism: Odontomyia ornata; assembly: GCA_963969285.1. NCBI lineage: Eukaryota > Metazoa > Arthropoda > Insecta > Diptera > Stratiomyidae > Odontomyia > Odontomyia ornata. Next base: position 193,910,299 of record OZ017740.1, on the reverse strand, counting down.
TGCAAACGTGAATTCAACTGCATCCAGTACTCAATCGACAGAATAGGACACTGAGAACCAGCGATCCCGCAAATAGTCCCGTAATACAGACTCCGAAATTCGAGTTAAAAATCATAGTAGCTAGCGGAGTGAGCGGTCATCAATGAGTGAATTTGACAAGTGTTAGATGACAGATCTCTGTCAGTGAACAGCCGCGTGAAGTCTGTCGGTGGGTTGGGTGCGAGGTCTGCAGTTTCTAATTTCGTGTTTTATTTGCCAAAACTACAAATAAGGAGGACCGTTCAATCAGCCGTACAACGACCCCTATGACGGATACATATGCGCGTAAACCAAAATTAACTCCGCGCAGTGACGAGTGTACTAAAGACAAAACGCCTTGCAGTGGAATAGTTGCTGTGTCGTTCCAACAATTGTAAATGTGGAAAACGGCAAATTTAAGTAGAAAAAAATCTTTCTAGTTGTAAGAAATTCAAAAGGAGTTTCGGACTTCTTGCTAGTGATTTTACCACCAATTTATTTGATAACTATATTGAGACAAATATATAAAATCAAGTTAAGTATAAAAATACTAGGGAAGTAAAGCAAAGCGTCATTGAACAAGTGAACCTACAAAACATTTTAACTTATTTATAAGCACAGTTTATTTTAAAGATTAATGATCTGTATGATCCGAAAATACGGATTAGTGTAAGGATCAAGAAGGGACCAATGGAAATTCAACCTAAAGTGTTAAACAAAATTTTTTCAAAGAGAATAATATTCAAAAATTGTGATTTTCAATTTAATCTATATGTAAGCATGGAAATAACACTTGCATATGTACTCGTATAGCAGATTACAAAAATAATACGAAGTCTAACAAAATGAAAGTGGCATGTGTATAGTTTTTAATTAGATACTTTTAAGAAGCAGTTAATATATAAATATATACATGTATATATTTTTGAATCCTAGTTGATAAACGTTGCAACTAATGTTTGACCTCTTGTATAAGAAAAGATAAACGAAAGATGTAAGCCGTGTGACGTCAAAGCCCAAAATTATAAAATAAAAGTTGCAACTGCATAGATTATCGTCAGCTTTCATCAAATATTCCATGGTTGCTTCATCTGTCGGGAGAAATCTTATTATCAGCGAGTTTTTCGCAGAAAAAAAAACATAAAACCAAGCAAACATTTTGACTTATTTTTATGCAGACTTGAAAAATCTCGATCTTAGCAAATGGTTTCTATAAGAACCATGAAAAAGGTCAGGCTGCTAAAATAGCTTATTTTTAAAATTTGACATTTCCGTGGAGATGTTTTTGGCAAATTTAGAAAATTTAGTTCATATTTCTTTTGTTTTGCACTTTGTATTGAATATAAACTTACAGAAAAAAATTTAAAATGAATTACTAAACAACTCTAAACTATTTCTTTTTCTGTAGGTAGTCGTTCTTTGTCAGGAGGAAGCGAAGCCAAAGTTGAGTCAGTCACCGAGGGGGTAGGGTTTTAATAATCCGCGAATGTTCGATTTCGTGTTGCGGTTCAGTACGTGGTGCCGCAGTTTGGCTCCGTGCTTTTAATTAGAGTAGATTGATTCGGTATTTCAGAGAACAGCGGCATATACAAACTGACATGCAAGGACTGCCACATGGTATCCATAGGAAGGAAAACACGAAAACGAACGATACGATACAAAGAGCACTTCCGGTCATTCTTACACAACAAGGCAGACTCCAACTACGCAGTTTGACTGCTGTGAGCACGGCAAAAAATTAGTATTCCACCCAAAAGTGGAAGTGTGGGTATGCATACGCCGAGAGGTACCGTCGCGTATCTCGACCACAATGTACTGATGATCACTACCTGAGTAGTCCTCTAATAATCACCAATGTGTTCTGTTGAAACTAGGAACTCTGAAGCGAATGTCACATCTGGTATGCATCCTGCATAAACCCAGCAGAAAGTAAATGGTACTAGTATTTAGCGCGGCAAGCGCTATCCTATGCTCCATTTCCAGGATCTGCTCTGCTCTCCGATTAGATTAGAGCATACGCCATTCAATGGCTTTAGCGTTGAAGTCTACCCTGACGTGGACCTGGTCCTCTTAGTTCGAGACTGCGTCCTCCATATCAAAGGTCATTCGGAGTTAGGTTAACACTAACACCACTCGTCCAAGGTTCTGCACCCAGATTTATCGGGATACTAGGCTGGCGAGCTACTGTCATGGCGTCGCTCGTTGAGCAATAGCAGGTCGGCTTCCATGTCTTTCGTAAAATGTTTAAGCAGGTCCTGAACGTTTACGCTTTGGTGTAAGTTGGTTTGTAGGATCGCAACATTGCAGTTTCGCTCTGGCCTCGGCTAGGGCTTCTTTAAAGACGCGAACCTTTCCGCTCTCTTAAGGCGAGTTTGCAATTGCCGCATCTTGGGTTCACATCCTTGCTAAGAATACAAAGCGCCTCGTTCTTGCGTTTGTGACTATTATAGCGAAGGGAATTCCGTTTTCAAATTTCCCTTTTGTTAAAACTTGTTCGGCATCTCTTTCGGTCAGGTTGACGATGGCCATTCGCTGTCCCCTGTTAGTTTCCTGAGTCACTATTGCTTTGATGTAACGCTCAGTGAGCAACGCCATGAGAAAAGTTCTGCGTCATGGTATCCTGATGAAACTGGTACTGCGGCCATCTGGGTTCGGAAAAGTGATTTCTAGGCGAAGAGCTGTGGATGTCGGGATGGTTTCGTGTTGGTTCGGTACTCAGGGACCACTTTCTTTAGTATGTACCTAACGCCGAACGAACGGATATCATCTTTCCAAGCCAAGCTAAATGCTTTGGAGGGCGTTATCTCGAACGCAGACGGCAACATGCTCGTTGGAGGAGATTTCAACGGTAAAGCAATCGAATGGGGCATGCCTCAAGTAGATCCGCGGGGAAAACGAATCCTAGAAATGGCGGCTAGAACGCTGTTCGTCGTACTAAACGCCGGACATACGCCGATTGGCTGCGAAGGAACCATAGCGGACGTGACATTTACCTTGGAGTCCTTAATACAGAGGATTCACAATTGGGGGGTATTAGACGAGTACTCAGCCAGTGATTCTCAGTGCATTCTGCTTGAGATTAACGATGTTGCCTCCCGACGTCTGCACTCTTGACCTTCTACAATTGGATGGAACCTTAGAAGAATGGACGTCGAGAGGTTCGTCGAGGTGCTCACGGCAGTTGACACTCGACGTTAGCAACGCCTTCAACTCCTCTAGATGGCTGGATATTCTGAATACGTTGGAAAACCCTTTTCAAGTTCCAGAATATCTAATGCGGCTTTTGAGGGACCACCTGAAGGACCGAAGCCTGCTTTACGACACCACACAGGACCAACGAAGGATGGAAGTTGCATCGGGTGTTGCCCGGGGATCTATCCTTGGTCCAGACCTGTTGATTCCAAATGAGTCGCGGCTATGTGGATGATGCTGCGGCTCTGGTCGCTGGACGCATCGTTGAACAAGCGCATCATAGGCTAGGTATGCTAATGCGCCGAGTGAGACTGGATGACTGCTCGCGGGTCCAGTTTTGCACTGAGAAAACCAACGTGGTCATCTTGACAAAGAAGGTAATCCCTCGAGTAAGGATGATCAGTATTGGAGACATACTAATCCAAGCCAGCGCTGAAGTACCTGGGGCTACTGATCGACTCGAAGACGAGTTTCTTTGAGCAAATCAGGGCAATGGCTGAGAAGGCTGCCTCGGGAGTATCAGCGCTGAGGTGACTTATGGCCAACATAGGGGGACCCAACCCATCAAGAAGACGCCTCTTGATGAGTGCTGTAGGGTCAGTACTATTGTACGGAGCAGAGGTATGGGGCGACGCTCTCAGTAAGGAGGTATACCGAAAACGTTTGGCACAAGTACAGAGAAGAGGAGCACTGAGGATTGCATCTTCGTATCTGACAGTCTCTGAATTGGCGGTGAGAGTTATTGCAGGCGTGATACCTGTCGCCCTCCTTGCTAGAGAGCGCCGGGCTATTTACCTTCGTCGAAGCGAGGACGCGAGGGAGACGGTTGCGTGAGTGAAGAGACAGCGCTTACTCAACGATTGGAAGCAGTCTTCGGCGAATTGCACGAAGGAAAGGTGGACAGCGCGCCTCATTCCGGATGTGAGACCGTGGCGAAATAGTTGGCATGGGGAGACTGACTTCTATCTGACCTAGCTTTTAAACGGGCATAGGTGTTTTCAGTCTTACCTACACAAGATTGGTAAGTCACGGTCCCCCAATTGACGGTTTTGCCAAGAAGAGGAAGTCGATACCTGCCACACATTTTTTGCGTCTGCTAAATGGGACAGGCTGCAAAGGGACCTATACATGGAGACGGGAAAGCTCGCCCCGGATAGTATAGTTACAGTGATGCTCGAATCGGTTGACAAATGGAACCATGTGGCACATTATAATCGGGTAATCCTAAAAGATAAAAAGCACTCACAACAGCTGGAGACGCCGGGGCTGGGGGATCGCTTATTGGACAATTCTTCTTCCCCTCTCCCCTCTCACTAGAAGAGGGATCCCTCAGCTTGAAGAGGCCTCACGGCGTAGCAAAACGAGACTTGGCCCGAAGTAATGTGTCAAATGGTTCCAGGCTAGGTTCTCGGGCTGATAGGGTATGTGTTTAGTGGGTAGTCCAGTCGCTTGCGAGCATGGGAGTCCCATACTCTGTGCGTAAATGGCATTCACTTCCCAACCACAAAAAAACCTCTTTGCTTTATATTTGTTCGTTTGTACACTCTATTACATCATCGGAACATTAGAGTTCCATATTTTATATATTTAGCTGAGTTGAGTGTATTGACAGATTAGTTATTAGTAAGCTAGGGATCGTATTTTTATCATATAGAATTATCTTATTTCTTATCGCTTATAATTATCGTATTTTTATCGCGTTACCGTATCGTATTATCTTATCTTTATCGCATATAACTATCGTATCTTTATCGTATGTAATTATTGTATCGCATTATCTTATCGTTATCGTATTATCTTATCTTTATCGCATATAACTAACGTATCTTTATCGTATGTAATTATCGTAACGCATTATCTTATCGTTATCATATCGCTACCGTATCGTGTTATCTAATCTTTATCGTATCGCACTATCGTGTCTCTATCTCATGTAATTATTTTATCATTATATACTATAATGTTCATATATACTATAATGTTCATATTCCATTATCTGATCTTTATAGTATATAATTATCATATCCGTTTATCTTATCATTATAAAGGGTAATTCATAACAAGTGTACACATTTTTGTCTAAAAAAAACATAGTTTTTGTGAAGATTGAGCTGTAATGTTTATTCATCATGAAAATTTGGTCCCTTACAATTAAATATGAAACATTACTTCGAGCATATGTGCACCTCTTGCTGCTTTACAGACTATCAAACGATGATTGTAATTTTCGATGACATTTTCGCACATTTCCGGCGTTATTAGGCGTATGTTGGCTCGAATATTGTTTTTTAATGCTTCAGTAGTCTGGGGAGCATCAGCCTAAACACGATTCTTCAGAAATCCCCAAAGGAAGAAGTCACAAGGAGTCAAATCACACGATCTAGACGGCCAATTTATGGGTCCATTTCGTGAAATTATTCGATTCACGTAGAGCGCGAAATGTTTGAACTGGCGATTCATTATTTTTGTAAAAATTTTTAACAATAATAAAACGTTCGGCTGATGTGTATGGCGCCATGGTTAGAATTGTAAAAGACCAAGCTGTCATAATCTGTCAATATATGGACCTGAAGTTGGTGATAAATAAGAGTTAAGGCCCATTCACATGTGTACACTTGTTATGAATCACCCTATAGTATATAATTATCATATCCATTTACCTTATCATTATAGTATACGAGTATAGTATCTAATTATCATATCCATCTTATCTTTATAATATATAATTATCATATCCATTTATCTTATTATATTACATTATTCTAGTCTATCATCACCGCATTGTATTGCCCTGGTTAGCTCACTCCATTGTCTCTAACTTTTCTTTATACTTTATACTTTATAATGCATTGAAGTTTTCAGGAGTGTGTGCTGCGTGTGTGTAAGGGCTGAAGCAGGAAATGCGCGCGTTCTATCTGCTATTCAGTGTGCTAAAAACAACTTCACGACCGACGCGGTGAGCTAGGCCGGTTTTAAAAGCATATTCATTTAGTCGCCCTCAAGCGGCTTTTTGCATTCTAAATTCTTTTCCTGCAATCGTGACCCATCGGTTGCTAGGCATCCGTGAGCGATAAAGGAAAGAAGGATTTAACGCAACAACGCTCGCTTCATGACTGCTTCATCCTTTCAGTAAAGCTGCTCTCTTCGGATCGATCAAGGTGCCTTCGTCGCTTCGGTATTGATGGGAGCGGCTTTGGGGCGCTTATCGGGAGTCCGTCTCAACCCAACGTACACCACCAACTCAATGGTGCGATGGGTACCGTCTTCGTCCCAGTGGGGCGGGTTCTTCTTCCTAGCATCAAGATTTACTACAAATTATTTTTCGCATACATAAATTGTCTTGTGACGACTAAATATAGAAATTAAAAAAAAACTGCCTTCTTCCACCTGCACACTATCAAGAGCGTGATCTCGTGTTTGACGAGGAGAATCGTAACCCACTGTAAGAGGTGGGGCATCCAGATGGGTTTGATGCTGCCTCACACCCCTCCCAGCCGGAGTTAAGGTATTAATCGCGGAATCCACGTGCAAGGAATCTCCATCCTTGGCGAGAGCCCCTACTCAAAAAAGAAAAACCATAACCCGATGGCTGGGTTAAAGATGGTTCCTAGCCAAAGTTGTGGGTCTTCTACCCGGCTCCTTCACGAGCGAAAACAGATCTAGCTTTATCTTCTAGTTACTCATTTCATTCTGAATTTTCTTTTTTATCCACAGTATTTTCATATAACAAATAAAATGGTAAATGAAGATAAAAACAAGAAGATATATGATGAATGTTTAATGTTTCTGTAAGCATTGCAATGCATGATACTTCTCACATAAATTTAAAATTAAATGAAAATGCTTTTTAGAGGCATACGGATTTACTTCCTCCTTTGCTCTACCAATATTTTCCTAATAGCGAATACGTTTGTTACCAAACCACTTTGACACTTCCTCTTATTCTTTAGCGTCACTCGTGAACCTTTTTGTTAAATCACACTAGTCCTCACCATGGATATAGAGAGTACTGGATCCGCAACCGGTCGCGAGAGCCGAAGCAATTAGAAACCTTCGCTAAAGTGATATGTTTTTGTTTTTGTACTTAATTCACTCCGAAACACGTTCACGTTTATAAAGTTTTTAATTTTGAAGATATCGTGTACGAAATTGGCACTTTAGTTCTCTCTTTTCATTAAAGACTTACGAATTTTCTATCGGCTTTGACACATGAGTTTTCTCGCCTCTACGAATTTCATCAGCTTTGACGTTCGAGTGTTCTGTGAGAGAACGTTTGTTGTGTTGTACTCAAACTGTTCTACGAATGATAACGAAGGCGCGATCGTGTGCAAATGAAACAAAATTTTGTCGGTGTGCGCGGGTGTCAATGGGGGAAGTGATTCTTCTGAAGAGAGGAAAGAAAAACCTGTCTGGAAGCAAAGAGGAAGGAGAAGCAGAGGGAATCAAATAGTTTCGAGAGCGTAAGTTATTTATTATAACTTATTTATGTGTTAAATTTGCTTCCCTCATGGACGAGTACACAGATTCTCGTTGCTCGTGCATTTATTTATATGTCCTTGGTCCGCACTTTTCTTTTTTGTGGTTAGCAGGCGAATGTCAATTACGCACAGAGTGTGATACTCCTATGCTCGCAAGCGACTAGACTACCCACTAAACACCTCCCCTGTCAACCATAGAACTCAGCCTGGAACCGTTTGACACATTACTTCGGGCCAGGTTCAGGTGCCTTCAAGCTGGGGTATCCCTCTTCTAGTGAGAGAAGAATTGCCCGACAATCGTTCCCCCAGTCCCGACGCCCCGGCTGCTGTGAGTTCTTTTTATCTTTTAGGACTACTCGAATATAATGTGCGACCTGATTCCATTTGTCAACCGATTCGAGCATCACCGCGTCTATACTATCTGGGTTGTGCTCTCTCGTTTCCCTGTAGAAGACTCTTCGCAGCCTGACCCATTTTGCGCACGCAAAAATGTGCCGCAGGCTTAGTCTTCTTCATAGTCTTCTTTCAGGTAAGAGTGAAAAGAAGTCAGTCTCACCATGCCTTCGATTAAGCCACGGTCTCACATCCGGGTTGAGGCGCGCAGTACATCTTCCCTTCGTGCAATCCACTCAAGACTGCTGCAATCGCTGAGTGAGCGCTGTCTCTCCTCGCACGCAATCGTCTCCCTGGCTTCATCGAGGCAGCCTTCTCAGCCGTTGCCCTGATTTGCTCAGAGATACTCATTTCGAGTCGATCAGTACCCCAGGTACTTCAGCGCTGACTTCGATTGGATTAATATTTATCCAATACTGATCATCCTTACTCTAGGCATTATCTTTTTTGTCAAGATGAACTTTTTAGTTTTCTCCAGTGGCAAACTGAACACGCGAGCAGTCATCCAGTCCCTCACTCGGCGCATTAGCATACCTAGCCTAAGTTGCGCCTGTTCGACGGTGCGTCCAGCGACCAGAGCCGCAACATCATTCGCATAGCCAATCAAGCGCGACTCATCTAGTATCTCCAGTCTCAGTAGCCCGTCTTAAGGACACGAACCACAGATCCGACCCAAGGATCGATCTCTGGGCAACATCCGATGTAACTTCCATCCTTCATTGGGCCTGTGTCGTGCCGTAAAGCCTCGGTCCTTGAATTAGCCCCTCAAAAGCCGAACTAGATATTTTGGAACTTGAATAGGGTTTTCCAGCGTATTCAGAATATCCACCCATCTAGCGAGGTTGAAAGCGTTGCTAACGTCGAGTGTCACCAACAGGACGATCCGTCGCTTGGTGCGGCTATATGCTTCTGCCTTTCCGACCGCGCTCACCACCTCTGCAATCGCATCAATGGTGGAGCGCTCTGCTCTAAAGCAGTACTGCCGAGGAGATATGTACCCAGCAGCACGAATCGCATTAGTGAGTCTTGCCTTAATGAGTTTCTCTAGCACTTTCCCAGCAGTGTCTAGCTCGCATAACGGGCGGTATGCAAACGGCGATCCGTGATTTCTTTTCCCCTTGCTGATCAGCATGAGCCTCGCCACCTTCTATCGTGCTGGGAAAACCCGTAGGCAAGCGTTGAATGTGCCGAGCAGCAAGTTAGGACAATGGCTATAGACAAGTTGCAACACCATCTGGACCTGGAGCCTTCCTCGCTTTCAGTAAAAGGACTGCCTCTTCCAGCTCCGACAGTGTGAAAAGTGGACACTCGACTGCTGTTTCACCATGGACAGCGTCAACACGGACAGGATGGATGGGAAGAGTGCCCGCACTATCTCGTCCATCTTTTCCACATCATGTATGCAAGGTTTCCGTAGGGCACCAAGCTTCCGCATAACAAGCTTGTAGCCAAGGCCCCACGGATCCTTGTTCACATTGTCCACTAGATCTTGTCAGCAGCGAGCCTTGCTGTTGTTAATCAATTTGCGAAGGCATTGACTTATATGCTGCCACCCGGTTGCATGCCCCGTCACGCCGGAGCTTGTGACACTCCCTTCGTTTTTCAGAGATTTCAGTCGACCACCAGTATACGGGGGGCTTGCCGTGTCGGGGTTTTCGTCGGGGCATGGAAGTGTTGCAAGCAGTCATAATGATGCTCAGTTGAGTTCACCACATCTTGAGCTGCCAGTTCTTGTCCACTGTGGGTCACCCTGCAGCGGAGCACCTGCCGTGAGCACATCGACGAACCTCTCGACGTCCATTTTCCCAAGGTTCCATCCAATTGTAGAAGGTCGAGTACAGACGTCGGGAGACAACATCATTAATCTCAAGCAGAGTGCTGGCTGAGCAGTCCTCTAATACCCCCCAATCGTATATCCTCCGTACTAAGGACTCCGAGGCGTATGTCACGTCCGCTATGGTTCCTTCATAGCCAATACGCCGGAAATTCGGCGCCTTTCCGATGTTTAGTACGACGAACAGCGTCTTGGCCGCCATTTTTAGGATTCGTTTTCCCCGCAGATCTGTTTGAGGCATACCCCATTCGATTGCTTTAGCGTTGAAGTCTCCTCCAACGAGCACGTTGCCTCCTGGGTTCAAGACAGCGCCCTCCAAAGCATTAAGCTTGGATTGAAAAGATGATAGCGGTTCGTTCGGCGTTAGTTACACACTAAAGAAGATGGTCCCTGACACCGAACCCACACGAAACCATCCCCCGTCCACAGCTCTCTGCCTGGAAATCACTTTTCCGAACCCAGATGGCGGCAGTGCCAGTTTCATTAGAATACCATAATGCAGAACTTTTCTCATGGTGTTGCTCACTCAGCAACATAAAGTCGGCTTTCATATCCCGCGCAAACTGCTCAAGCAGATTTTGGGCCGTTGAATTGCGTTGTAGGTTTAGCTGCAAGGTGCGGGTCATCCAAGTTCCGATTTTACCTTGACTAGGGCGTCCTGGAAAATCCGAAATTTCCCTGTTCCCAAGACGTGCCCATGATCCGGTCTTGAATCAGTGTCCTTGCAAAGAATACAGTGTGCCTCCTTTGTACACTTTTTTCTTTTATGTCAAATTTCTCCGCTTTTGTAACATAGGGAACTTTTATCTGGTTCTTTGCATACTTGTGCGGTGTGACCATAGCCAAGGCATTTGAAACATAGAAGAGGCGCTGCTCTTTGCCTTATCCTGCAGACAACCCACCTTATTCTTACTTTGCCCCTATTCAGAAATTGTTCGGCGTCCTTTTCGATCAAATCAATAATGGCCATGCGTTGCCCCCTATGGTTTACTGGTGGCAGCCTCACTTTGATCCTGCCCGCTATGGAACTCCCTTTTGATGGCCTCTTCTGTCCCGGCCAGATTTGTGACGCAGTCAATGCCTCTTATTTCGATCGTTGCCGTCGGCTCGAGTGAGGCTATAGTTGCGCTTTTGCCAAGAACTTTCTTTACTGCTTCGCAAAATGCTTCTTTATTGTCGGCCTCTGCTCCGAATTCGACCAGTATGTGGCTCGACGCGGTAGTCGTACTGCTTTAATGGCAGTGTTTAAATCTTCGGGCCCTACATTTCCCCTGATATCCCGCAGCGCTTCTGCGTAGGATCGGCCATCTTGGGGTTTTACGAGCAGTACCTGTCGCCGTGGTATGCGCCGGGGCTTCTTTCTCTGCTACTTCGTCTCGTCTTTTTCTTGTTGGGCGTCCGTGCGAATTTTCTTTTCTGGCACTTTTTAAGGAGTTTCTTCTGTCTTTTTGTCAGCACTACCTGGAACCCCTGATCTGGCGTTCCACACCCATCCAATACCTCTTCCTTCCTTCTTTCATCCCGATCTCCTTCGAATAGGCTAGATGCCATTCTTTTATTGATGTTTGATGGTGCAGCTATTTGCGCGTGCCCTTTAGGCATAGCTCTCAGCGCTTCTTTAGCCTTCTGCTTTCAACCAGCTCCTCCAATCATGCCCTACGCGGTCTAGGAGCCTAGTTGAAGAAGCTCAATCTTTACTCCTTTGTTGATTTTTGGCGAGTTGCATGCAAATCTTATTCTTTTTAGAACATCTCCCGCTTTTCGGATGTCTTTCTTCTTCAAGTCGCTGGGCGGGAATTGTACTTTGCGACCATCGTTCTTGGGAGAGGTTTTCAGCTTCCGCTTCCGAGTACAATTATTCCGCCACATTTTCGACGGTGGCAATGAAATCACACAACGGCGCTTTATTTGTCAGGTTACTTCTTTTTTTTCCTGCCGTAATCTCTTTGTGGGCTTCAGGATGGTTCGTTATTATTTCGGGATTTACGTCCTTTGCTTCGGTTGCTTCGGTAGCGATCTCAGCAGTAACCATCGAATTCTCAATGTTCTTTACATTTTCCCCCACCGCTAAAATGTCCTGCAGAGTTTCCCGCTCTTCCTTTTTAGGGCGCTCTGGCGTCCGAGTTTTTTTTACTGCGCCCGAACGCCACAGGAATCTCAGCCTTGACAAGAATGTCGGTTAATCTCCGTTTTTCGTTCGTCTTCACTGTCATTGTATTCATCATCGTTTTTGGCATCGTTAGTACCACTCCCGATCTGCATCGTGGCTGCAGTCGATGGTTGCGTCGTCATTGTGATTTTTGCATTTTTTTTTTGTATTTATTTTTATCTTCTTTTATGGTTTTTAGTTGCTCCAGTTTTATTTGGTCCCCCACGGAGCCGCTTTCTCCGTTCGTATGTGTAGTCACCTTTTTGGTCCCATAGTTATTTTTGCAGAGCAGGGAGGTCATGCGAGGGTTGCACAGGGCCAGACCAGCGCTAATCGGGAGTTCTCACTTTTAAGAATTATTTTCCCGCATTGTTCTTCAATGTTTTCCATAAAAAACATCTCTTAATATCTCCCCGGCTAATATGACGTAACCGAAAATTGTAGCGCCAAGTTCAAAGTTCGACAACTATGCATTTATTTTCACTTTTCTGACGCCGTATTGAATGAAGTGTGTATACAGTGTGCCGCATAACTGTACGAGATTGCTTAATATTACTCACAGCCGTGATCAATCCAAGCACTTTATGAGGTTTGCTTCTTACAACTGCTTTTCAATCGCTTCACTTGCTTATTCTAGTTATATCCACTAATTTTTTTAATATTAGACGTATTTTCGCTTGTATGATGTTTTTAGCGATTCCCTTGAATTTGAAGCGAACTGATTATTTTGCGACCCTATTAGCCCTACATAAAACTCGTAAACTCCTGTAGCCACTTGCAGTCTATTTTGTCGCTGCAAGCGTGAACCCGCATAAGCTTACTCTACATTTTTCACAATATGTGAATGTATAGCCCTTACAATTCGGGTTTTTACACCTGGTCCGATCGCCAGTGGTCAGTTGTCGGTTTTATCTTGGTGGACTCTTTACGAGGCATAGTTTGTACTTCCTTTTCAGCTGCAGATCAGCGTCTAAAGATGAAAAGCTTGAGCGGCCCCTTTTTGTATCATTGCCCTGTAGTCCAAGATTACATAAGGCATTTGCTAGCTCATGTCTGTATTTGCACAGATTCAAAGGCTTTGTGTTAGATCTAGTCTGTTGTAGACTTTTTATACAAAAGCGAGGAATTTATTATGGTCACGTCCAAAAGGGGTCCACTTTCTACTTTGTGAGTAATATGGTACCTTCCAATAAAACTGTCACGCAGATCAACGCACCCCATATAGGTATTGTAGTCTTTTATCATATTTGGACAATTTATTGGTACCCGCTGCTTCGTCACTTTATCATATCTCGAAATAGTGGTTACAGGTAAGGCTCCAGTATAGGTTGACAGCAAAGTAACCGGCCTATTATCTTTCCATACTACTGCGCTGATATCGGTACCATCGACACTGGCAACCTGTTCCTCATGATGTCCCCTTGGTATTATTCTCTTCATCAGTGTTATCTTATCCGGCAATTTATTATTTAGAATACGATTTGACTGGAGTATACCCAAGCAATTTATTCCTTCATTTGCAAGATAACTGTGTTACCAGTTGGTTCCAAATCTGATGTGCCATTTATGCGAAGATGCTTACCACCAGTGTAGACTTCAAATTTGTGTGCAAATCCATATGTGCTACATATCAAGAAGAACCCCCACTTATGCGGCTTATTAGGAAGGTTTTGTTTTATGATGTGGCCCATTTGAGCAGCACACATTTGTACGTCTATAGATAAGCATTGCTCCAAAGGTATAGCAACAAACTTGCTATTTAGATCGTCAATTATTCGCCGAATTTTGTGCGGGTGGTATTGTCATTGAAATGTAGAATGGAGCAAATATTTTCAAAATTCTTTTGTCATGGTTGATTTTACAGGTTCATAACCAAATTGATCCGACCAGTACATCCGAAAATTTGGGACCTTCGCAATAGAAGAATAATTTAGAATCCCTAGGAATTTGTTCCGCTAATATATTGAAGGACTTTGAACGACGGGTCCTGAGGCGAATAATCGGAGCGAAGCTAGACGGGAACCAAAGGCGAATTCGATACAACCATGAGCTTTTTGAAATTTTTGACGAGCTGGAGGTCTCAATGATTGTAAGACTGCGGAAGCTGCAATGGGCTGGCCACATGAATCGTAAGGACGAACAACGGATGCCCAAAATGGTATTCGATGGGAGAACTGAAGGCCGCAGACCAATGGGGAAACCGAGGAAAAGCTGGTGTTGCACTAAAAACACGGTTCTATAAAATGAGAAAGAAAAACACTTTCTATGAACTTTAATACACACAACTTTATTTTCAAAAATGTTTAATTTATAGATTCGCACAACAATTTACTAATAATGACGATTCAATTCAAAAATTCTATTCAATAGTCGCAGTTTGATTTTTCAAAAAAAAAAACGTTCATACCGATCGATTTCCTATTCGAGACTGAACCAATTTTCAAAGTGCCAAGACGTACCGAAATTTTCAAACCAAGATATCAATTCAGACAAAGGATTTCGGTACTTTGTTTTTAACAAATTGAGTTGTCTTTATCTAACTATTTACCATAATTATCATTGTGAATGTTACGATATTATTATGTTTTCAAGTCTACTATTCTGAATTACGATCTCTTAATTACATTTTAGTTTAAGTTGTCACCATTGTTGATATTTTTACAAATTTGTACATAGAAGTTTTAAAGTGTTAAGATGTGACCGGGATTCATGTTTTCTCTTGTTTATTTGATCGGCTCAGATAGGTAACTTCATTTGGTTTTATTTTGACAGCGATTATTTGTGTTTTTTTTTTATCAGATTACTATGCAGAATAGATGGAGCTGGACTTAAAACGACTGGCAACGAACAGATGGTCTGACTCGGTCGGCGAAGACAGTTCATCGCTGCACCGATTTCGAAATTTGAGGACGCGGTCAATGGACCGAGACAGTTGGAGGTGCTATTTATAGGAAGCGAAGGCCTGAGAGGGGCTGAGGGGCTGTAGGGCTACGAAGAAGATAAATTTGTTGAGATCATTGCTAGTGACATCAAATGGATTGGAAACATTTTTTTTGGGGTTGAATACGACTTGCTTTCTGACTTGATCTAATCTCTAAGTTTTTGAGTGAAAAAGGAAGAAAGAAATTGGTACAGTGTTTTGAGTTCTAAAATGCTGTTAGGATATTGTATATTTTGTGGATAATTTTGAATATTTTGAACGGTGGTGATGTTTGTGCGTCTCCATGCTTCGCTGCCAAATCGTTGATGAGTTATATCATTTCGTAGAACGGAAGGATGTGTCGCCTCCTTGCATCTCCTAAAGTTGGGTCATTATCATTCTAAAAAAGAGTGGTGTATGATCCATAGTACTTTCCATAGGGATATTCATATATTAATCATCTGCTTCTGCTAATAACTGACTATACTCATTGTAAACTTCTTCATCTTCCTCTTCCCCTTATGAGAATTCCATGTCATCCTCAGACTGCTCAAGCCTCTGAAGCTATTCCTCAATTTCTTGGATCTCCTCGGCATTCTAGACAAAATACAATCCGAACTTAGATGAAAAACGATAAATAAATCAGTTGAAAATGAAATTGCGCAATGTCGCAGCTATGCGTAAATGCACAGATTTTTGACAAAACAAGTGTATCAAACCGCTGAATTTTCACAGAACTATTTAGTTCTCGATCTTTTGGTATTGTAAAATTACTGAAAATAAACAAACAAGCAACACTTACCTTACAAAGCTAAAAAAACTGAATAACATTTTACACTAATCACTTCTTCACATGTACACGCGCCCGTGATCTAGCAAGCTATAATTGTCAAGTTTAGCAATTGCCAAAACAATCGTCAAATTATGTGTGATCTATGGTAGACTACATTTGGATACACGTGACTATACGACTATCTGCCGAATCATTTGAATTTTCGGTATGTTGCAGCAAAGCAACAACGCGTATTTAAGGGTTAAGTGCCTTGGTCATACCGCACAAGGATCCCGATAGAAGTTCCCTTATGCCACAAATGTGCCGACATGGGACATAAAACAAAAGAATGCACACTCCACTCTTTGTAAGCATGCTGATCCAAAATCGGATCTCAAGTACGTCTTAGGATCAGGAAACTGCCGGGTTTTCCAGACAAACCTAGCCAAGGTAAAAGCAGAACTTCTATGACTCATATCGTGCAGGTGACCTACACTGCAGTACAACTGCCCAAAACCTGCTTGAGCAGTTTGCGAAGGACATGAAAGCCGACTTGTTGTTGCTGACAAATGACAAATGTTCGTCATCATGGTACCCTGACGAAACTGGTATGTCGTCATCTGGGCTCGGAACAGTGGTAATTTTCTAGTGGGGGGCTATGAACGGGGGGATGGTTTCGTGTGGGTTCAGTGTTCAGGGACTACATTCTTTAGTGTATATCCAACGCCGAATAAACCGACATCATCTTTCCAAGACAGGGTTAATGCTTTGGAGGAAACTGTCTCGGACGTAGATGGCCACGTACTCGTTGAGGAAGACTAATGTTTAAGCAACCGAATGGGGCACGCCTCAAGCTGATCCACGGAGAAAACGTTTCCTAGAGATGTCGGCCAGGACAGGGCTTGTGCTGAACACCGGCGATACGCCGACTTTCCGCCGTGTGGGCTGTGGTGAAGGAACCATAACGGACGTGACATACACCTCGATCGAATCAAATAAATCATCGACTACATTGAGTTCGACGACAACCTTAATTTCAATACTAAAAGAGATCAGCTCATTCTCGGTTCTTGCTGTAACTATCCCAAGACTAACTAGTGGTCGAATAAATTAAATCGATCAAAAATATTTACAAATGCTCCGTACAAAATGCTATTCAAAATAAATTTTCTCATAACCATAGATATAAGAAATTCGCCCATCTAAATGCCAATTTATTAAGAACACTAAAATTTTGATATGAAACTGGGTAGATTTTAACTGTTCTAATGTGCTTTTAACTAAATTCAAGCCTCGAGATGATTTTTTCTGATAAAAACGCATGCACTCAAACGACAGAAACCAATAAAAACAGTCCGGATGCTTTTAACATAAAGTTTCACAAACTAGTAGAATACTAATATTAATGAGATGGTCCATATAGCGGCACCGTCGCTTAATAAGCGCTAGATGACTCTCGCAAGTGATCGTAATATTTATATTCAATATGGCTAGCAAAGGCAAAAATCAATTGTAATTGACTCAAATAAAAATTATAAAGTTATGTGCATTACTTGACATCTAAATTGATATAATGCTAATCCAAACTAAACTTTGACGACGAAATCTCAAAAATAATTTTCCATGCATTTGGCCCAATAAACTTTATCTACATATAATTAACAAGTGACTTGAAATAGTCTTTAAAATTACTGTCAAAGAATGTCTAATTGATTCTATTTGTTGAACTGAATAATAAATGTAGGGAGTCATAAAATATTTACAGCTGTAAATTAACTCATCGCAACCAAATATGTTTATAACCTTTGCTAAAATTTGAGGTCGAAGCTGTTACATTTGTAAAATCAACGTCATTTTAATTAACAAAAAAAAAAAAAAAAAAACCAAGAAAATCATTGTAAAGTAGTGATTGTAGAAACGCAAATGTAACTGAAATATGCTTCTTTCAAGATATAGCAAAAAAGTAAAATAAATTGCTAAATATAAAAAAATTCTTTCCTTTCAGTAGCTTAGAGTTTCAGCGACGACAGGATCGGGAGGTGAGTATGCCGTCGAGTGGGTTGGATTCTAGGTAATCTATGACTATTTGTTTCGGCCTTTTGGTTCGGGTACACGGTGTCTTTATTTGATTTTGTGATTTTTCATTAACGTAGGATGTACCGCTTTTGAATTAGTATAGCGTATTTCTGGCACCGCGTCGATACTATTCGGTAACGCGTGTTTGTTTTCTTTTGAGTTTGCTATTTTGAGAAGTCGGACGGTTTGAAAAAGACGGTAAAGTAAGGCGAGACGTTTTTTGTTTCATCGAACATTTTTTGAACGCGTTTTAAACGGGCGATTTGAATCGGTGGCTGAAAGATTGTATTCGAACGTAGTCTACTTGCGTCAAGACCCACGACCGAAATTCCTCTCTGAACTAGCTGGCCCACCTCGGAGTAGACTGTGAGCACCCGAACCAGTAGGCCTTAAGAGACACAGTTCATTAATGTGTCTCATGACTTCTAAGTCAAAGGCGCTGTATTCAATACTAGTCGTTAACAATTTTCAAAGAATATAAAGCAAATTCCAACCAATAAAAATACTAAAACTTAATGGCCCATATGGCTCCCTAAATTTATACGTTATCAAGTTAAAAACATCTAGTCAAAAAGCAATATCAAATTCAATAAATTAAAATTATTGCATATTTTATGATTCAATTGGAAAAAGGAGAAAAACCAACCATAATTGCATATGCATAATTGGAAAAAGGAGAAAAGATCAATCAAGACTATTCAAAAATCAAATATAATACAGATAACATACCAGAATTTTGAATATTTCCCCCGCAGGGGGAATGCTGGTCGACAGGAATACTCTTGGAGGATAGCATTTTTTGGGGAGTTCCACCTCCACGTACCCGAGGAAATTCCCGCAAGGGGAATGCCGGTCGACAAGAGCACTCTGGGGGCTAGCATTCTTTGGGGAGCGCCGCCCCCACGGACCCGAGGATATGGGGGGCGCTGTGAGGTTCCCTCCTGGGATGACAGGTAACGACTCTGATTGGATCTGGACTACGCTTTGGACAACGAACTGGAATTGATGCTTTGGGCTGGCGGATGTGATGGTTTGGACCTAGTTGCTTTGCACAGTAGCGCCGAGGTGACACTCGTGTGTGAACGGCTCCAATTCAACTATTATACCGTCTCCGTCCCGGTAAAACCTTGGCAGGCCTCGGAGTACGTTCGAAGTTCGCACCATTGGGTTGGTGGTGTAGGTTCGGTTGAGACGGACTCTCGATTAGCGCTGGTCTGACTCTGAGCACTTGTCCCCATAAGGGCTTGTGCCAACCCTCGCATGGCCTCCCAGCTATGCAAAGATAACCCTGGGACCAAAAAGGCGACTACATACACGAACGGAGATAACGGCTCCGAGCAATCAAAAACCATAAAGATTTAAAAAACCCCAAAAAAAGAAAGCAAAATAACGACGACGCAACTAGCGGCTGCAGCCACGATGTTAACAGCTCATCGGGAGCGGTACTAAAGACGAAAAAAACGACGATAAATAGATGACAGGAAAGACGGACGAAAATCGAAGATTAACAGGCAGTCTTATCCACACCGAAATTCCGCCAGAGCGTCCTATAAAGGAAAAGCGGGAAACTCTGCAGGACGCGTCCGATTTTCGAGCGGTCGAGGAAAATATAAAGAGCATCGAGAATTCGATGGTCACTGCTGCGATCGCTACCAAAGCGACTGAAGCAAGGGTCGTAAATCCCGATATAATAACGAACCATTCTGAAGTCCACGAAGAGATTACGGCAGGAAAGGACAGGATTCATCGCCAGCGTCGAAAATGTAGCGGAAGTACTGTACTCGGAAACGAAAGACGATAATCTCTCCCAAGAACGATGGTCGCAAAGTGCAACTGCCACCTGGCGACATGAAGACGAAAGGCTATTCCGAAAAGCGGGAGACGTTCTGAAAGGAATATAATCTGCATGTGACTCGCCAAAAATCAACAAAACAGTAAAGATTGGGCTCCTTGAACTAGAGGAGCTCCTAGATCGCATAAGGCATTATCGGAGAAACGTTAAAGGCTGAAGAGGACCAGAAGGCCGAAGAAGAGCAGAAGGCTAAAGAAGCGCTGGGGGCTAAACCTAAAGGGCACGTGCAGATAGCTCCGCCATCAAAAATCAATAAAAGAATGGCGACTAGCCCAATCGAAGGAGATCGGGATAAAAGAAAGAAGGAAGAGGCACTTGATGGGCGTGGAACGCCAGATCAGAGGTTTCAGATGGTGCTGACAAAAGGAGCGAAGAAAGCCGCAAACAAACTCCTTCAAAAAGTGCTAGAAAACAAAGTTCACACGGAAGCCCATCAAGAAAAAAGGAATTATGATGCAAAACAGAAAGAAAAAACGCCCCGAGAAAGACCCCGGCAACAGGCACTGCTCTTAAACCCCCAGATGGCCGATCCTACGCGGATGTGCTGCGGGATATCAGGGGAAACGTAAGGCCTGAAGATATCAACACTGCGATTAAAGCAGTACGACCAACGCGTTCGGGCCACATACTGGCCGAATTCGGAGCAGAGGCCGACAATAGGGAAGCATTCTGCGACGCAGTCGAGAAAGTCCTCGGCAAAAGCGCAGCTATAGCCTCGCTTGAGCCGATAGTATTGACTGCGTCACGGATTTGGCCGAGGTATAAGAGGCCGTCAAAAGAGAGTTACCTAGCGTGGGCAACGCATAGCCATAATTGAGTTGACCGAAAAGGACGCCGTACAATTTCTGAACAAGGACAAAATGAGAATAGGGTGGGTTGTCTGTAGGATACGGCGAAGAGCAACGCCTCTTCAATGTTTCAAATGCCTTGGCTATGGTCACACCGCACAAGTATGCAAAGAACCCGATGGGAGTTCCCTATGTTACAAATACGGTGAAATGGGACATACCAAGGAAAGTGTACGAAGGAGGCACACTGTATTCTTTGCAAGGATACTGACCCAAGACCGGATCTTGGACACGTCTTGGGATCACGAAAATGCCGGGTTTTCCAGGAAGACCTAGGCAAGGCAAAATCAGAACTTCGATGACCCGCATCCTGCAGCTAAACCTACACCGCAATTCAACCGCCCAAAATCTACTCGGGCAGTTTGCGAGGGACATGAAGGCCGACTTTTTGCTGCTGAGTGAGCAACACCATGATAAAAGTTGAGCATCATGGTATCCTGATGAATTTGGTACTGCCGCCATCTGGATTCGAAATAGTGTTTTCCAAGCGGAGAACTGTGGACGGGGGGATGGTTTCGTGTGGGTTCGGTGCTCAGGGCCCACCTTCTTTAGTGTGTACCTAACGCCGAACGAATCGATATTATCTTTCAAAGCCAAGCTTAATGGTTTGTAGGGCGCTGTCTTGAGCCCAGGCGGCAACGTGCTCGTTGGAGGAGACTTCAACGCTGAAGCAATCGAATGGGGCAAGCCTCAAGCAGATCCGTCGGGGAAACGAATCCTAAAAATGGGGGCAGGACGGCGCTGGTCGTATTAAACACCGGATATACGAGTACGCCGACTTTCCGCCGTATCGGCTGTGAAGGAACCATACCGGACGTGACATTCGCCTCGGAGTCCTTAGTATGGAGGATACATAATTGGAGAGCATTAGAGGACTACTCAGCCAGTGATCATCAGTGCATTCTGCTTGAGATAAGCGATGTTGTCTCCCGACGTCTGTGCTCTCGGTTTTCTACAATTTAATAGAACATCGGAAGGATGGACGTCGCGAGGTTCGTCGAGGTGCTCACAGCAGGTGTCCCGCTGCAGGGAGATTCGGAGGGGACGGAAGAACTGGCAGCTCAAGCATGGTGAAACTTAACTATGAGCATCATTACGACTGCTTGCAACGCTTCTATGCCCCGTCGAAAACCCCGGCACGGCAAGCCCCCAGTGTACTGTTGGTCAACTGAAATCGCTGAAAAACGAAGGGAGCGTCACAAGCCTCGGTGTGAGGCTCAACGGGCACCGAACCGTGACGAGGAATGCAACCGGGTGGCAGCATATAAGTCGGCCAGGAAATGCCTTCGCAAACTGATCAACAACAGCAAGGCTCGCTGCTGGCAAGATCTAGTGAACAATTTGAACAAGAGCCCGTGGGGCACTCTCCCCAGCCCATTCCGTCCGAGTTGTCGCTGCCAGCGGTGAAGGACCTGGGGCTACTGATCGACTCGAATATGATTTCTCTGAGCAAATAAGGGCAACGGCTGAGAAGGCTGCTTCGGGAATATCGGCTCTGAGTCGACTTATGGCCAACGTAGGGGGACCCAGCCCATCCAGAAGACGCCTCTTGATGAGTGCTGTAGGGTCAGTGCTACTGTACGGAGCAGAAGTATGAGGCAAAAGACTCAGTAAGGAGGTATACCGAAAACCCTTGGCACAGATACAGAGAAGAAGAGCACAGAGGATTGCATCTTCGTATCTGACAGTTTCTGATTCGGCGGTGAGAGTTATTGTAGGCTTGATACCTGTTGCCCGCCTTGCTAGAGAGCGCTGAGTCGAAACGAGGGTTAGAGGGCGATGGTTGTCCGCGAGGAGATACAGCGCTCGCTAAACGATTGGCAGCAATCTTAGGTGAATTGCACGAAGGGAAGGTGGACTGCGCGACTCATCCCGGATGTGAAACCGTGGCTAAATCGAAGGCATGATGATGCTGACTTCTATCTGACTCAGCGGGCATGGGTGTTTTCAGTCTTACCTGCACAAGATTGGTAAGTCACGGTCCCCCGATTGTCGGTTTTGCTCAGGAGAGGAGGACAATGCCTGCCACACATTTTTTGCGCGCAATAAAATGGGACAGCCTGCAAAAGGACCTTTACAAGGAGACGGAAGGGCTGACCCCGGATAATATAGGCGCGGTGATGCTCGAATCGGTTGACAAATGGAACCAATTGGCACATTAAGTTCGGGGAGTCCTAAAAGATAAAAGGGACTCACAGCAGCCGGGGGCGTTGGGGCTAGGGGTTCGCTTGTCTAGCACTTCCTCTTCACATCTCCCCTCCTGGTAGGAGGGATCCACCAGCTTGAAGGTGCCTCACGACGTAACAAAACGAGACCTGGCCCGAAGTAATGTGTCAAACGGCCCCAGGCTAGGTTCTCAGGTTGACAGGGAAGGTGTTTAGTGGGTAGTCTCGTCGCCTTCTTGCGAGCATGGGAGTCCCACACTCAATGCGTAAATGGGCATTCACCTCCCTACCATAAAAAAATAAAAATATTTTATTACCTAATTCTAATCAAATTCAATCAAAAAACGTTATCTTATAGTAATACAATGCTAACACAATATTCCTAACCTAAACGTTAGACCTTATCTCTAAACGTAATATAATAAACATAACATATACCTATCCTAATTATTGAAACCTATCCCGAAATTTTAACATGAACAACATTAAATGTAGCAATAATGAGCTGGAACTCAAAAAGAAATAACGAAAAAAATACATAATCAGAAAATAAACAAGAATAATTAAGATATTGTCCTATACGTAGATTGCTCCCTCTCAGCTCGGCCAGCCTCAACGAATCTAGCAAATGACTATCTCCATTGGAATTGTTGGTCTCGTGAACACAAATCCGAAAGATATTTTATCTTCTTATCGGTGGCCCATCTATATACGTGGGTGGCCCGGCTATTATCGATTCATGTTCAAATATATGAATGCTTCAGATGGAATGAAGCCAGTAGCAAGACAAGGCTCAATATACCCGTCTGTAGGGTGGAACGGCTATGAAATCCAGGGGTTTACACTCACAGTTACAGATCTTGCGATGATTCCGAAGAAGCCTCAATACCAAGATATCGACTCTCGTCACTTTAGCAGTTTGATAAATGTTTCTATTGGATATATATTGCTTCCAATCCGTCTCAGGCTTTCTGTACAAACCAGTACATGCAAGAAGACATTTCCTTTCGAAAACTTCCATAGTATTAGCACTCTGGTTGTACCAGATCTGACATCCATATGTTAAAACTGGTCTAAGCAGGGTTTTGTAACAGATACCTTTGATCTTTGGAACAATGTATTTGGAAAGAAAGAGTTGTTGAAGGGCCAGGACTACTTTTTGTACTTTACTGAGCATGATTTTGACATATTCAGTATAGTACATACAGGGTGCGTACCATAGAGCTCTAAGATATAGAGTGGCTAACATTCTGTAAACGCCTGTACATGAGCGTCTGAAAAATTGATTTGTTATCTTTTTCCCCTTTCGTAGCTGCTTCACCTTCGGCAATTTTCGGAACTTCCATATTTCGAATGCTAAATATATTACAGCTTAAATGATGAGAAATTTTATATTTTTAAAAAGCCCGCCCAATTATCTCTTTGCACAACAACTCAAACATATTGCCTACAAGTTTCTTTAGCCCTTAAATGGGAAATTTACCATTAAATTATTAAAAACCCTAAAAGGATGATACTTTTCTCGTGAAATTTAAATATTAACATCTAAACTTTGTCGCCACATTAATTAGAGGCAATAGAATCTTATTCAAATTTTGTGGGAGAATGAGGCATTCTTGCCATGCAAAACATACATTTTTATTGATAAAATTTAATTTGAAATCAATGTTTATAAATTTTAATGCCATGAAAATATTCGAATACATTCGTAATTCCCATCTCACACTGAGCTGAATAAACAGTTAGATAAATAATTCTACTTGAAGGTATGCGCACGCTTAAAAAGTATATGGCCATGGTTTTTTTCTAATATTTTGATGAAATCGAATTACCGGCGGTTGGGTATACTCTAAATTACCAGAAATTTTACTCCTCAAAATGCTAAATCATCGAATATCTACAAGAACCAGTTTGAAAGATATTTATTTGTTAGCTCTTTTTTAATTTAATGTTGGTAGAAAAATATACATGCACCTTTAATTCATCGAAACCATTTTTCATATTTCAGTTCGAGAAATGCTCGCGTTTTTTCGATTGCAGCCGAATTGAACGAATTGTCAAAACAAGACTAATAATCTGTGTTTTGATTGATGTTCGGTGTGATTTACGGGCAATTTTTATAAGTTACTTGTGTCGGACAAATTGTTCAGCAATAAAAATTACAAATCGTGAGTGCTATTTAATTTGTGATTGTGGAAGAGTGCGAGAACAAAAGTGACAGTGATTTTTAAAGACAAATATCGACAATGAAGTGTGTCATTTTCACTTGCAGAAATTAAACTTGTTCGCGGCCATCCGGGGTGTCGTTTCATAAGTAAATTTAAGATAATTAATGAATTTTTTACTTTCGCGTTGATTACGTCAAAATAGATGCCTTTTTCAATAATAATGTAGAAATTATTGGTTTGTCGGTCAATAATATTGTTTACAAAGGCGTGGCTTAATCTTCGGCTCGAGCTTTTGACACTCACCTGAATTTTTTGTGCGCTAACTTTTCGCGAACCCATTGGCATAGTTCAAAAGTTGTATTCGTAGGGGCAATATAGATTGTGTCAAATAGTTTCGCTCAGTATTTAGTATAAAAATAAAGATCAATGATTTTTACAAGTGTAAAGTTCCGCTGACTACTTACATCTATTAAAGTTATAATGGTTGTTAATATTGAAATTAATCTCAAGTATCCGATGATAACAGCTTTCCTGGAGACGAACCCAGAAGATCAATTTGGATCAAGCGATTAGGAAATGCAATCCCAACTATGAAAAAACACAGTGTGATCTGCAGTAAACATTTCAAAGAAGAGGATGTGTTTCGATATCCCTCTAAAACTGTTTTGAGGAAAAATGCACTTCCTGAATTATTCGTCTCATTTGAGCAAACAATCGTAAGATATAATTTTTACAGTAACATAATATACAAAATATTTCCTATTCTCAGAATGTTCCTGGAATTATGGAAAGTGTTGCTTCAAACAACAGTAGCATCACATCTTTGTCCCTGGAATGTTTTCGATCCGATAATCACATGGTAGGTTTATCAACACTTTTAGGGATTTCTATCAAATTGAGTTTTAAATGGCATAAATCGAAACATGAAATACTTTTAGGTTTTCCCAGAAATCCATGAACCTGAGACTAGGGAAATAGTTTTTGGAAGTGGGATAAGCTCTAGCCACCAGTTTTCAGAAACAAATGTAAGTCTCAAGTATACGTGCATTTTTCAAATACCCCCTTGTAACGGTTTCCTACCTCCGTCTCGTTCGATCGCAATTAGAACCGACCTCTCATCGGTTCGAGACGTGCAGTCTTGGAAGTGACAACGGGCTGTACCCTTCAGGTCAACAAGTCCGGTCACACTTAGTCTACTCCGTGGTGGCTGCTTGTAGGCTAGCTAGTTCGGAGAGGAGTTTCGGTCGCGGGTCTTACGCGAGCAGACTAAGTCCGAGTTACGTAACTCAGCCACCGATTCACATGCCCGATTTACAAACGCGTCAACAACTACTCATCCAGAACAGGAAACCTACGTTGCGTTAGTTCTGGAGGTGATCTCTTCACAGATCTCAATTCAAAATACTACAAAATCTAAAACCATAGGCGCGTTACCGAATCACCGACGCGGTACCAGAAAACAAGCTAAGCTACCTCAAGTCCAAAGTAACCTACTCTAATCAAAAAAAAAAAAAAAAACGAGCGCAAACAGGGGTACCGCGGACCGTAACCGAAATCAATCATCCGCAGATTATAAAAACATAACCCCCTTCGAGACTTACTTACCCTCGGTCATCACTTCCGCTGTAAAAGAAAGAGCGTGCGGAACGGAAAGGCTTATGGCTCCTTTAGTACTTCATTTTATTACTCCTTGCTTATCTATTATATTCATTTACAATAATTAAGCTAAGGTTTTCCTATAAAATACATTAAATATAAACATTTGCTCTTCGGATATTTAAAGAAAGGAATTTTTTTTCATATCTTTAATTGTATTCACATATGAGCGCTTTAATATATTTTCGTTAATATTACTATTAAAAATTACATTACATCCTTTTTATCCGATTAATTCTATCTATCTGGTTCACAAGGATGGTTTCGCAAAAAAAAAAGTTTTAAGAATTCAAAGACATAAATTTAATCAATCAGAATAATAAATACGATAGAAATTTAAGTGCACACAAAACGCTTGTTTCTTTTCTTCAAAACTTTGTAAAATATACAACTAGGCTTTACTTAAATTAGCAAAATGATGTCGAATTATTTCATACCTTGCAAATTATTATCTTCTATTGCGCTTCATTTTTAGTCTCGAATTACTCTTCTTCTAATTATTTTCATGAAAAACTTTCGAGCGGAAATATTTTGTAATAAAAGTCACTCAAAAAAATAGAACCTAACATCGATGTAAATATAAAATCAAACAATTTCATTAACTTCTAGTTATTAAGCGTTTTCGTTCTTGTAATCCTACTAATTATGGTGAATATAAATCCAAGAGAAATGCCTACACTTGTGTAACATTATTATATTAATAACTTTCTTATTCGCTCAGACTCAGCTCACTACCTATATAGATCTCAGTTCTAAACGCTATATGCTATACGCTAAATATACTATTTACTAACTGCTTTTTTGCATCATTATCGCTACCATCGTAATTCTAAAATATTCAAAATATTTCCATGAACAACCGAACAGCCATTTCAAGAGAATAGTACATTACACTATCCAAACGACACAATCGCGGATTTTTTTAAATTTACGAGTACGAATCTGATTTACAATTCTTCCAATGTTTGTTTTGAAAATTTTCATACACCGTCCACGATTTCATGCGACTCTAAGATTATGTATTGTAAAAACATCCAAATTGAATCATAGATGATATTATGCAAAGTTGAATATGCAAAGGATAAAGCGGTAATATTAAAGCATGTGCGCTCTGTGTGCTTAATACGAGTTATTGTTCCTTTTTTTTTTCAACGAAATGAGCACATCAAAATATGTTATTGTACAGGGTATTGGAACTTTAAATAATAGGACATAGGATGCGTAAGATATATCTATCATCACATTATATTACACTGCTAAAAACATTATTTATGTCTGTTGACCGTTTGCGTTTCAATCAAACGGAATTGTCGTAATTCATAATTAACTTTGACCTTATACGCAATTTTTAATTCCTTAATACTTTCGCATCTCTTACTAATAAGCATTTGTTCCATATGAATATTTGTTTGAACAATCAGATAAACTTGATACTATTTTAAAGTTTAGAGTAGTATTCTGAAAGTATAGTCTTGACAGACAAATTAAGGATAGAATACAATTTTCAAATAAAGCTCAATATATTAAACTTAACTCACTACACTCCATCCGCTGAGAAAGACAAATTTATTCACATTAAAAAATTAAAGAAACTCATGCAACTTTATGTATATCTATGTTTATCTATACATGCACTTAAATTATCCAAAAATTCCCTAATATTTATATAATGGGAAAACTTAACTTTTGCAGTCATTGTACCCGTTAATCATTAGGAGGAAACATATACGCGAATTACTTTAAGCATTTATGTTTTCTAAACGGAGGATTTTGTGAATTTAAATATTTTTTTTTACTTTTTAAAAAATATATATTTAGTCTACCTTTCATCCGTCATCTTTTTTTCTCTTATCTAAATTAGAAACAACCTTTCCCAAAAAATCAACCAATTATGGGCACTGCCATTATCTTTGAAACAGAAGAGCCACAATGTGGGCAAATAAATCCTTGATCCGCCATCAAATTTCCTTCTAAACAATAATAACAAAATATATGTCCGCATCACATATGGTGAGGGAGACTTGGTCGATCTCCACAATAGACACATATAGTTCTCACATTCATAACAGGCATTATTGTCTTAGTGTTTAAGAATTCTGTTTTTCTTCCAAAAAACCTCTGCATTCCTTTGCAACTTCTTGTAATTAAGTAGAGGAAGCACAATCATTAGAAGTTCCATAAATCCATTCCATATTAGTTCCCTTGTGATATGACTATAGCCAACATCACGTCTCCTGCTACTATGCGACGTAATATAATCCAATCCAAGTAGAAAATCTATCAATGTGGGTTTCTTTCCCGATTTTAAAAAACGAACGAAGTTTATCACTGCCAGGATAAGCAATGTGTTTGCCGTCCACGAAAGTGCGGTATTAATCCACTCTTTTCCAACAAACCGATGATCAACATTCTGTTTTGCATATTTCGGTAGTATTGTGAGTATAAAATGCAAACAAAGCCTTGATCGGGTTAATTTATTTTTACCGTAGC
Organism: Odontomyia ornata; assembly: GCA_963969285.1. Taxonomy (NCBI): domain Eukaryota; kingdom Metazoa; phylum Arthropoda; class Insecta; order Diptera; family Stratiomyidae; genus Odontomyia; species Odontomyia ornata. Next base: position 193,881,288 of record OZ017740.1, on the reverse strand, counting down.
AAATTAAAAGCAATTGTTGACCAAACGATGCAAATTGTTTGCCGATGGATCCCAGCCAAACAGCTGATTGAAGCAGTAGTTCAAATTCTGGTTGCAACCGGGCAAGGATTGATGGCGAAAGACTCTGGATCGTAGAAAAGAATTGCTCCCGTAAAATCTTTATGATATCCTTGTCAAATTGTATGGCATCAAACTGGTTAACACGTGCTACATAACTACTTTTACTATGGCTACTCTAACCTGGAATTAAGTCGCCTGCCTATTTCACTCTGCTGTATCCGTCACTCGAATCATCTGATGACCGCGTATTAATGGGCATTGCGGTAGATTCGAAATGTGTTTCTCCAAGCCGCTCGCTATGTATTTTTTTTCCTGTCCAATGCAGCTTGACTCCCAAAACACGGTTCATAGGCTCGCCAAGTCCTCTATTTGCTACCTCCTCCTGTGGATAAATTCAGATTGCGTTATATGCACGCCACGCTAATTTTTTCCCGGACTTACCGCTAATCCGCTAACCCTCGCGAGAATTTTTTTCGACGGACAGCTAACCGGCGAACACGTTCTGCCTGTTTGACATTTGGATGGCAACTCGTGGGAGCCATTGCCAGATAGATATGCTTCGAAATGTATCAGAGTTTTACTTCAGCGGCTCACATTGACAGAAAATATTTTTCCACAAATATAAATATTTGAAGAAAAAGATTTTCGGCGCAATGATGGCTGCACGAAAGATAAAGTCTGCTTGCCTTTCGAAGTCATACATATCTGGCCGGGTGCCAGGGTTCGGGATCGGAATCACTCCGATTCCCGGGCGTAGGCGTCACATTACACCCTAAACAAAAAATAATACTCAGGCGACACTGAATATCACAGAGGGAATGGATACTGCAAGTGAATTCATCGAAAACAAATTTGACGTAATGAAGTTTATGCTAAATTTTTGCCCAGATTTTCATAAGTATTTTTGTAGGTTGCGCCTAACCAAATCAAAGACGATAATAATGGACTTTCAAAAGTAAGTTTCGTGTATATTTTCAAGGTTATTGGGGCTTTTGTATTTGTTTTTATGTTTTGAATTTCCAATCTCCAGCAAAAAATGAGCATATGATTTCAAGCATTTTTATATTAACACAAAGACAATATGGGCCCACATCTCAAATAAATCACTTATGTTGCTGAAAGCAAAGTATTTAATAACTTCTTTGTTGCGAATTAAAAATTCACGTTTATTTTATCAGCCCGATTAAAAAAGTATAAGGTTTATTTAATGAAAAGATAATCTGTAAATTGAATCAGATCTCATAATTTTTGCTGGATAATCTGTGTTTAGATGTGCCAGTTTTTGTAGCATTCACTGTGTTTAGATTATCGTGGAATATATGCAGGGTACATTTAGCTAGTTACGAATTTATTCTTAAGAAAATCTACATTTATATAGGATTTAAAAAGTAAGTGCCAATTGCCAACGTAATTCGCTGCTTGAAATCAAAAGGCTACATACAAATAAATGATTCAATGGCAAAGTATATAGTTCACCTTGTTAGTTGCCATATGTTTAAGTTGTGCCGCAATGCATCGGCAGACCTGAAAATTTTTAAAGGTCAAGACAACAATAGCATTAATTGGGAATATATCGTTTCATTGCTTGAGCTACAGGAAAATGAAGGGCTGCATCTTGGTAATAAATTAAGAAAGGCGCACATTTATTTCCATTCTCAAAAAATGAAAGTTCGTTTGGCTGCACAAACTTTCAGCAACTCAGTTGTGGATGCTTTAGATTTTTGTAGGGTGTCTTTACTGTTGGAACAGTTCACTGGTAGCCAAGCAACAGCAAATTCCATTCGTATCTTCAACCAAATATTCGACATTTTAAACTCGAGAAAACTGTCAGCATATCCTCCATCATAACAAGCTCTATGTGAGAAAAATGTAGAACTCATTTATGCCTACTGTTGTGATTATGTTAAGTACATAAAAGAATTGAAACTCCTTTCTGGTACACTAGTGATTGAATCGAAGAGAAGTGTAGAATTTATAGGCCTTATTGTTGGCTTACAGAATATAAAGATTTTGTACGAGCGTTTCATTTTGACAAAAACATAGAAATTTATTCCCCTATACAAGTTCAGTCAAGATCATCTAGAATTATTTTTCGGTTCAATACGAGCAGGCTTAGGAAATAACAATAATCAAACAGTAAGACAGTTCATATCTCGATAGAAAAAAAATTTATTTCGCACCCAGATTAAAGATGGATGAATGGACAACTGCATTTCATTAGAATACATCCCTATGTTAAATGTAAAAAAAATTGTACTCTGAGTCAGATCAATTTGAGTGCCGAACGCACTTCAATGATTGAAGAAATTTCTTTCGATGAGAATTTAGCGAATGACAAATTTATTGCGGAACACAACTTTGCTACACAATTGGAAAAACTTTCATCATATGCGGACCATGTTGTGGAATATATAGCAGGTTTTGTTGTTTTCAGATTATTCCACGTTCTCAAATGCACTGAATGTTTTGCTGCAATACAAGGTAAAGTTAATGCGAACTCTTTAATCAAATTTAAAAACAATGGAGGTTTGAAAGCGCCATCTCAAAGTGTTGTAGAAATTTGTAAAAGGACCGAAAAAGAAACAAGAAGAGTTCAACGATGCAATAGCCAAGGGGTTCTCAATTAGGAATCTTTTGACAGAATATCTATCACAGTTCAAAAAAAAAAAATGCATTGGAAATAATTTATTCTAAGATAAGTCGAAGCACATGCTGGAAACAATGTGCTATAGCCTGCTAATCAAATTAGTTACAGAAAAATATTTTCAAACTACATATTATTTCATCGCTAAGAAATCGTCAGAAAAAATATCTCCTCGACAGAAATGTAATGAATTAATTCATTTTAAAGGAATGTAGAGCCTACTTCTGAAACGTTTGTCCCCTTTTTTAAGCACTTCAATTTTTTCCTTTCTAAGGCCAGTGCCTTAATTCCAAAGCCGGTCCCAAGCCCGGAAAAGGAAGAGGGAGGTGTGGTATAATGATTTAATCAATGGTTGAGATAAAATTAGTTGCATTTTCGTTTACATTCAAACGACTAAGAAACTACAAAGCATTTTTTTAAATATTGCTTAACTTTTGTCTGATTTTGATACTTGCAAATAACTCATACGCTCCTATTGAGCCTCAGGATTGTAGAACGAATCAATAATGCGTGTCGTTTATTTTGTAGTTTAAAACGGAGCTTCATAATTTTTATTGATTTCATATTCATGCATGTTTCAAGTTTTCAAAATTAATGCAAATCCAATATGGACGTTTGAGTAAACGTTTTCGAGGCTACTCTTTTTAAGCTAAAGCTTGTTAACATGAATTCAACTTATTACTAACAAATTATTTACCCGAGAATATTTCCAGGAAGCAAACATATTCGATGCATTCCTACAGCGCCACAAATGCATAGATTGCTACAGGTTCGTTGCCCCAAAATATCTACGCCACTGTTGAAAATTTTTTGGTATTTGTAAATTTTTTCCAGTGTTTGTAAAAAGGGGGCGCTTACGACGCAAAAGTGGCTTATCATCCTCTATATCTTATAGCTCTATGGTGCGTACGGTATTTGAGGACAACTTGAGAGTAAAATTAATCAGCTTGTATTTTTAACAAAATTTAATGAAATTTCAAGAATTTTTTATACAATGTTAAATTAATATATGGCTATAAAGTTATTCAATAAAATTGCCATTAGCAGCAATAACCTCTTCGATCCGGGTCCGGCAACGATTACATGCCCGAATCAAATGCTCCTTGTTCATATTGACCATAAGGGCATTAATAGCAGTCTTCAGCGAGGATATGGTAGTATGAGGACGCTTATTGGTCTCGCGCTCAACTACGCCCCATAGGTAATAATCCAAAGGATTAAGGTCTGGGGACCCCGCAGGGGGAATGCTGGTCGACAGGAATACTCTTGCAGGCGAGCATTTTTGGGGAGTTCCGCCCCCACGTACCCGAGGAAATTCCCGCAGGGGAAATGCCGGTCGACAAGAGCACTCTTGGAGGCAAGCATTCTTTGGGGAGCGCCGCCCCCACGGATCCGAGGATATGGGGGGCGCCGTGAAGTTCCCTCCTGGGATGACAGGTAACGACTCTGATTGGATCTGGACTACGCTTTGGACAACGGGCTGGAATTGATGCTTTTGGCTGGCGGATATGATGGTTTGGACCTAGTTGCTTTCAACAGTAGCGCCGAGGTGACACTCGTGTGTGAACGGCTCCAATTCAACTATCATACCGTCTCCGTCCCGGTTAAACCTTGGCAGGCCTCGGAGTACGTTCGAAGTTCGCACCATTGGGTTGGTGGTGTAGGTTCGGTTGAGACGGACTCCCGATTAGCGCTGGTCTGGCTCTGAGCACTTGTCCCCATAAGGGCTTGTGCCAACCCTCGCATGGCCTCCCTGCTCTGCAAAGATAACCATGGGACCAAAAAGGCGACAACACACACGAACGGAGATAACGGCTCCGATGGGGGGACACAATAAAACTGGAGCAAACAAAATCAAGAGATCAAAAAAATCCACAAAAAACAAAAAATAATAACAACGACGACGCAACCAGCGGTTGCAGCCACGATGTTAACAGTACATCGAGAGTCGTACTAACGAAGACAAAAATGACGAATAATACAATGACAGTGAAGACGGACGAAAAACGGAGATTAGCAGACAGTCTGCTTCAGACTGAGATTCCTGCGGCGTTCGGGCGCAGCCAAAAAATTATGCGAACGACAGAGCGTCCTATTAAGGAAAAGCGGGAAACTCTGCAGGACGCTTCAGGTGTTCGAGTGGTGGAAAAAAATACAAAGAGCATCGAGAACTCGATGGTCACTGCTGTGATCGTTACCGAAGCGACCGATGCAAGGGTCGCAAATCCCGACATAGTAAAGAAACATCCTGAAGCCAACGAGGAGACCAAGGCACGAAAAGTAACGAGTGACCAGACAAATAAAGCGACGTTGTGTGATTGCACCGCCAACGTCGAAAAGGTAGCGGAAGTACTGCATTCGGAAACGGAAAGCGATAACCTCTCCCAAGGATGGTTGCAAAGTACAATTGCCACCTAGCGATACGAAGAAGAAAGGCTATTCCGAAAAGCGGGAGATGTTCTGAAAAGAATACAATCTGCATGCGACTCCCCAAAAATCAGCAAAGCAGTAAAGGTTGGGCTCCTTGAACTAGAGGAGCTCCTAGATCGCATAGGGCATTATCGGAGGAGCTGGGTAAAGGCCGAAGATGAGCAGAAGGCTAAAGAAGCGCTGGGGGCGAAATCTAATGGCCACACGTAGATAGCTCCACCAGCCACACGTAGATAGCTCCACCATTAAAAGTCAATAAAAGAATGGCGTCTAGCTCAATCGAAGGAGATCGGGATAAAAGAAGGAAGGAAGAGGCACTTGATGGGCGTGGAGCACCAGATCAAAGAAACTCCTTCAAAAGTGGCACAACGTAAAGTTCGCACAGACGTTCAACAGGAAAAAAGACCTTGACGCAAAACAGGAGAGACAGAAGCCCCGACGAAGACCCCGGCAGCAGGCACTGCTCGTAAGACCCCAAGATGGCCGATCCTATGCGGAGGTACTGCACGACAGCAGGGGAAAGGTAAAGTCCGAAGACACCAACACTACCATTAAAGTAGTACGAACAATGCGGTCGGGCCACATACTGGTGAAATTCGGAGCAGAGGCCAGCAATAAGGAAGCATTCTGCGACGCAGTAAAGAAAGTCCTCGGCAAAAGGGCGGCTGTAGCCTCGCTCGAGCCGATGGCAACGAACAAAATAAGAGGCATTGACTGCGTGACGGATCTGGCTGAGGTAGAAGAGGTCATCAAAAGGGAGTTCCCTAGCGTGGGAAGGATCAACACGAGACTGACACCAGAAAACAACAGGGGACAACGCATGGCCATAGTTGACTTGACCGAAAAGGACGCCGAACAATTCCTGAACAAGGGCAAAGTAAGAATTGGGTCTTGGGATCAGGAAAATGCCGGGTGTTTCAGGAAGCCCTAGCCAAGGCAAAATCAGAACTTCGATGACCCGCATCCTGCAGCTAAACCTACACCGCAATTCCACCGCCCAAAATCTGCTTGAGCAATTTGCGAGGGACATGAAAGCCGACTTCTTGCTGCTGAGTGAGGAACACCATAATAAAGGTCCTGCATTATGGTATTCTGACGAAACTGGTACTGCCGCCATCTGGGTTCGGAACAGTGATTTTCAAGCGGAGAGTTGTGGCCCCCGTCCGTGTTTCGTATGGGTTCAGTGCTCAGGGACCACTTTCTTTAGTGTATACCTAACGCCTAACGAATCGATATCATCTTTCCACGCCAAGCTTAATGCTCTGGAGGGCGCTGTCTCGAACGCAGAGGGCAAAGTGCTCGTTGGGGGAGACTTTAACGCGAAAGCAATCGAATGGGGCATGCCTCAAACAGATCCGCAGGGAAAACGAATCCTCTTCGTACTAAACTCCGGAAATACGCCGACTTTCCGCCCTATTGGCTGTGAGGGAACCATACCGGACGTGACATTCGCCTCGGAGTCCTTACTACGGAGGATACATAATTGGAAGGTATTAGAGGACTACTCAGCCAGTGATCATCAGTGCATTCTGCTTGAGATAAGTGATGTTGTCTCCCGACGTCCGTGCTCTCGGCTTTTTACAACTGGATGGAACATCGGAAGGGTGGACGTCGAGAGGTTCGTCGAGGTGCTCACAGCAGGTGAGCCGCTGCAAGGAGCTTCGGAGGGGACGGAAGAACTGGCAGCTCAAGACGAGGTGAACTCTACTATGAGCATCATCACGACTGCTTGCAACGCTTCTATGCGTCGCCGAAAACCCCGGCACGGCAAGCCGCCAGTGTACTGGTGGTCGCAAGTTTCGACGTGAGGCTCAGTGGGCGCGGAACCGTGACGAGGCATGCAACTGGGTGATAGTATATAAATCGGCCAGGAAATGCCTTCGCAAACTGATCAACAATAGCAAGGCTCGCTGCTGGCAAGACCTAGTGGACAATGTGAACAAGGATCCGTGGGGCCTTGGCTACAAGCTGGTCATACGGAAGCTTGGTGCCCTACGGAAGCCTTGTATACATGACGCGGAAAAGATGGACGCGATAGTGCGGGGACTCTTCCCGCCCATCCCGTCCGTGTTGACGCTGTCCATGGTGAAACAGCAGTCGAGTGTCCACTCTTCACACAGCCGGAACTGGAGGAGGCAGTCCTCTCATTGAAAGCGAGGAAGGCTCCAGGTCTAGATGGTGTTCCGGCTGAGGTATTGCGGCTCTTCTGTCACCATTGTCCTGACTTGCTGCTCAGCACATTCAACGCTTGCCTACGGGACGGGATTTTCCCGGTACGATGGAAGGTGGCGAGGCTCGTGCTGATCAGTAAGGGGAAGGGAAATCCCGAATCGCCATCTGCATACCGCCCGTTATGCATGCTAGACACGGCTGGGAAAGTGCTAGAGAAACTCATCAAGGGAAGACTCACTGATGCGATTCGTGCTGCTGGGGACCTATCTCCTCGGCAGTACGGCTTTAGAGCAGGCGGTTCTACCATTGATGCGATTGCAGAGATGGTGAACGCGGTCGAAAAGGCAGAGGCATATAGTCGCAACAAGCGACGGATCGTCCTGTTGGTGACACTCGACGTCAGGAACGCCTTCAACTCCGCTAGATGGGTGGATATTCTGGATACGCTGGAGAACTATTTTCAAGTTCCAGAATATCTAATGCGACTTTTGAGGAACTACCTAAAGGGCCGAAGCCTGCTCTACGACACGACACAGGGCCAACGAAGGATGGAAATTACATCGGGTCTTGCCCAGGAACTTAGGCTAGGTATGCTAATGCGCCGAGTGAGGGACTGGATGACTGCTTACGGGCTCAGTTTAGCACTGGTGAAAACCAAAGTGGTCATCTTGACAAAAAAGAGAATCCCTAGAGTAAGGATGATCAGTATTGGAGATATACCAATCGTTTTTGCGTGTACCACACGGGTCAAGCTGCGAAGGGAACTCTACAGGGAGACTGGAGAGCTCAACCCGGATAATGTAGTCGCGGTGATGCTCGAATCGGTTGACAAATGGAACCAGGTGGCACATTATGTTCGGGCAGTCCTAAAATATAAAAGGGGATTATAGCAGCCGGGGGCGCTGGGGCTGGGAGATCACTTTTCTGGTACTTCCTCTTCCCCTCTCCCCTCCCGCTAGGAAAGGGATCCCCCAGCTTGAAGGCGCCTCACGGCATAACAAAACGAGACCTGGCCCGAAGTAATGTGTCAAACAGTTCCAGGCTGCGTTCTCAGGTTGACAGGAGAGGTGTTTAGTGGGAAGTTCAGTCGCCTTCTTGTGAGCATGGGAGTTCCACACTCTGTGCATAAATGGCATTCACCTCCCTACCACAAAAAAAGTCTGGGGAGTGAGGCGGCCATAGGTTCGGTGTTATGTGGTCATGAACATTTTCGGCCATCCAATCTTGTGTCGCCATCGGTTTATGTGAAGGAGCAGAGTCTTGTTGAAAAATGTCTATCCAGGGTTTCACTACCGCCTCCAAAACCTCGATGTATGCAGTAGAGTTCACTCGAAGTACTTGAGTAAAAAAAGTATGGTGGCATAACTTGTCCTTCGTTGCTGACAATACCTAAAACCATAACGGTGGCTGGAAATTTTGTGTGCATAACAACAGGAACCTCCGTAGGATTTGAACATAGCCACCTGTCATTTCTGCGATTGGTCTTTTGATCTCGGTTAAAAATTTTTTCGTCGGAAAAAAACCATAACATTTTGGGCGCCTCAGGGTGTTTGATTTTGTTTAAAAGACGTTTTGATTGGAGAACTCGCTAATCCCGTGTTCGTTCCGACATTAACGCATCGCGTAAGACTTATACCGATGGTCTTCGTGGACAACTTTACGAATAAGGCACTCAGAAATATGAAGCTCACTCGCAAGGACCCTTATTGATTTTGAAGGGTCCTCGTCTATGATCGCTTGCACTTGCTCTAAAAATTCTGCAGATCGGACAGTGTTGGAACGTTGTTCGTGCTTTTTGCGTTTTGCAACCGATTCTTTTTCACCTCTTGCAATTAAGAAAATTAGAGATCTCTAAATCTGTATGGTTCGCACATATAGCGACGATGACAGCATATCTCGTCACTTCTTGAGTGATGTTGTAGTCCGCCATTTCTTATCTGATAAGGAAAGAAAATTTAAAAAAATTCGCGAAGTTATAGTCATATTTATGCATGTCCTCAAATACCGTACGCACCCTGTATACTGATCGAGATGAACACTGAGGTATCGAACACAGGATTTATGTGGAACCCGTTCTGAACTACCCTCACCAGCCATAATGTGGAAATCCTTCCAACTACATTTCAGCTCTTGACTGACCCCCTGCAGCGCTTCACACTTCTGGGCATTGATTTTCATTCGCCAATTACCACTGTACAGCTGCACATCATTGAACATTTTTAAAGATTGCTCTGAACTATTGTAGCTTTTCGGTCTGCCGTATAGATGTTCAGATCATCAGCAAACGCTACGAATGATCTCATCGGTGAGACGATAAAATTAAAGCCGTTCAATAGCTTGCGAATGAATAATGAGAAAAGCAGAGGCGTAGTAACTGTTCCCTGCTGTAGACCATTCAAGACCTTGAATTCGCGCATTATCGTCAGATTTCCATCAGTTACAACAAATGATTTCCCGTATAACATATTACACATCATAGCGAAAAGGCGTCTGGGGAACCTGTCCTGAATGAGTTTAAAAATAAGTCCATTCAACCACACCGTTTCGAAAGCTTTCTTCATATCGATGAGACACACTCCAACACATTATCTGTTGTTTAATTTCCAACAGGTGTCTTTGGTTACTTTCGATATCGCATGTATGGTCGAATGCCTGCTACGAAAATCAAAATTTGGCATCAACTCATATTTCTCAATGTGGGCGTTTAATGCGTTGTTTAGTATCACTTCAAACACCTTGCTGATGAAGTTAGGCAGCAAGCTGATTGGGCGATAGCTTTTACGGCTCGAAGATTCTTTTCTTCAAGATTGGAAATACCTTAGCCTTTTTTCACTCATTTGGGAAATATCAATTGCTCAACATGTTGTTGAACAATATGCAATAATTCCTAATAGCTAGCAACATCAGGCAAATGTCGGCGAAATATATTTGGAACCCCGTCAATACCACATGATTTCTTGTTGTTTATCCTGTGAAATATGAAATAAAAGTCATCATACCTGACAAAATAATCAAGATTCATGCTCGGCATGAGGTCAGATGTTAGTGTTTCATTGAAATGAAGAATTGATTTGCCGTTCAGGCTTCATTCATTTGAAGTCGGAAACTTTTGCTTGAACGACGTCTGGAAGTATATGGTTCCTTCTCTCAGAGTTTGGTAGGTGAACCAATTCAAAATGAGGTCCAATCAGGGCAAGTTTCTGCAATCCCTCACATATGATCCTGTTTCTATTTCTATCCGAAGTCGTACTATCAATTTCGATACCATATGTTCACTCGAGACTTCTTACAGAATAAGCTTTTCACTTTCGCAAAAATGCCATCTGGATCCTGTGGGCTAACACCCCTCAGTTTTTCCACCCATTGCTTTCCGGATATTCTTCAGGTGTAATTTCAACGAAGCCAATGAGGGACGGTTGTAGTCCAAACATCGCCAATAAATACTGTTGACGCGTTTGAGAAGAAGAGTTTTCAACTTTTTTAACCATGCGATGGCTGGTGTTTAATATCCTTTCATATTGTTGCGATATTTAATCTTGGGAACTACTTTCTCAATCTCATCTTCTCTAACTTCGACAAATAGAGATCTATTTCATTGTTAGATCGATTCCTGTCATTAGGAACCATTGAGCAAGCGTTGCCGTCATCAGAACGAGGGCATTGCTTCTGGTAATCCCGATTAAACTTCTTTTGAAACTTTCCCCAATCCGTTTTTTTTTTTAATTCAACCGATGATTTTCATGTTGAACTGGAATGAGCATCCCTTTGATGATTGATTTCCATTACGATTGCGTTATAGTTGCTATCGTAAGGAAGCACCTGCAATTTCAGTTGAGGACTATTAAAGCTGAATTCAAGTCTTGCGTCAGCAATGCAGAGGTCCAAATATGAATTTGTCCTAGGGTATGTTGGGAGCTCCGACCCATATAGATTGCACCTGTATTCAATTTGGTTCTCTGTCATCCACGATTTCAGGAATACACCTCTGGGATTATTGTTGGCGTTCAGTCATGATGTATGCTTGGCATTCAGATCACCAGCAAGAATATAATAACTATGCAGCCTATTCAATTCGAGTATTTCAAACAAGGAATTGAGCTCCTCGTTGCATAGGCAGAGATAACGAATAGTTTATCCCCACCTTGCTGTGAAATTTTGATAACGGACACTACAAGAGATTAAAATTTTTTGAATTCGACTTTTTCAATTTTTTGTAAACGATATGGAGAAGCATGTTGTCAGGCTTTTGCTTGACAAAGAATTCCAAGCAACAGTCACGTCGATGTTGACTCACAATGAAGTTAACGTTAATCGAGATGAGATGTAACATATCCATGGGAATGCGACTGGTTGACTATTTTGAGGCATTTGAAAACCCTAAACGCTGAAAAGCAAAGTTAATTTTTGAATCCTATTTATCAACTCTCTCCGATAAAGAATGAAGTTACTGGTGAATTTTAAATAGCAGCTCATTATTACCACTTACATTATTCATATTCTTTACATTATTGTCTGCTGGTCCTCTAGCAGCAAGTGCAAATGACACCCCGGGCTTGACGAAGTTGGTAGGTATCACACTGCGGTGTACTTGAGTTTGTTTTGGAGTTAATTTTACTTTTGCATCTTCATACCGGGGGCATCCTCGATATGATGTTGGATGACCAAAGACACCGCAGTTCACACAATATAGTTTTTTCTTTTGGCTCCGTCTGACCCAATTTGCATGGACATCTTTACACTTTACACATCTGTATTTCATGGCAAAATTGGCAGCCCAATGAGCGAATCTTTGGCACCTATAGCACTGGTTGACCTCGCTCATCTGGAGGCGTTCCTACCTCACCACTCGGAAGTTCAAGTACCTTATTTTTTGAAGGGCACTTGGACTGCTTTTGCTCGAAATATGGACTAAGTAAAAAGGCAAATTTTTACGTTCGACAATCGATCTCCTTGTTGCGAAGTCTTTAACTGCAATAAATTCTATTACTGACGCAACTTCTTGAAGCAACAGGAGGAAATCGACTGTGTCCTCTCCGCAGTCCAGACCCTTCAACAAAAAGCTCTGGTTTTTTTTCGCTCTTGGGGATGTACGTGAAGTGCGGAACTTCTTCAGAATTCAAGGCACTTTTTGCTGTCTGAAAGTCAACCAGTGACAGTTTTTTTTAAGGAAAACGTAGTGGTACTTCGGTACTAGAGTCCCACGGACAGGAGCAGTGGGGTGTTGTGAAACACACCATAAATCACTTCACGTGATTTGTAGCTTCTGCTCTCCTTTGTTTTATTTTTCGCGAAAGAATTCCTTTCGATGTGTTGTTCTGGTGTAAAATCTGTAAGCACCTTCTATTTTCTTTTTTGGAAATCTCAGCCAGATGGAATTTCTTTTTCTATTTACCTGGACTCAGGAGAAAATATAATGCTACCTTGCCTTTATGTTGCGGAAGGAAGAGGTGTTCGAGTTTTATTCGCGTGCATTAGTATTGCGAATCACGGAATGCGTCCACGCGTTGGGATTTTGACACGTACACTATTAGAACAGTAACGGTTCCATTCACCTCGTCGAATCATTGAACGTAGTTTATAAACGGTTTGTAATGGATTTGGGATGGGATAAAGCGAATTAGGAGCACCCAAGTTACGCCTTACAATTTCTCGCTACTGTTTCCACTTGACTTGCCACTGCTGGAAGGAAAGAACAATTAAAAAATTTAAAAAAAAAACTATTTTTTTAGGTTCTTCAGCTCGTTAGTATCCGCCACCCTTGACTAATTTTTGTATAGTATAGAAAAATTGCTAAGGACGACTTAGATTATTACTCTTTCCACAATTCTTTTAGTTCATTTCATCAATACACATATATTTATATATTTATTTAGTACAAATTCACTCTCCCAGAGCGAAATTATGTCTCTGCTGAAACGAAACCTACGTCCAGAGATACGAGACGCCTCTCCATTATTGACGTTTCTCACATGGATCCCTATTACGACTTCCAATTGCCAAATTCGAAGTACTCGAACGCGTGTTTCAGTGCTTGTACATCGATCTCATCGGTTCTTACCCTAGGTCGACGTCTGGACATATTGGAGTTGGCATAGTCCTGGACCAACTGTCAAAACTCCCGATCATAGAACCGATCCGAAGCTTGCATACAGCCCCTATTTTGAGCTTCTTTCATGTTTTCGGAGTACATGCGTACGTGGTATCCGACAATGGAATTCAGTTCAAATCCACCAAGTGTGAACTAATGGACAGGCATCACGCACCAGCCTTAAGCCAATGATTCTGAACGTTTAAACCGAACACTCTTGGTCGCTATACGCACCTATATAACTCCGAATCAGAAGGATTGAGACCGCAGGATATCCGCGACCACTTGTGCCCTGTGTTCTTTCTACCACACTGCTACGTGGATCTCACCTTACGTTGCCGAGTTCTGTCAGTATATGATTTGCCACGATAAATCATATCAATTGCTCCAGCAATTAAATTGTTTGGGAGACCCAGTACTTGCTCTTGAGCCGCACGAGAAACTTCGAGTACAACTTTGAGACAAAATCGAGGATGGCAGATGTTTGGGTGAGGAGCGCTATAACATGCGGTCCTGTCCTCCTAGGTTCAAGACGGGCGATGAAATCTATAGGCGGAACTTTAAACAAAATAACACGGCCCAGCACTATAATGCCAAACTGAATAAAAAATTTGTAAAATGTCGGGCTGTCCAACTGTTGAGTCCAACATGTTATCTCATATCAGACATACCCAGCAAAGACCTCAACGCACTCTCCATACTTGCCCTGATCGGAAGCGCTCTGTCGGTTCTTAATCATCAAGTTCCTTCAGCTATTTTCCCGCATTCTCATGGTGTAAAACCAGCTGCCCTGTAATAAAATAATTGCGTTTGCGCCAACTTGATGCGAACTGCCGAATAAAACTTTTTGCCCTCCTTCGTTGGGATTCCCCTGGATAACTAGCGAAATTGTAAGTTGATTGGACCTCAAAACTCAAACGCTTGAATAACAATTCTTAGCATAGCAAAAAATAGCACATTTTTTTACGGATTTGTTGATTTCTACGTAGTTTAACTTTGGACATCTGTTTACATTCAGTTGTTTAAAGTCTCAGTAACTATAATTTTTAATTAAACTGTAAAAATTATGCATTCGATGCCCTGCACTATAGTAAACCTTACCTTCATGTAATTAACAAGTGACTTGTTGAAATAGTAATAGTCTTTGAAATTGCCGTCAAATGTATGTCTAATTGAACATATTTGTTGAACTGAATAATAAATATAGGGAATCATTCAATATTTACAGCTGTAAATTAACGCTTCGCAACCAAATATATTTATAACCTTTGCTAAAATTTGAGGTCGAAGCTGTTACATTTGTAAAATCAACGTCATTTTAATTAACAAAAAAAAAAAACAAGAAGATCATAGGAAAGTAGTGATTGTAGAAACGCATTTGTAACTGAAATATGTTTCTTTCAAGATTTAGCAAAAGAGTAAAATAAATTGCTAGATATAAAAAATTCTTCCCTTTCAGTAGCTTAGAGTTTCAGCGGCGACAGAAGCGGAACGTGAGTATGCCGTCGAGCGGGCAGGGTTCTCCGTAATCCGCGACTAGTTCTTTCGGGCTTTTGGTTTGGGTACGCGGTGCTCCAATCGGAATTTGTGATTTTTCGTTAACGTAGCATGTGCTGCTTTTGAATTCGAATTTCTGGCACCACGACGGTACGTATTCAGTAACACGTATTCGTTTTCTTTTGAGTTTGCTATTGTGAGATTTCGGAAGGTTTGATAGAGACGGTAAAGTAAAGTAAGGTTGGGAATTTTTTTTCATCGAAAAATTTTTGAACGCGTTTTAAACGGGCGATTTGAATCAGTGGCTGAGAGATTGTATTCAAGCGTAGTCTACTCGCGTCAAGAACCACGACCGAAATTCCTCTCCACACTAGCTGACCGACAAGCAGACACCTCGGGGCAGACTGTGAGCACCCGAACGGGTAGGCCTTAAGAGGCACAGTTCGTTGATGAGTCTTAAAACTTCACGTCTAAAACCGATGAGAGGTCGGTTTGGATTTCGTTTGGGAAATCTCGTGAGACGAAACGACGAAATCATTATAGATCATCATTATATTCTAGTGGAGATCCCTAAAGTTTTGCCCCAACGCCCGTGCTCTTGACTTTCCACGATCGAGTGAAACATTGGGGGGATAGATGTTGAGGTGCTCCCTATTGCTGGAAGATTTGCAGGGGGCTGAAGGGCTAGCAGTTTAAGACGTGATGAACTCAATTATGAGCATCATCACATCTACTTGTAGCGCTTCTATACTTCATCGGAGACGTTGGCACGACAAGCCTCCAGTGTGCGAAGGGAGTGTCACAAACTTCGACGTGAGGCTCAACAGGCGGGCACGGGCCCGAACGGGAAATACAACCACTTAGCAGCATATAAGCTCGTCAGAATGCTAGACACGGCTGGAAAAGTGCCGCAGAAACTTATCAAAAAAAGACTCACTGACACGACTCGTACTGGTGGAGACCTATCTCCTCAGCAGTACAGCTTTAGAGCAGAAGGCTCTACCATTGATGCATTGCAGAGGTGGTGAACTTGCTCCAAAAGGCGGAGACATATAGACACATTGCTGGAAGATTTGCGGGGGGCTGAAGGGCGAGCAGCTTAAGACGTGAAGAACTCAATTATGAGCATCATCACATCTACTTGTAGCGCTTCTATGCTTCATCGGGTACCGTGGCACGACAAGCCTCCAGTGTGCGAAGAGAGTGCCACAAACTTCGACGTGAAGCTCAACGGGCGGGCACGGAGCCCGAACGGGGCATACGACCACTTAGCAGCATATAAGCTCGTCAGGATGCTAGACACGGTTGGGAAAGTGCCGCAGGCACTTATCAAAGGAAGACTCACTGACACGACTCGTGCTGGTGGAGACCTATCTCGTTAGCAGTACAGCTTTCGAGCAGAGCGCACTACCATTGATGCAATTGCAGAGGTGGTGAACGCGGTTCACTAAGGCGGAGACACATAGCCATACCGGGGCGACGGGTTGTTCTATTGGTGACACTTAATGTTCGGAACGCCTAAAACTCCGCTAGATAGGCGGATGTTCAGGATACGCTGAAAACCTTTTTTAAGTTCCAGAATATTTTATGCGACTTTTGAAAGACCGAAGCCTGCTTTATGAAATGATGCAGAGGCGGCGAAGGGTGGAAGTTACATCGGATGCTACTCAAGGATCTATCCTTGGTCCAAACTTATTGGACATATCGTACGACGGACTGCTGAGACTAGAGCTGCCGGATTAGTCGCGACTGATCGGCTGTGTGGATGATGTTGCGGCGCTAGTGAGACTAGGTATACTAGTGTACCCAGTGAGACTGGATGACTGCTCGTGGGATTAGCCTGGCACTGAAGAAAACCGAAGTCGTCATCCTGACAAAGAAGAGAGTCCCTGAAGTAAGGACGATCAGTATTGGGGAAGCACTGATTGAATCGAAACAATCCGTAAAGTACCTGGAGTTGCAGATAGACTGGAAGATGCGTTTCGGAGCAAATCAACAGCAGATGCAGCTGCTTCGGAAGCAGAAATATAGGGCGAAGCTCTCAGCAAGGAGCTTTAGCGAAAACGATTGGCACAGGTACAGAGAAGAGGAGCACTGAGGCTTGCATCTTCATATCTGAAAATCTATGATTCGGCGGTGCTAGCTATCGCAGGCGTAATATCTATCGCCCTCCTTGCTAGAGAGCGTCGTACCATATGCCTACATCGAAACGAAGACACGAGGGAGACAGTTGCCAGCGAGGAGAGACAATCAGCAGCAGTCGTGGGTGAACAACACGGAGGAAAGATGGACTGGGCACCTCATCCCTGATCTGAGACAGTGGCTCAATCAAACGCACGGTGCGACGACTTCTACTTGGCCCAGCTCTTGAGTGGGCGTGGGTGTTTTCTTGTGTCTTACTTGCACAAGATTGGTAAGGTGCGGTCTCCCGACAGTACATTTTGCGCAGGAAATGAAGAATTTTTACACACAAAAGATGGGGCAGGCTGCGCCGGGACCTCTCCAAAGATAAAGGGACCTTTCCCCGGATAGCCTAATTGCGAGGATACTTGGATCGGTTGCCAAAAGGAAACATGTGGCACATTACGTTCGGCAGTCTTAAAAGATAAAAAGGGAGCACAGTATCCAGGGATGTCGGAGTTGGTGGATTACTTTTCTAACAATCCTACCTTTTTCAATCAAAGCAAGTCAAATTACGTCCTTAAAATATTACTTAATTTGATGAAGAATAGAGAAGATTTTTACCATTTAGTAAAATTTAGGGGATTAATAAAACAATATATTCCAACAAGCAATTCCTAAAAATAACGTGAAGAATCCAATATTTCCAGTTCAATTCGATGTTCAAATAAATGGAAATGTAACACAGTGAAATATCAAACGAATTTTAACTTAATCTTAACTTTTGAAATTATTATACGCAGACCTTATTCATTTTAAATGAATGTTTTTCAAATTATAACGTCACAATTTCCGCACACATATTTTTTACATGTAAAACAAATTTGCGAAGTTTATTTTCCTTGCATAATCTGACCTGGCGCTTTTTTCGCACATATAAAACCGATGTTGATGTTCCTTGCATATTTTCCCGTTCTCTATGTTTAGTATGTTGAAAATCTTCTGTAAGTTCTCCAGCTGGTTGAAGTAAAAATGTTTTCCTAGAAATGTTTTTTTCCAGTTACATCTTTGTATAATCCATATGCATTTGTTCCAGCCAGATACAGAATTTGAAGAAAACCCGTAATGGCCGTTTTTGTGATTTCGATTTAACATGGTATTTTCTTGCCATTAGGGCCGTCATGTTCTGTCTATGTCGAATTTAGTTCTATTATAAAATCTGATCGTTTCACGTAAACGTTTACCAGCATTTTCAATGTTTATAGATTTACGCTTTGATCTTTGCGCAAGTATAGTTTAAATAAGATAATTTTTTTCGTTTTAGCAACTTTTCCGCCAATGGTAGAAATCATCTGTGGCGAGGCTCCTTCTACAGCATGTATACGGTTCCATTCGTTTAAGAACAACGAGCTGACCAAGTGGAACTGATGATCCTTTGCTTTCATTTTTTTCCGAATATGTACGCATATCTATTTGTAATGTATTGGCTTCTGACGTCTGATCCCGGCCAAAATTTTATGTCAAACTTACCTGGTTTGTTCGGCGTATATTATGTAAATCTACACTTCACTTTAATTGGGAAAAGCTGTTCATCAGTTGACAAATGGGCATCACACTCTAGCATTTCTGGCCATTTAGGATAAAATTGTTCCATACCATGTTTGCAAATGTCGACTTGGTTGACTTGTTATCGAATGGGATAAATTGCAGAATCTCGTTGAGTGTAATCTCCTCATAGATCTTCAAGAAAATCGGGATCCCATTTCTTGTTCCATAGATAGTAAATGTTCGTTATTTGCCTGATATACAGTACGTGCATATAGAAGAATAATGAATACATGCAATTTACCAGAAGTCAAATTCCACTCAGCTCCAAACATCCGCCTCCGGTTAGGTTATGTTCTTATTTGTGACATTACGTTATTGTCAATGAGCAAAGAAAATGCACTGCTCACCTTGCTTCAAAATTTTATTTTCTTGGAAATATTATGAATTATTGATCCTTTTTCTATTGATTGCCGAATTGTACCATCAGCTGCACTTTCGGAACATTGATATGCTTCTTTTTTCCACTTCGCTGATTCAAAATAAAAATATCCCTACGTAGTTTCAAATGAGTCCTCATGTTGCTCACTACTATGCACTTCACTCTCATATAGTTCACTCTCACTGAATTCCGGACACTACACTTATATTGTTTAATTTTTCTAATATTTTGAATTCCTCGACATTTATTGGATGCAAATAATCAACAAAACAGCATAAGTTTCTTCTCTGATAAAATTGCACTATAATTTCCAACTTTCAAACTAAAAGAGAACTCAAGTATTCATTGCCTAGTGATAAATAATATCCCATAGCGGAATATGCAACACGGTTGGTTTTCACAACTATAATTTCTTATTGTTCGTCTTAAATCTTTTTATGCATTTCAAACAAAGAATGCTCGAACATTCATTAGCTAGCAACAAATATGATGCAAAGAAAATATGCAGCACTGTTAGTTTTCATTCACACTTACAAATCCTTATAGTTTACATAAATAATTTTAAGGGTTCCAAAAAAATAATGAAGTAAAATAATGTTTTCTTACAATGTGCCATGCGGTTGAATTGTACACCTGACTCAAGCGAGTCAAAACCCGTCTTCTTACCAAAATTGGCAAGGCCCAACGGTTTTTCGGGTAGTTTTGCCATCAAAAAAAAAGAAACACCCCAAACCAGTATACAAAAGTCGCCCGTTTTGTAAAAAAGTAAGATAAACAAAACTCGCTGTTGCTAATGCTGAACAAATTGAGAGTAGGTTACTTTACTTCCTAATTGCTGCAGTACAAAATATGCAATTCTATGTGCTAGGTTACACTACCAATAGAATTATTCTTTCAAATTTCAGGAGTAATTAACGGCAAGAAGTTCTGGTTAACAACTCAACTTCATATCATCTCTTTATATACTCTAACAACAAAATTCTAAAATTAATCAAAAAATAAAAACTAAGCATTCTTTACTGCGCGATGATTTTCCCATGCACAACAGATAGTCGAATTACCACAAAAAATGTTTCCCACGTATGCAATGAAATTTGGCTGACGCTAGGTCTGGCTGAAGTGCATTTGAAGAAAATCATCGTGTTACATGTAAACAGGTAAAATGAACTAAAATACAAATAAAATGCATGTAATGAAAATGGAAACTTTGAATTTAGATTATTTTTACTTTACTTAAATGAATTTATGTCTGACGATGGTTATTTGATGTCCTCAACATACTGCCGCCTGTTGAAGTTTCAAACTTCAAAGTTATATTGCAGATCTAGTACTGATTGTCGTGGAGCTGGAACTGGTTTCCTATTGCATTTTGCCGCTCTTGAAGTCCTTATGTATTAGTAAACCAGCCACCCTATAATGAACAAGAAGGATAGTAAGGCAATGTAGCTCACTGTTATTGTATGAGTTGGATTGGGTTGAAGACAATAAAGCTCGGCTTGACTTGTTGACAGTTCATCAAGTTTTTGTTTCAGATTTTCAATATGTTGCCGGATGAATACTTATATTGGGTAGGGTTATTGATCGAAGCGGCTCTACTACATTTGAAAAATCTGAAATGGTGACATTAATTGCAGGAAATATCGATGTATTTAGCGAAGATTGTCGTGAATCAAATGCCTTGAGAATGAATTCGTCGTCCTTTAACATGCATCCGGGTTGCATCTTCAAAATGCCTTTCCACTGAAGACGTTGATGAAATAAGTAGTTATGGCAAACGAAAGTAAGGTCATATATGTTGTTTCACGAATAGAGCCAGTGATTAGGGGTTCGCAATTGGTGCCAAATTTTGCTTCGGTGTTTGTTGCTGGCCATGATTTCTATGATGCAATCAATGTTGGAATTAGTTTTATGGACTACTGGTCGATGCTGTTCACATATGAAGTAGTCGAGATCTTGGTTTTTGCATCGCATAAATTCAGTATTTCCAAGAAAATAAAACTGATCCTTGAAAATATTTGACATTATGAGCTTCGGAGCAGATGACAAATACAAACAAGTTGAGTAAGCAGGAGAGTGCTCCTGCCAGAAGGTCTTTGTAAACATCCTAGGGTTAGAAACAAGTTTTCTAATGGCGTGAATCGATAACTTGAATTATTCATCCAATACTTGAATATGAAATCGTTCAGATTTATACAAAAGATGCACAGTTTCTTTCATAAGCACAGTGCAGCCGCCATTTAGATCTAGCTTAAATGATTTTTCTGAATGCCCGGCCGATTGAACATGTTCAAGTTAAACACTATTCCTTAAATTTTCATGAAAAATGAAAGAAAATGAAAGTGCCTAAGACAATTTTAAATATATGTAGGGTTTTACAATAAGAAGTGTTATTTTGAATAGATCTTGTGATTTAACACCTTGCGACTTCTTCCTTTGGAGCCACGTGATAGAGAAGACCTACGGCAATAGCCCAGCGTCGATTCAAGATCTCAAAGATGAAATTCGTCAGGCTATCGAGGACATAGGGCAGCCACTTTGCGATTTGGTTATGGAAAATTTCATGAAGAGGATACGGTCCTGTAAGCGTGTCGTAGTGGTTATTTGCCTGATGTTAGTAATTGCTATTAACGGCATATCTTCTTCTTTATAATGAAATAAACATCCGATCATTTATATTAAAAAATGGCATTTTTCTTTTAATATCAAAATAACACCTCTTATTGGAAAACCCTATATCAACCATAAACACGTGTTATTGTTGTTGTAATTCCATATAATTTAAATGGCTATAACTCACTTGATTATGATTCGATCTCAATTAAATTTTGTGAACATATATATCTTATGTCAGTCTATATAATTGTAAAACTTCAAGAAGTTTAAAGGTACCGTTTTGATTTTATGGGCAAAAATGCGAAATCTACAAATCATACTATTATTAACAAAGTTGAGCGAATTTCGATTTCTAAGGTATTATTATTTCAGATTCTAAAAGTTCTAATCAAGACCTTTAATTTGATATTCCACTCGACTACCTTTGATTAAAAAAAATTGTTAAGGGCCAATTCGTTATTTTTAACCTTTTCACAAAGTTTGAGCATTCTAGCTTCTATAGTTTCTGAGGAAATTAGCTGTGACGCACGGACAGACAGGTCGCGAAACTAGTAGGTCTTGGTAAAAAAATTTTTTACAAAGACCTAAAAACTGTTATTAATCACGGTTGGCAATGGTAATAGTCGAAATATTTGAAACTGAGTTGGCAGCAACGTGGGGATAGTCAAGGCGAATATTAAATAATTCCCTTCAGTAAAATATTGGACTTGGGCAATTTGGTAAATTTGTGAAATGCTGATTTGGTTTCCGCTGGCTGGAAGTTCTAAGCCTTGAAGCAGATTGTCCTTAATAAGTGCGACCTGGGTCTTGATTTGGTGAGGTGATATGATGTTTGGATTTATCGTTTAATGATGTGCGTCGATTATCACTTCCATCAATGAGCGTTGCATATCCTGACACTCAGTGATCAGCGATATAATGAGTATTGAAAGAGTATTGAATGCGTCAGCTATCTTCTGCTGCTTGACCTCGGAGTTGAAAAATTTTATGTTCTCGTTAATAGCGTCGAATGCCTTACTGATTTGCTTCGTCTGATTTACTCTTTCTGCTTCACTTTTTGCGATGATGTTAATAGTTGTTTCCAAAATTGAAGTATGTCGCTTTAGCAAATCATTCAGGTTATTTTCATTATTTTTTTTAATGTTAGCGATGGTTTTGCTCATTGATTTTTCATACTCATTGTCTAAAATCCCAAAAAGTTTGTTGGCTAAGGAGCCAATTATATCAAACGGGGACCTTTTCGCTCTTCTTTGGGTAGGCTCTTGCAGGATAAGATTGTCTTGACTTATTAGTTGCAATGGATGACGGTATTGTGATACAATAGCGTCATGATATGTGTTGTTAGTAATATTCTCCTTGAGCCGCTCTAGTTGATTTACGCCAGTTTCTATAGTTCGGAAAAATTCCCAATAACCTTTTAAATCATAAAAGGTTATAAGTTTCCATGTGTTTGGAGTTAGCTGTCCACTGCCAGTATTTTCGAAGTAAATACCGGCGTTATTTTCAATGCTCGCAAATTCGCACGTAAATTCTCCCTATGCAGATGATTGAGGAGCAGTCTTGAAAAGAAATGGTCTCTTGGTAGAACAATTGGGTGCTTTATGCCATCTTCGATGTCAGCTAGTTGTAATCTTCCTCCGAAGCTCAGAATGTTATCAGATGTAATGAATGGTGTCAACAATCGAAGTTTAGTGGATTTTTTAATTTCCCCATCTTTTAACAACATTTCAATTTCTTCATGAAAACTGCTGCCATATCATTCCTAACGTTTTTACATGATCGCTATCCAGTCTTGCGAAGTCAAGTTCAGTATTAAGATGCTGATTCGCGATGTCTTGCACTAATTTTAGATGATTAGCGCACCATTTATGGAGATTGAATCCTGCTGATGCCAATAATGAACGTAGCTCATCCCGTTTTGCTACTACTTCATATGGTCACTTCCTGTTATGACATCGTCAACGTAGAAATCCTGGATCGCTGCAGTCCCTAGTTGAAACTGGCGTGCTTCTTCTTCAGCCAATTTCTTTAAACATTTGATCGCTAAGAACGGTGCTGATTTTGTACCGTATGTGGCAGTAGAAAGTTTAAAATATTTTACATCGTCAAGATCATTCTGCCGCCACATTATCAGCTGCAGATGTTGATCTTCTTCTGCTACGAGTATTTGGCGATACATCTTTGTAACATCTGCAGTGAAAACATAACGTTTCAAACGGAATCTGGAGATGATTGTACTAACGTCTTCCTGCACTTTGGGTCCTTTGAGTAATAAATCGTTGAGTGACAAATGGTTTCTGGGTTTTGCACAGGCGTCAAAAACTACTCTCAATGAATAACCTTATGCTAAGCTACGTAATTATATTTTAAAAGTTTAAGAGTAACGTTTGATGGATTTCAGATGTTTTTTCGCCGTCCCATGTCACAATTGTTTCTTCGACAGATCGATCAGTTCTAGCGTAAGGTATTACGAAATTGTTTTCATTTCTTGAATTATATGGATTTATTTGTGATAATTTTATAAAGGGGCTTCGTTGCGATTCACTGGAAATTAGACATTTGAAGGTAAACTTCGCTTTCTCCATAGTAATAATTTGAATGAAGGTGAGTGCATTGGTCCGTTGATACACTAGTCTTGGAGTGAGAATCGGAAGGTTCAGAATATTTTTATAGGCTTTAGTTAGTATCCTGGATATAATATTAAGGTTTTGCTTTGACGATTGACTCCAAATGACCACCGCATAATGTAGCTTTATTAGTACAAATGCATTTAATACAAGTTTCTTTATATGCATTGGAAAACCTCCATATCTTCTCAAAACTCCTATCATTGGTGCTAGTTGTCTCCTCAAATTATTTATTTGTGGCAACCATGTCAAACGATGATCTGTGGTAAGACCGAGATATTTGATTTCAAACACTCTTTGCAAGTTTTCGCCGTTCATTTTTAGGTCAACTTCTATGTCTTCCTTATTCTTCTATTTAAAAATCATGTATTTTGTCTTAGGCAACTTTATCATGTCCTGAATAAAGAAGTACAGTTTCATGAGCATATAATGTGTGGTGAGCTTTCAGATTACATATTGTTACATGTACAAATAATTACATGTACAAATAATTCTGCGAGCTACTGTCGCAATTGTTTTCACAACAATGAAGAACACGAATTCACTCGAAACTACGAGAACCCAACAAGCATGATCAACATCTGCAAGTGACGTCACTCCATTGATGAATTTGCTCGAATCTACCAGGTAGAACGTTCGCCAATGTGCGAGAAATGGGTGAATAGGTAGAGACCCTATATAAAGGCGAGCTGAATGAATGGGGGGAATCATTCATTCGACCGCGATAAGAACTGCGTTTGTGTGTGGGAAGCGAAATTATTCGAGTAGTAGAAAAGTGATTTTTGTAATAATGAAGTGATTTAGAAGACAATTGCGATAATAAATTTATGGACAAGTGTTAGAAAATTTTAATAGTGACAATTAAAATTAGTGAAAAGTGTTAACTGATTATTGTGCTTTTTATTTAATTAAATAAACACTTTTAACTTAAATTAAAAGACATTGCGTTTTCACTTTCCCGGAACATTAAAATTATTGGCCGCGAACCAAATAACACGCGACAGTGGTGTCGAGAAGTGAGATTAAAATTTTGGAAGTGAAAACGTTTAAACAATTGTAAAGTGCACAATTGTGAAAATTAACGTGGAAAAATAGCCGAAACAATAAAAATGCCAGGAAATTTACACCTAAAAATTAATCAATTGAGCATATCGGAGCTCAAAGAGGAGTTGGAACAAAGAAATCTGGCTACACAAGGTACAAAGGCCATACTGATTGCACGCTTGCGTGATGCGATCGAGTCGGAAGGCGGGAATCTGGATTCGGGTGAGCTCTCAGCTGCAGAAAGAGGCGCAGAAGGTGGTGAAGCCGGAACACCAAAACCAAAGGAACCAGAAAATGCGCTGATGCAAATGTTGATGCTGATGCAGCAAGAGCAGCGACAACAGTCATCCAATTTAACTGTCAAGCTAAATGAACAATCAGCGAAGCTTAGTGAACAATCAGCGCAGCTAAATGAACAGACATCCAGTTTAGCTGCGAAGCTAAATGAACAATCAGCGAAGCTAGACCAACAAGCGCTCGAAATCAAAGCGGACATCACACAGAAGCTGGAAAAACAGTCAACCGAAATAAAAGCGGAGCTCAGTAGTCTCAACAACCAAATTAAATGCGTCGAGGAGAAGGTATACCAGGTCGAGGAGAGAATCAACCTTGAGATCAGCCAGGTCAACCATGAGATGGAAAAAGTGAAAAAGGACTTGGAAGCAGCGAAGGCAGGAGTAATCGCCTCACCAGCCCCAATTATAACCGCAGCGCAAAGCTCATCTAGAAATGTGCAAGCACCAATATTCGATGGGCAAACGGTCTGGACTATTTACAAAACCCAGTTCG
Source organism: Odontomyia ornata (assembly GCA_963969285.1). Classification (NCBI taxonomy): domain Eukaryota; kingdom Metazoa; phylum Arthropoda; class Insecta; order Diptera; family Stratiomyidae; genus Odontomyia; species Odontomyia ornata. The sequence goes on along the minus strand of OZ017740.1, from coordinate 193,855,216 downwards.
AGGCAGCCGCTCGCATAAATCACTGGAATGAGCAGGAACGAGCAACTGCATTGATTCTTGCTCTAAGAGGCCCAGCTGCCGAGCTGTTGCAGACGATCCCCGTTGAATCGCACTCAAACTCGAATGCTATAATGAATGCGCTCGACATGCGTTATGGAGATGATCATCTAAAGCAGATTTATCGGTCACAGCTAAGGCATCGGGCGCAGAAGTCTGGTGAAACCCTACAGCAGCTAGCCCAAGACATTGAGCGACTAGCACTTTTGGCTTATCCAGCCTACGACCCAGAACATCGAGATGATGCAGCGACAGAAGCATTCATCAGCGCACTAAAGGACCCGGAATTGCAACAAGCCGTGCGTTTAGCTCAAAAGCAAACGGTTAAGGACGCACTGGCTTATAGTCTGAACTTTGAGGCAGCGAAAAATGTGACTCGTACCACTGCCCGGGTTCGTGAGGTAGTGACAGACGAGTGCAGGTGTGAGCGCGTGCAAATTGAGCGAGATCCGCATGTAAATGGTGCGCCTAGATGCTGGAATTGCGGAGAGAAGGGGCACCTGCAAAGAGACTGCAAGAAGCGAAGAAAACCGAGCTATTGTCCAGGGTGTGCAGCTAGGAGGAGATCCAGACCGAGTCAGGAGCCCAGAATGGAAGCCCTTCAAACAGAGGGGTCGGGAAACATGTAAGAGCCAACTTCGTGGGGCAGAGGTTGGCTAGGAGGATCGACGTCCCCAGCACCACCATCACCGTGTCGAGACTACATCGTGGAGAAGCGGACTTATGCCTTCCGGGTCAAATTGATGGAGAACACTGCACCATAACAATCGACACTGGTGCAACCCGATCGATTATCCGACCAGACCTAGTTAGACAGCAACAACTTCACAAGGGCAGAATTTTCTCACTACGGACAGCTACGGGAGAAACTGCACCTGTTCATGGAGAGGTCAACCTCCAGATACAGTTGGGAGACCTTGTGTTCCGACATAACTTTCTGGTCGCGAACATTATGGATGACTGCATTCTCGGAATGGATTTTCTGCGACCACATGGAATCACGTTGGACTTGGGAAAACGTGTCTTGAAATGGCAGAATGTCGAAGTACTGATGGAGGATCCCAGCGTCCAAATCCCCAAGATGAATGTAGTGGTATGTACTGACACTGATGTACCGAATTCTTCCGAAAGCATTGTATGGGCCAAGCTTGATGGTGATTCTGGAGACCACCGATCTTATCTGATAGAGCCAACGAAGACATCCGCATTGCGCAGTTTGATTGTAGGACGAAGCCTTGTAAGATCTTTAAGGAACGGATATGTGCCGGTTAGAGTCCTTAACACCGCAGACTCAACCACGAGCATCAAAGCGGGAGAAGTCATCGGCAGCTGCCAGCCTGTTTCCACCATCACCTCTTTGGAAGCTACTCACAACCATCATTGGAAAAGGAGGCAAGACACAGAAAAAGCCAGGGAATCCACGTCTGCAATATTGAAGCAAGTCAAATTGCCGGTGCAGCTATTCAAACGAGCCTCTGATCTGGTCACCAAGTACAGTGACATCTTCTCAACAAGCCCGGATGACCAAGGCCGAACAAGTTTGGTAACTCACGTCATAGACACACAGGGAGCCAAGCCGATTCGACAAGCACCAAGACGTCTCCCTATAGCCAAACAAGGAGAAGTGAGCGCGCTGATCTCGGACATGGAAAAACAAGGCATTATTGAACCTTCTGTAAGTCCATGGGCCGCGCCTGTAGTTCTAGTAAAGAAAAAGGATGGTAGCACTCGTTTTTGTGTCGACTATAGGCAGCTTAACGACGTCACTAAGAAAGATAGTTACCCGCTCCCACGCGTCGATGACATCATGGACACTTTAGCCGACGCAAAATGGTTTTCTACACTCGATCTCAAGAGTGGCTACTGGCAGGTAGAAATTGACAAGAAGGACCGAGAGAAGACCGCATTTTCAGTTGGGACCGGATTGTGGCAATTCGTGGTGATGCCGTTTGGGCTTTGCAATGCTCCAGCCACTTTCGAACGCTTGATGGAATACGTGCTACGTGGTCTAACCTGGAAAACCTGCTTGGTGTACCTAGATGACATCATCGTCATCGGGAGAACGTTCGAAGAGCATGTGCGGAACTTAGAAGATGTTTTCTCCCGACTGCGACTGGCAAATTTGAAACTTAGTCCCGACAAGTGTACCCTTTTCGCAGCTGAAGTAAAATACCTGGGACATGTCGTATCAGCAGAAGGGGTCAAAACAGACCCTGAGAAAATTGAAGCCGTGAAAAGCTGGCCAACACCAAACAACAAGCGCCAACTACGAAGTTTCCTGGGCCTGGCAACCTACTATCGAAGATTCGTCAAAGACTTTGCCAAAATAGCTAAGTGTCTTCATCAGCTAACCGAGAAAAATCGTCCGTATGTCTGGAATGAACAATGCCAGACAGCCTTTGAGACCCTGAAGGAAAAGCTATGTGAATCACCCATGCTGGCGTATCCGAAACCCGGAAAAATGTTTGTAGTTGACACTGATGCAAGCAACGGCGGTATTGGAGCTGTACTCTCCCAGCAGATCAATGGCGAAGAAAGAGTCCTCTCGTATTACAGTCGAGTTCTTTCAAAAAGTGAGAGGAACTACTGTGTGACCAGGAAGGAGCTATTGGCTATAATAGAGGCCACCAAGCAGTTCCACAAGTACCTATATGGCCAGAAATTTGTTCTTCGAACGGACCATGCATCGCTGAGATGGCTACTTAACTTCAAAAACCCCGAGGGACAAGTTGCGAGATGGATCGAAAGATTGCAGTCGTACGACTACGAAATTGTTCATCGGGAGGGCGGAGTTCATGGAAATGCTGACGCCCTATCTCGTCGCCCATGTCCAGCTAACTGCAAGCATTGCCGACGGATTGAGGAAAAGGAGCCGCCCGTTGATCTGCGACTGATAACGGCTGAATTCGATGAAGGTTGGTCATCGGAGGAGATTCGAAATGCCCAGCTAGCCGATGAAGACATCGGACCATTGCTCGTATGGAAGGAGACGACTGGGCGACCTGAGTGGAAGGAAGTTTCAACGCATGGCGCAACCCTGAAAAGCTATTGGGCACAATGGAACTCCCTTCAGGTGGAGGGTGGTGTACTCAAGCGGAAATGGGAAACGGCGGATGGCAGCTCCTATAGGATGCAAACTATACTACCCAGAAGCCGAATCCACGATGTGGTCAAGGAAATGCATGAAGGATCCTCGGGAGGCCACCTTGGTGTTAACAAGACCTTAGCGAAATTGCGGGAACGGTTCTACTGGCTCCACGCTCGAGAAGACGTAGAGGACTGGTGTCGCAGATGCACAATTTGCGCTTCCGTCAAAGGCCCAAAGCGACGACTGAGAGGACAAATGCAAACCTATAACGTAGGGGTACCGTTTGAAAGGATTGCTGTTGACATCGCTGGACCCTTTCCTGAATCTGAATGGGGAAATCGATACACGCTGGTTGTAGCCGATTATTTCAGCAAGTGGCCTGAGGTCTACCCCATTCCCAACCAGGAAGCAACTACTGTAGCTGAACAGCTAGTATTAAATTGGGTCAGTAGGTATGGCGTACCTTGCGAATTACATTCGGATCAAGGCCGAAACTTTGAGTCACTAGTTTTTGGCGAAATGTGCGAGCTGCTCGGAATACGGAAAACGAGGACAACACCGCTGCATCCCCAATCCGATGGAATGGTCGAACGTTTCAACGGCACGCTCAATAAACACCTTGCCAAGATGGTTGACGAGAACCAAAGGGACTGGGACCGACATATCCCATTATTTTTGATGGCGTACAGAGCTGCCGAACATGCATCGACGGGCCAAGCCCCAGCCAAAGTCATTTTTGGAAAGACTATTCGTCTGCCAGCCGATATAAAGTTCGGAACACCCCCTGAGAAACCCCAAACGGTCTCGGAGTACGCAAGTGATCTAAGACAACGGTTGAACCAGATACATCGGACAGTGCGAAAACACCTCGAATCGGCTGCTGACCGCATGAAGACCAGGTATGATCTAAAGGCTAATTCTACTGGCTTCCAGCAAGATGACTTGGTGTGGCTTTATAACCCGCAACGGCGAAAGGGTAGGTCTCCAAAGTTGCAACATAATTGGGAGGGACCATACCGAGTTACAAAGCGAATCAACGACGTCGTATACCGAATACAGGAACATCGTAAGCCGAGAGCTAAAATGAAAATCGTGCATCTGGACCGTCTTGCCCCATATTACACCCAGGGAGAATTGACTACAAATAGCGACACATCTTTTCGGGGCGAAAAGAACTGAGGTGGGGGCAGTGTTACATGTACAAATAATTACATGTACAAATAATTCTGCGAGCTACTGTCGCAATTGTTTTCACAACAATGAAGAACACGAATTCACTCGAAACTACGAGAACCCAACAAGCATGATCAACATCTGCAAGTGACGTCACTCCATTGATGAATTTGCTCGAATCTACCAGGTAGAACGTTCGCCAATGTGCGAGAAATGGGTGAATAGGTAGAGACCCTATATAAAGGCGAGCTGAATGAATGGGGGGAATCATTCATTCGACCGCGATAAGAACTGCGTTTGTGTGTGGGAAGCGAAATTATTCGAGTAGTAGAAAAGTGATTTTTGTAATAATGAAGTGATTTAGAAGACAATTGCGATAATAAATTTATGGACAAGTGTTAGAAAATTTTAATAGTGACAATTAAAATTAGTGAAAAGTGTTAACTGATTATTGTGCTTTTTATTTAATTAAATAAACACTTTTAACTTAAATTAAAAGACATTGCGTTTTCACTTTCCCGGAACATTAAAATTATTGGCCGCGAACCAAATAACACGCGACAATATATTCAAATTATTGGTGTATACCAAAAACAAGGTTGGTCCAAGTATGGATCCTTGAGGAACCCCGGATTTCATTGGTGCTAGATCGCTCAAGACATTATTAACTGATGTTCTTTGGAATCTTCCTTCTAAATAACTCTTAAAAAGCTGTTTCGGTTTTCCTTGCATACCACACGATTCAAGTTTTTGAAGTAACAGGTCATGATCAACCGTATCAAAAGCTTTCTTCAGGTCCACAAAAATTGCAATAACATAATCTGCTTTATCAAGACTTTCATTGATGTAACGTGAGACAGAAAGTATCTCATCGAAAGTACTCTTATTCTTTTGAAAGCCAAACTGCTTCGGATTTATGATGAAATTGTCCATTAAGAAAGATTTTAAACGATTATTTATAAGTTTTTCGAATATTTTACTAAAGGCTGTCAAAAGTGCAACAAGGCGGTAATTATTCGGGTCCAGATGATTTCCTCCTTTGAATATTGGAATTATTTTTGCCAGTTTCTCTTCGTCCGCCAGTTATTCAGCTATCTCCTCTTTGACTAGAATAATTTCATGTGTGGCGATGTTGTCAATACCTGGTGCTGCATTTTTTTCAAATTTTCGATTGTATTTAATACTTCTCTTTTAGTCGTTTGATGAATGTGAAAGATGGACTCAGGTGGGCTATTTATGATATTGAAATAGCTAGTTGACTTTTCACCAAGCTCCCTGGTAATTTTTTCACAAATTGTTGAAAAAAAGTGATTTAGCGAGTTTGCTGTTCCATATGGGCGTGCTGCATTGTTAGAGTCCATGCCAAAAAATTCAGCATTTGATGTCATGATCCAGGGTGACGAATTATATTTTACTTCATTTATTATTTTCTATATTTCGTGTGAGTTGTCCCCGCCGCTGTTTCCAATCTTCTGGAGTAACACGAAAATTTAGCTTCTTTTATGAGACGTTTTGATTCTTTTAGGGCTTGGTTATACAGATTTTTAAGTGCTTGATCTTTAGCGTTCTTTTTGTATTTTATTTCAATTATTATGATAATATATGTCAGATGTTTCTCTCTTTGTCACGAAATTAATTGTATTTTTTATATAAATTGCTGTACCTCCTCCTCTTCCGGGCCTGCAGGAGAAAACGGAGCTATATCTCGGAATATTTTAATACTTTGCTTCTTCAGGATAAATCCATACTTCGTTTAGTATAATCAGATCCGTTTCAAGATTTTGCTGCAAATAAATTTGAATATCACTCAGCTTGTGTCGTAAGCTTCTTATATTGGCATGAAAGATAGTTAATTTGTCGCTTGATTGAATTTTGGGATTGACAATCATAATCAAAATTGTAGTCAGTACTCCTCCTGGCAATTACAATCCTTCTTTGATACTCTGGGCACTCCCACGAGTCTGCTCTGTGTGAGTGATCAGTATTCTTATTATTACCCATACAATTGTAACACTTCTCATGTGTGCTTTTGCATTCCTTGAGTTCATGATTTCCTCAACATTTCACACAAATTTGTTCTCCTTCGCATTTCGACGTCTTATGATAATATTTTTGGCACTTAAAGCATCTCGTAATGTTAAAGTCTTCCTTCACAAATTATGATCCATAATCAATGTTGACGTATTTGTTAGCTAATCTTTTATACATGCTTCCATTTACCTCAATAATGTGTAACCATTTTCCGTTTTTTGTCGGTCTAGCATGAATGAGTTCCAACATCAGCGTTTAGCGCTTGTATTTCGTTTTGTAGTTCCTAATTTGTAAATTGATAATCCGGCCCATTTATAACCAGTCTGGGTCGACGCATTTTTGTCTCGGTAATGTCGTACTCATCCTGCATATTATCCATGGTTACTCGGTATAGCTCAGACGCGTTGGCATTGGTCGTTGTTTTAATTATCGCCCCACCATTGCGAATAGGCCGTAGTAGTTGAAGAGGAATCCTTGCAATTTGACGGTCTTATCCTAGACTTAAAATCGGCAAGCGTTTTATGATCCCGTTCTGGCAATGACATCTGAGCGGAGCTCAGTTTGAGGCGTCGTATAGTTTTTTATAACCTGTGCATAAGTTGGTTTGTGCGTAGCTGCCGTCTTATCAATTAAAGAACTAACATTCGTCTTTAATTCTTTAATATTACTATCCAAATCTTCCATTAACAGAAAAAGTTGTTACTCCTTGGATTTTTGATGTAACAGCTTGCACGTGGGGCACATCCATATAACATCATCAGATTTTCAACATCTTTATACATTTCAAGTGAAACCACATTCCACCACAGCCTATCGCTGAGTGAGCATCTTCTGCAGGTTTCCTACATTTACCACATTTCTCCTTCTAAGTTTTTGTGGCCATTACAGGATTTATTACCCACGATAGTATTTAAATTTATATATATTTCCTCGGTTGCTCTTATTTGTTCTCTCCAATTCCACTTCACGAATGATCTTTAAATTCTCTTTTTATTAATTTTTAAAATAAACAATAAAAAATGTTTATCAAAAAAATTTACAATAATTATCAATAAAATGTCAAATTAACAAACTTTCACACTACTGCACGAGAATCCCTCTCCTCGTACTACACGAGAATCTCTCTTCTCGTAGAATAATATGAATGATATATAACAAAAAACAACCGTTAATTTATTGATCGAAGAAAAAATGTAAAAAAGGCTGCACTTAGCTCTAACTACTTATCCTTAAGTTTTTTGAAACGTCCAGTGCAGCTCCCTTCACACTTCACAATTTCACTTCATGAACAATTTCACTTCACGAAAGATTTTTCTTCGTGCAGTTTGATTATGTCACAATGATAATTGGAATTTTATTGTTCTTTTCTATAGGTATGTAAAAGTCAATGACGTTATCATTACTTTTATGGTTTGGAGTCGTGTTTGCATGTCCGTAGATATTATTTTGTTTTTGTAACCTTGAGGGCTGGAATATTACATCCGAATGGGTGTTTGTCTGCTCATTTATTATTTGTTCGTTAAATGTTTTTTGTTTGTATGTTTCCATATATTCTAGTACGTTCAGAGGTCGTCCTTTCTGTTCTACATGTAGCAGGCTTAACGAATTTTTAATGTAAGTTGGTGTACATTTGTTGTCAAACACGTGGTTTGCGATATCAGATTCCGGTGTTGCGTCAGGTATCTTTTTGTTATAATACCTTGTGTTCCCAAAATCTCGTTATCTTGCGTCCTATTTGCCCAATATAGCTGTATTAACATGTACAAGTTAGGTTGCATACACCCTGCTTATCTAGTGGGCTTTCATTGTTTGTGTTTGTTCGTAATATTCACCCAAGTTGCTTCTTGTTTTAAGAGCTGTTTTGATATTTGTATTTTCTCGAAAATTTGGCTAATTTGCATAGGGTTATCCATTTTACGCTTAGGAAAGTAAAGCTAAAGAAAACACATAAAATATTCAGATGGAAACGAAATTTTTTTCTCAACATAAAGATTGAACCTTGCAAAGGCCTTTCTGTGATCACCTGAGGATTTTGAGAGCCCCATATGCGGCAATTCTGTTTATTTACGTAACCACTGAGCGAAAAATGAGCCTCATCACTAAAGAAAATTTTGTTCGAAAAATCGTTATCAATGCCTTGTTGTTCAATCACCCAATTCGCATACATTCTGCGTTGTGTATGGTCTTGAGGCTTAAGTTCTTGAGTGAGTTTGATTTTGTTCGGACGGAGATGCAAATCCAAATGCAAAATCCGCCACAATGAGCCGTAAGACAAGCCCAAATGTTGAGCACGTCGAGGGATCGACAAATTCGGGTCTTCCTTCACACTTTGAGCAACGACAGCGATATTTTTAGCAGAACGAATGTTGCGATGATGCACAGGCCTTGCAATATCAATAACCGATCCAGTCTCTTCAAATTTTCTCACTGTGTTCGAAATTGTTTGCTGTGTAGGTCGATTATGTCGACCGTAATCGGCTCGTAAAGCCAATGTTGATACAGCAGAATCACCATTTTTAGTGTATTGTAAAATAATTTTACAAAACCCTACTAATTTCGCGGCCTGTCTGTCCGTTCGTGTGTCACAGCACTTTTTCTCGCAAACTACTTAAGCTAGAAACATCAAATTTTGTATACAGGTGTAAAGTGGTGCTCTCTTCAAATTTCAACTACAAAAAATTTTATATGGTATTTAAGGGGGGGTCTCCCCATATAGGGAAGTGGCCCCTGAAAAAAAATATCATCAAAGGTAGCCGATATGGGTATCAAATGAAAGGTCAACAGGTCTTAATTTGATACTTTTTGCTCCGAGGGACGCGCAGTGAAGGGAAATACACGAAAAATTTATGTTCCCCCCCTCGCGATTGGATACCTGTGATCCGAAAAATCTGAAAAAAATTATGGTGGTAGGTGTTTATGAGTACAACAACAAGAAATACTTTAGAAGTCGAAATTCGTTCAACTTTGTTAATAATAGAATGATATTCGAATTTCACGTTTTCCCCAATAAAATCGCATCGGTACCCTTAAATTGAACGAAATTGGATATTTACGTAGTCCTGCTAAGGGTTCTTAAACTTTGTAAGTTTCACGAAGGGAAGGTGGATTGCGCGCCTCATCCCGGATGTGAGACCGTTGCTAAATCGAAGGCATGGTGAGACTGACTTCTATCTGACCCAGCTTTTGAGCGGGCACGGGTGTTTTCAGTCTTACCTGCATAAGATCGGTAAGTCACGGTCCCCCGATTGCCGGTTTTGCCCAGGAGAGGAGGACAATGCCTGTCACACGTTTTTTGGGTCAGGCTGCGAAGGGAACTCTACAGGAAGACGGGAGAGCTCACCCCGGATAATATAGTTGCGGTGATGCTCGAATCGGTTGACAAATGGAACCAGGTGGCACATTATGCTCGGGCAGTCCTAAAAGATAAACGGGACTCACAGCAGCCGGGGGCGCTGGGGCTGGAGGATCGCTCTTCTGGCATTTCCTCTTTCCCGAGTCCCCCTCCCGCTAGGAAGGGACTCCCCAGCTTGGAGGCGCCTCACGGCGTAACAAAACAAGACCTGGCCCGAAGTAATGTGTCAAACGGTTCCAGGCTGGGTTCTCAGGTTGACAGGGGAGGTGTTTAGTGGGTAGTCCAGTCGCATTCTTGCAAGCATGGGAGTCTCACACTCTGTGCATAAATGGCATTCACCTCCCAACCACAAAAAAAAACTTTGTAAGTTTGATGAAAATCGAATGATATACACGGAAGTTATAGCCGTTTGAAATTTCTTCAATTACAACAACAATAACATGATTTTGGTATTTTATGGACTTTCCATCCAATCAGTCACTGCAGTTTTCACTTGATCTTCTTGAAATTTTCCAATAAGATCAATAATATTAATATTTTTGAGAATAAATGATTTGAGTTATTTTTGTTGGTTTGCAACAAAATGGCGACCATTGAAAATAGAAAAACCTCGGATTTTCTTATAAACGTGCACATCTCTTTGACATATTTCTTGAGGTTGGGTACAAAACTTTTCTGACATAAGCGTAGGTCTGTTTACCTAACTTGTTATAATAAAATTTAATAATTTTAACGCGTTCTTCGACTGTTAAACGATCCATATTTCTAAATGGCAAACCTACAACTAAAAAAAACACGCTTTGGATGACATTTGATTCTGACAGATGTCAAATGGCAGGGTTATACTTTCCTACCACGAAATGGATAACCCTGTATTTTCGGATGCTTGGGTTAGGCTCCATGTTTCACACCCATAGCACAACACAGGTCTTATCACAGATTTGTATGCTTGGAGCTTTGTTTTCCTGTGTATGCAGCTGGTCTTCCAGATCGTCAAAACTGAAGAAAATATTTTCGTTGCGAGCTGTATTCTTCGGCGTATTTCGTCTCTCTCATTACTGGTTCTCGTTATTAATACACAGATTCGCCCACATTTTCGATACTGTATTCGACGAGTGTGATATTTTGGGTATTTGAGGTATTTTTACTCGACTGCGTCATGAGCTTTGTTTTATTTTCATTGATTTGTGGCCCTACTAGTTTTGCTTCGCGTCGAGTTTCAGGAAGAGTTCTTTGGCAGTTGTTAGTCACCGCAACAAAATGTTAATGCCGTCTGCATAGGCTACTACTTGGCACGTCTTGTATAGTAATGTACCTCGCGTATCGACAGGTAGCTTCCTTATGACGTACTCAAATTTAATAGCAATGGGCCAGCCCATCTCCCTTTTTTAGTCCGATATTTGTGTCAAGCGCATCGGTGAGTTGGTTGTTGATGCGGACTTGGGAGGTTGTCGACGTCATTGTCATTTTGGTTAGACGGACTAATTTGGCTGGGATGCCAAAGCAAAGCATTATTTGGTACAGTACGTTACGATCAATACTGTCGTATGCTTGCTTAAAGTCAACGAAAATTTGGTGTACGTCTATGTTGAACTCCCAGCTTTTTTCAAGTACCTGCTTGACTGTGAATAATTGGTCTATAGTCGATCTACGTGCTCTAAACACCTTGATACTCCCCAATAATACTGTTGGCGTATGATCCGATTTTGTTTTCTAAGATTTTAGAAAATCTTTTGTACGCCGTACAAAGTATTGATATGCCTCTATAATTTTCGCTCTGTAGCGTGTCACCTTTTTGTGGATAGGGAATAAAATTGATTGGCTCCATTCTTTCGGCATATGTTCTTGTTGCCAAATGTGCTGGATGACTTTGTGAATAGCTTTATGAGCACTACTGCCACCATATTTGATGAGCTCCACTAGAATCTCATCGATGCCTGGCGCTTTATTATTCTTTTTGGCTTTGATGGTTGAACCAACTTCAGCCAGAGTTGGTGGGGCCAATGGAAGCTCTCCGCAGACATCTATAGGCTCCGATGTTTTGGAGCTGTGCGGAGGATTAAGGAGGTTCTTAAAATATGATGCCCATCTTTCCTTAATCTTGGTTTCATCAGCGATGATATTACCCATGTCATCACGACAGAGCGTGGTTTTGGGCTGATAACCACGTTGCCGGCTTTCCGCTACTTTTTTATGCTTGTCTTGTGCTGTTGCTCGCTAAACTTACATCTATACTTCCCAATTGGTCGTCATAGTATTTTCTTTTCTTAATCCTAATTATCTAATTAGCTACTCGTCTGAGATTTTTCCTGGTTTTCCTACCAACGTATTCTTTGCACGCCCAATTCTTTTTATCTAACGCATTCTGGCACTCATCATCGAACCAATCATTTCTCTTGCGCAGGGCTTGAAATCCGATCTTCTGTTCTGCCACGGTCTTCTTGGCCGTTTTCACTTCTATTCAGAGCTCGTTACTCGTCTTTAGCGATGCGTCTGATAAGATGGGAGCCAGCTGGTTGTCGAGTTACAATTGTCTCCTCGGTAAGTACGGACGTCAAGTATGCTCGAGGCCCAATGTTGTTGGATCAGAACATGATCGATCTGGTTTTGTGTGTTGCCATCCGGCGATACCCAGGTCATTTTATGAATGCTTTGATGTGGGAAGCAAGTCGAACGTATAACTAGATTTCTGCAACATGCAAAGTCAATCAGGTGATGGCCGTTGTCATTTGTTTCATCCTCCAGTCGTTCCCCGATGAGATATCTCATTGCCAACCTTAGCGTTGAAATCACCCAGAATTATTTTTGTGTCGTTTGTGGGCAATGAGTCGAATAGTCTTTCTAGGTGATTGTAGAACGTTTCTTTCATTTCTTCGGTCGGAGCGTGAACATTGCTCAGCCAGATTTTGAAGAATTTCGCTTTCATACGGATCACACACAACCGTTCATTGACTGCCTTAAAATCAATAACGTGCGCTTTGAGCTCCCTATCCACAATGAAGGCCACTCCGAATTCTCGTTTTTGAATGTCTTGAATGTCGTTTCCAGTCCAGTTCGTTTCCTGGGTTGCCAGTATTTTTAATTTATATTAACTGGCGTGATGTAAAAGGTCCTTAACAGCGCCAGGATAATTTAGTGATCTGGCATTCTGCCCAACCTCCATTCCGGCGGCATGGTTATTATGACAATTCCGTTATCAGGCGCAGATGATTCGCCTTTATCCTCTTACGTTCCCACAAGGGAGGTGTGAGTAGGATTTAGTAGCAGAGCTGTAGATGTATCCACAGTTATTAACATTTCTCGACATTTAATGTCCCATTATTGGGGAACCAGTAAACCCAATGTGCGACCCCGAGAGCATTTATTATCATTTAATTGGAGTGTTTCTGATGAGGAAGCTATTGGTTAGGGAAACGAGGGGTTCCCTCCTCCTTTCTTAAACGGGCTTGGGGCCGTCTACGGCAGGGTTGCTAACAAGTTATAGATTTCGAATAAATAGATGGAAATTTATATAATTGAATCGACTATTTTTGAAAGAAAAACAAAGAATACTCGATTGATTATGAGCCCATAAACAATTTACAGTGTCTGTATTTTACGAAAATTTAAGATCGTAGACGTTAGTAGTGAATATAACTACGAAGATATCTTGCAAGACTTTGTTCATATCATTTAATATACCAAGGAGAATAAAAGCTTCGCGTTATGCTATAAATTGAATCGGTATTTTTACGCGTTTTGATTAATGGGTCCACAACAAACAATACTCTACTATTTAAATTGACGAAATTACCGTTACTTGGGAACCTTTGAAAAAAATCGATTAACAAGAAATTGAATGCAGAGATATACGGTGGAGCGGCCAAACTAGTATTATTCAATAATGATTATTTTTTACTTTTTTCCATCGCTGAATGAACGGTAACTTTGGTTAGCAATTGGCTTATGATGAAATTCGTCCGAGTTAATGTTCCCTTGTATTAATCGAACAGTTACACAAGCAAACTGCTCGAAAACCTTCCTATTCCCTACTTGTGATTTTATGTGGCAGATTTAGAAAAAATATGTCATTTCGACTGTAATCGTAATTTATAAAATAATTTTTCTTCTTAGTATTGTAAGTTTGGGGATTATTTTTACTACTCTATGTGAATATGTACCTATATAGCGCAAGCGCTATTCTGATGGCATCCGAAGAGCCGATATTTCTATTAAATGAAAAACGCCAAAGAAGGCAGTTCACCGTCTTAAAGATAACTGTATTTTTCATAACATCTACATCGCCTTAAATACTATTTTCGATACATTAATCATACAACCTAATTTCCTTAATGACATACTTAATGACTAACGTGTGAATATTACTGACCCTTCTCGAGTGGTCAATGTGTCACCAAAACGTTCTACTAATTTATCGACCTACAATTCTCTTCACACTAGAACTCCATATCACATTCAATTTCCCAAAACAAAAACAAACCGCAAACAAATTACTGAATACCATATGGTATTCATTCATTGAGTTGCAGCAAGTGAAATTCGATGCCTACCGTAGAACGCGTGCCCATATGCATTCATGTTAACGTACATCGTACGAAGTACGTATGGCGCTTAGTTATTGCAAGTAATATGAGCCATATATATACGACGTCTTGCGTACGGAAATAAATTATTGGTATTCACGGGCATGGTTTTATTTTGTATGAGGTAATAAATATGCTTCTTTACTGATGCAATAAATTTGGTTGTTTATTGATTCTTGCATGAAGCAATAAATATGGTTATTTATTGATTTCTGCATGAAGTAATAAATATGGTTTTTAATGTTTTTGTAGGTTTTAGGGATTCCACATCGTGTGTGGTATCATACACTACACCCATACCCCAAAAGTGTGGAGTACTATATGCAAATTTAGTATGGAACACTCGAGTTATGGTGAGTTTTATTCACATTACAGACATGTTACAAAAATAAAAATCTAAGTAAAATTCTTGTTAAGTATGTTTTACATTATATGTATGTATATACTTATTTTATTGTTCTAATACTACTCATACGTACTTACAAAAAATATTTAAAATCAAGCTTTATTATCATATGTACTTCAAATAAATTTTAAATTTTATGCGTATTTAACAATTAATTTTTATATTTGAACAATATTATTGTTGTGATATTAAACAATTAAATTTTAGAACTATGTTTGAACAATTTTACATTAGTTTTGTGTACTTCTTTTAATTTTCCATGAATATTTATTACAATGTTAACTCCTTTTAATTTCTATTACATTGTATGGACCTATGTAGGGAGTTTCATGTTTTTTCCTGTTGTATTTTTTCAAAAGTACCAAATCTCCTATTTTCAAATTTATTCTTTAGCATAGTTATCTAGGTCGTAAAACTTTTCGTTTTTGTTTAAAATGTCATCTGGCAGATATGGTAATTTTACAAATATTAACTCGTATGGAGTATAATTGTTGTCTACATGGGGGATTGTATTATATGCAAACGTGTAATGCGAAATCCACTTATCCCAGTCAGAGTTTTCTGAAAATGCTAGAATGTACTCATTTAGTACTCTGTGGTTACGCTCTACAGCACCTAACGTTTCGTGGTGGTATGGTGTAGAAAAGACTTGTTTGATTCTCAATAGATTGCAAATTTCCTGCATCAAATTATTAGTGAATTCAGTACCTTGGTCGGATTTCAATATTTTGAAATGACCGAACTTTAGTATGAATTCATTAACTAATGTAGAAGCTACTGTTCTCGCATCCTTAGTTTCCATAGGTGCGGCTACTACAAACTTTGTGAGTTCACACTGCATAGTTAGAATGTATCTATAGTTATTCGAGATTCTAAGAGGTCCGACAACGTCGATAGCTATGGTTTTAAAACTCGTTGTTGATGTGTCAGTCTTCACCATATTTTCTCTGGTATTTCTTACTTGTTTATTCATTTTGCATTTTTTGCAATTGCTGACATACCTTTTAACCATGCTGTTCATGTTCTTCCAACAATATCGTTGCTTCAACTTAAGTAAAGTTTTTCTAATACCTAAGTGACCTCCATGTGGTGTATCATGATATTCACGTATTAACCGATTTTGTGTCTCAGTATCCTTTATGTTCTTTGGGGATTCATAAATTATAATACTAATTTTTGCGCGCTGTTTATACTTATTCGTTTGTTGCAACATATTAATTATATTCTTGTATTCAGATTCACGCATGAATTCAAATATTTCATCATCACTTGATGAAGCTAGTTCATGAATATCCATTTCAACTAATTCATCTAATAACTTCTCCATGGTAGATACGTATATCATACTGGAATTATCGTTATAGATTGCTTTACAAGGTTTTGTAGTATTTGTCATTACTGCAGGCTTGTCATTAACGGAAACTCGTTTCTCGTTAGATTTATCACCATTATAGTATACAATTACTTCATTGTTTTTCCGGACAATTTCAAACTGATGATTATTGCGCAGCATAAATTTTAATCTCGTGACATTTCTTATGTCCTATAGTGACGTACAATCCCAAACGTAAAGTTGATCAGGCTCTACGGTTGTCTTGGGTTCGTCATCTTTATTTTCATCTTTTACGTCTGTTTTCTGTATAACAGACATTCCCCGTGTTAACGCCAATATCTTTTTCACCTTTTCATCTCGTTCTAGCGGTATCATTGTTTTCAGTATATCGGAATCAATTTTGATTCTCGATAGTGCATCCGCGTTGCAGTTCATTTTTCCTTGCTTGAATATGATTTCAAAATCATAATCAGACAAGTCGAGTCGTATTCTTGTTAATTTGGACGATGGATTTTTATGAGAAAAAAGAGAGACTAGAGGTCTATGGTCAGTTACCACAATAAATTTTCTACCGTACAGGTATGGCCAAAAGAAATTTATTCCCCAATATATTGCGAGTAATTCCTTCTCAATAATCGGCTTATTTAAATCATGCTTGCCAAGGGATTTACTAGCATATGATATAGGTAAGTCTGATCCAATTTCACCTTGTGAGAGCACTGCTCCTAAAGATGCGTCTGTAGTCAAAACGAATGGTTTGCTGAAATCTGGATATTGTAGAATTGGTGGTTGAAGCAATTTGTTCTTCAAATTATCGAAGGCTTGTTGGCAGTTTTCATCCCATTCGAAGGTAACATTCTTTTTCAAAAGATTGTTCAAACATTTTGCTATATCCGCAAAGTTTGGTATAAAACGTCTGTAATAGTTACAGAAGGCTACGAATCTTCTAACTTCGTCTGCATTCTTAGGAATGGGGTAGTTCTTTGACTGCTTCGTTCTTCGCAGGATCTGTTCTAATACCTTCATCCGTGATAAGATGACCTAAATATACAACTCCTGATCTAAGAAATTGGTAAGCGTTTAAATTGAAAATGACCATTTCCTGTGGAAAAAGCTGTTAAAGGCCTTGATTCCTTATGTAACTCGATTTGATGGAATGAACTGGTCATATCTAGTGTAGAGAAATATTTAGCTCTACCTAGTCTGTCCAATACATCCTCCAATCTTGTCAATGGAAACTAGTCATTTACAATTTTATTATTTAGTCGCCGAAAGTCTACAACTAATCACCATTGCTTTTTGTCACCTGAACTGTTTTTTGGAACTACTAAAAGTGGTGAATTATACGGACTGATAGATGGTTCTATAATATCGTTATTTTCTAATTCTCTGATTTGATCATCAATCTCTTCAAGCTGCATGAGGCAGCTTGTAGTTTTTGATGTACACAGGAGTGTTATCCGCAAGTTCAATTCTCTGCTTATAAAAATTATTCACTGTCAACTTATCACCATCCATATGAAATACGTCTTGAAATTCTTCAATGATATCCATGAGGCTACGCATCGCTCCCTCGTCTTTATTTGCATTGATCTTCTGTATCAATTCACTAAGTCTATTCGTATCTACCTTGTCTCTTTTTCTGGTGTTACTTAGTACGTAATAATTATCTAAAGGTTCAGAATCAACATCAAACTCCTTCACACTAACTGGATAATCATTAACGTTTAAGAGTTTGATGTGACAGATACCTTTAGCTGGTACAATAGTATTTTCTATGAAAACACCGTTCTCTAGCTCCCTATTCTGGATGATACGATCCTCGTCTCTATTTAACTCGATAGGTAAAATAATTTCACTTTTCGCGGGTACGTCAATCTTGTAAGTACTCAATGGTTTGATGTCTAAAGGAATTATTATTTCCTCATTGCTAATATTGAAGGCTATTGTATACGTTTCGTAGTCAATTTTACAAAGATATCTCTCCCAATAATACCATCTGTTTTTATCGGAAATGATTCTTCGACTATCTGGAATGAGTTAGTTACTACGTGATTCCCAATATTCAACTTCAAATTAGCAGTACCCAAAGAGGTAATCGCTTGATATATAATTCCGGTAAATTTACATTTTTCACCTCCATTAATATTACCATTGAATGTATTATTTATCTTACAGATTGATATGTCCGCTCCTGTATCTATCAAAAAGGTAAATCACCTTTTGCTTTCTTACAATATAACTTTATAAAATTTGGACAATTTTTTGTCACCGTATATGCATTGTACGTTGTTTTGCCGGAGTTAGGATTATTTTCTGTTTCTGCTACTCCGGGAGGGCCTGAATTATTTTTACTATTTACTCCTCTCCGGAGGATTGTACGTTTCCCTGCTCCTGGACAATGTTAACTCTATTCCTATTGGTACTATCTCTATTATAATTTCTACTACCGTTGCTATCATTATTACCACCATTACGATTATTGTAGTTATTTCTATTCCTACGTTTTTGGTATCTAGGTCTATTTTCACTATTACTATTCGTATTGCTACGATTATCTCCATTATTGCTACTATCATTATCCCTATTCCTGTTATTCCAATTTTTCTTATCCCTGCGATCGTTGTTTCGATCATTATAACGTCGGTTATCAGCTCTACTGTAATACATCACATTATTTGTTTGGATGTTTTCATTCTTTTCTAACTCTAGTGTAAGGTTCACAGCATCCATCAAATTTTGGGGTCTTGCTGAGAAGATAGTATTCTTATATTGATCGTTCAACCCATTTCTAAATACGGTCAATGCATATTTATCATTCAAATCCGAAATAATTTTCTTGTGAGCTGGTGTAACGCTATCACCGAATTCATTTAGCTGCAATTGATTTAGTTCGCTCACCAATGATAAAATTTTTTCGTTATAATTGGTGAAGTGATGCAGGATCTTTATCCTGGGTTTCGTTACTATAAATTTAAAAATTAGTAATTAGGAAAAGGGTTTGACTAATTCCTACCTAACAAGCGGAAAATCTCCGCAGATAGTGTGGCGAGGAACTAAAGCCCACGACGCCATGATTACTACAGGCAGAGCGAATATTGAACTTCGCGACTATGAATTCTTCAAAAGAAACTCAAAATGTTAGCACTTGAATGTCTAGATCAGAATTCCCCTTTATTTCACTTTCGCTTCAACTATTTATACACAAATTTCTTATACTTAATGATCTACAAAAATATCCAAACAATTTACGACCTAATAAATACTTAAAAATATCAATTACTAAATATAAACATTTTCACACACTCGGAAAATCCATTGGTGCCATATGTTTGTTTATGACCCAATAAACTTTCATCGTGCGACTTCCCCGACCTACGATACTCATATAACATCACATTACACTTGAGTCATCGTACATTTCTTTATGCAAGTGCATTGTCCATTCGCACGCGACTTTTCCTCATGCACATAAATTATCTGAAACATGACCCCACACATGAAGAGTTAAGTGTGCCAGATAATTTATTGCTTTGCATAGATAGCGTACTACACGTGCGTATATACATATTCAAGAATGTACGATACGTTATTGTTCTTTATAAATGAATGCAAATGAAAAGCAATGGAATGGAAATGTTTTTGCTTTGAATTACTTAAGTATGTTTCAGGTAAATTTATTGAGAATTGTAGAATTTAGGTAAGTATGTAATATGGTTTTTGCATAGGTATTACATTGGTCACAGTTGATCTCTTTTGAGTTATATTACCTAGTGATGTGTGAATGCTTGCGATTGTATTCGCAGGCTTAAACGTAATTGTCAAAGCGGATTTTAATTCGTTGAAAGATCGCGGAGTCTCAGTACTCAAAGCAGTCCGTACATTGTCAGCCAGTTTGACATTTACAACAAAATCGATAAGTTGTGGTTTTGCCTCATCCGATAGTTTTGTCAACGTATTCTACCATCTTAAGAAACGCATTAAGTTCTTTCGGCTTTCCGTCAAACAGCGGAATAGTCTTGACCGCCAAGTGCAAATCAAAATCACCCATTTTGGTTCTTTGTGCAACTGCAATTTGCTCTAATTTACTATTTAATATTTGCTCTAACTCAGTCGCAATTTTCTTAAATTGCAATTTTGTCTCTAAACAATCTTCATTTGTTGCTTCGAACAAGATACTCAAGTTTCTCTCAATTTCCTTCAGACGTTCTAACTTTTTTTTTAAAGTTTCTGCTCTACCTACTCTATTAATGTTTTTCTTTTCATTGGCCAAAATTTTCTCTGCTTCTTTAATTAAGGTTTCCACTGAGTCCATTACATAAAAATGATTTTACTTCTAAACATTTATTAACCTGGCTACTTTTTTGTTTACATACTTATTATTTATACGATTGTACACATAAAAATAAATTAACACTATAAAAATTATTGCAGCAGTTGTGGTTGCTTGTCGATACTCTACGAAAATGCTTTCGTTTACGTTCGTAGAACAGCTGTTACCCATTTTTACTTCTTTTGATACGCCAACTCTAACAATCGTATTTTCTCGAACAGCTTCTTTTGATCTTCTTTATTGCTGATTGCAATTATCCTGTATATTTCGCCTTTAGCTTGTCTCAATCTAACTTTGCGGCCTCCTCTGCACTTCCTTTTGGGCGCTACTACCTCCTGTTGAACGTGTTGCTTGCTAATCTGCGTACGACGCCTATACTCTTCGATTGTGATGGGCTGTGGACCAGGTTTACTGCCTCTTGATACCGTTGCGGCTGGTTGGTATTGTGGTACATTCGCTGCTACCGGTCCGGGCTCGTACTCCTTTGGCGGGCTCTGCTTCGGTCTTAGTTCTTCCCACAATTCCTCAAGACCGTCCATATTTGCTCGACCTAAGAGGAGTTGGCAGGATTGCCATATTGTAAGTTTGGGGATTACTTTTACTACTCTATGTGAATATGTACCTATATAGCGCAAGCGCTATTCTGATGGCATCCGAAGAGCTGATATTTCTATTAAATGAAAAACGCCAAAGAAGGCAGTTCAACGTCTAAAAGTTAACTGTATTTTCCATAACGTCTACATCGCCTTAAATACTATTTTCGATACATTAATCATACAACCTAATTTCCTTAATGACATACTTAATGACTAACGTGTGAATATTACTGACCCTTCTCGAGTGGTCAATGTGTCACCAAAACGTTCTACTAATTTATCGACCTACAATTCTCTTCACACTAGAACTCCATATAACATTCAATTTCCCAAAACAAAAACAAACCGCAAACAAATTACTGAATACCATATGGTATTCATTCATTGAGTTGCAGCAAGTGAAATTCGATGCCTACCGTACAACGCGTGCCCATATGCATTCATGTTAACGTACATCGTACGATGTACGTATGGCGCTTAGTTGTTGCAAGTAATATGAGCCATAGTAAATATGCTCGTAAGTACTAAGGCCAATGTCACGACGTCTGGCGTACGGAAATAAATTATTGGTATTCACGTGCATGGTTTTATTTTGTATGAGGTAATAAATATGCTTCTTTACTGATGCAATAAATTTGGTTGTCTATTGATTCTTGTATGAAGCAATAAATATGGTTATTTATTGATTTCTGCATAAAGTAATAAATATGGTTTTTAATGTTTTTGTAGGTTTTAGGGATTCCACATCGTGTGTGGTATCATACACTACATTAGTATTATTATCAAATGTAATTTTATATCAATTTTCCTTTATAATAAATTTAAGTGTTTCCCTTTGATTATATTCGTTATGAGATTTAACTTTTATTGCTAATTCAAATCCTATTCATTTTTCTTTACTTCGTTCAAATTTAGTTCATTTAGTACAATTTAAATCTGCCACATAAATTTACAGTGTAGGAACACCTTACCGGTGTACTAAATTGGGGATGAAATGGAATTGAAATGGAGTGGAAGAGTGTGAGAGAATTCCTTTTGGGTTAAGGCGGATGGAAAAGTGAAAGAGTACATTCGGAAGTTGATTGTAATTTTATTACCAAAATTATCAGTTTAGTAGCTCGGTTCGAAACATATTTTGTGTTTGAATTCGGGAGTTCGTTGCAACCGACCGGGTGCCGCCTGAACAAGGCAAGGTGCCACCTGAACGAAGTAAGTCATAAATTGCAATGGGACACAATTTGTAAACAAAGTTCAACATTGATACGTTTCATAGTTAACTCGTTGCCACAATATAAAGTGAGAGTGGCTGCGCGAAACGAATTGCAAGTAGATGCAAATAATCGGGTAATCGTCAATAGTGGTCGACGTTGTGGCCTTCCTTATTAGGAAAACAAACGCTTCCAAGGAGAAATCGTTGCAGCGATAGGATCGACGGCAGTGGTGGAGCGTTGTAGCGATTGATCGCGAATCGTTTTGTCGAAGTTTGAGGCGCATTTTCCTACGAAAAAAAGTTAGTTGAGACTCAGAAACGCTAGCAGAAACACCAGCGAGTGCGGCAGCGTTAGCGACAAGCACAGGATTTATCAAGGCAACAACTGTTTCTGCTGCTGGCGAGCTCTCGTCCACATGATTGCCACTGTCGAATGGATCATCAGCCCTAACCCCACATCAAAGTCGTGAACCACTTTGGCGATTATTGGGAAGTATTTAAACAAAGAAACACATACTCTCAAAAAACTATAATTTTAAATGAAAGTCAAATGTACTTTTCGGTTTTCCGAACATTTATGAGGACCCCTTTACTGAACTCTGGCAAAATCAAGCATCTCCGTGGGTTGTAACGTCCCCCCTAGCAAACAACTCGGCCTTTTCATTTCAAGTTAACTTTCGTCACGCATAAGTTATTGTTCAAGTAATATTTCGAGACGAGTTTATTGACCTCTTTCAGATTTGTCTATCGATAAAACTGATTTGAGCAATTGCGCGGTTGATCCTCACTTTGATACCACGAATTATAGGTGCTCGATACTCTAGGATTACGGCTAGTACGAACCGAGTTATAATTTACCTACTTTTGTTGCTAAATTATTGGTTTAGTTGATAAATATTCATATATACAGCCCTACTTAACGTCGCGTTCGGTCAAAGAAAATTTCGCAACGCGCTGGCGGAATGAAACGTGCACGCAATGAATGTGTAAGTGATCTGCATTGCAATCAAGTTGTTTGAATGCACGAATTAATTGCATTTAACGTGAATAAATTTGTGGACGCTTTTAATTTCACGCAGCGGTCAAGAATACAATTTGGCGGCAT
The DNA here is from genome assembly GCA_963969285.1 of Odontomyia ornata. Classification (NCBI taxonomy): domain Eukaryota; kingdom Metazoa; phylum Arthropoda; class Insecta; order Diptera; family Stratiomyidae; genus Odontomyia; species Odontomyia ornata. Next base: position 193,831,949 of record OZ017740.1, on the reverse strand, counting down.
TTTTGGTTGACAACTCACTAGTATCGATGATGTGATTTGCCTAGACTGAAACACTTGTAGCTTTCTCATTGATCATTTTGATTAAATGCGTTGGCTGCTGCTGAAATTTCGGCGATTAGAAGAACGATGTCTCTGACATAGTTAAGTGCTACAAGTGTGTTAGTCCGTGCGTGAATGCGTGGGTGCCTGATTTCTGTGTGAATGTATTCACGTTTAGGATTTATAGCACCTTATGAATGAAACTACGTGAATGAAAATTTTGATCGTAATATTTATGCGATTCGAATGATAAATTATGAAATAAATTATGATTCTCATTATGTTTTTAAGAGTATTGGGAGGAGAAAAGAAAAATTAACACCATGAAAAAAGCTAAAGTTGGTCGCGTAAGCAATAATTATTTAAAAGGGAAGAAGTTGGTTGAATCTGTAATAGTGGAAAACAGTTTGGCCCTATATATGGGGCCTAGAATGATTTGGCAAAACGAACTCTGTCTCTCATTTCTAGAGTACAAACAGTAATAAAATTGAATTTAATAGCGATGAAGAAAGCGTGCACTTTGATAAAATGGTGTAAATAATAGACGAGTGGTAGCAGACACGACAAAAGTGTATGAAATTAAATCCACAGAATACTTTATTATAATGAACGTTTGCATGCAATCATATCAGGGTGATATGATTGCTTGCAATCAGGGTGATGTGATTGCATGCAATCAGGGTGATATGATTGCATGCAATCAATACCGCCGAAGTAATAAAATTTATAAACAAAACTAAGCGCGCATTGAACACTTGTATTTTTCCTTTTTTAAATGAGTTTTTTTTGTAAGTTCCCTTTCTTTTTTTTAAGGATTTTTATAAGTTTCCTTTCTTTTTCTTTTGATTTTTTGTAAGTTCCTTTTTTCGATGAACGAGATTAGAAATTGTTTTCTTATTGTAAATTTTCTTTTGGTTTCTTTGAAATAAAATCATGAATTGTTAAACGTTAAACTTTGGTGTTTCCATTTCGTCGTACCTGACCGGGTATAGGACCCGCAACGATGGGAGGCTCCTCCGACTAGCCGCTCTTGCCAGGTAGAGTGGCCTTCCGCTCGCGTGCCCTTTATGGTATAGAGTTATGTGATTTGATATCATAAATTGTTCACGTCTATATTTCTCATTTGATGGGAAAGTTCATGCAAATTATTTTTGTATGAGTTTTCCACTCAAATGGGAAATATGGCCACGTCTACGTTTGCATCTTGATCCGGTTGGGAGGGTGCGAGGGGGCATCACCTCCATCTGGATGCCCCACTTTTATTTGTGAGCCATAAGAATCGTCGGGTAACGACGAAGTCCCCTTAAGCCCGTCTTTCTTCCCCAGGTCCAGTCTGTCCTTTGAGTCAGCAATTTCTGACCCTTAGTTGGTTACCTCCTTTTCGACTGCGGTCGGCCTTTATTTGACCCCAGGAATTCGTGGATGCGAAATTCTTTTGCAGTGGGTCATTATGCTGGGGGAAAGAACCCACCCCACGACACCGCAACGCTAGCCTGCCAGCGCATTCACGCGTCCCCAGACAAGGCCAATCTCAGCGGATCCCAACATCTTCTTCCGCTGAGGCAGCAGACCATCGCTGCAGTCCTGAACGGACATTTAAGCATACATAAATAACTACACCCTTTCCCAAGTTTGATTGAATGGCATTAACTTCGCACACTGCTTCCTTTGGAATTAAGGCTCCGCTTTATTGTTCATAGAACTATTTTGGGCAGTCCGGAACTACAGTCAACAACACTTATTTTCCGGTGAAAGTTATGATAAGCCGTTGTATGGAAGGCCATATTTTATAGTACCATCATGTACTCCAGCAATGCGAAAACGCTATTCACGCCAGGTTCGCAATATTTGTTATGCCGAATGAAGCAATAGCTGGCGCCTGTTGCTTTCGCGACCTCTGAACGAGTTATTCTTTATTTGAAAAACTATTCAGCAACACATAAACGGGTACTCCTCACTTGAAGCGATAAACACGATGAACCATAATTTGTGTATCTCATAATGATCCAGTGATGTATGCATCGAAAAATATAATGGCGACAAATTGTCAAAGACGCTCAAAACAAATGTCACTTGGCCAAGCCCTTTCATTCGCCTTCGCTGCGCATCAGCACAATGTGTAAAACATACTTTTGCGATTATTAAAAGATTCAACATATGAACAACCCTGCGCCGGCTACTGTATAATTCCCAATCACGCACTTAACTACGAATTCAATGGTTAGGAAAACGTGGTCTCGCAAATTTTTTCCTTCGTCGTGACTCAAATGAAAAGAATGAAAAATCACTTTTTACGCCACTTTTGTTGTTACGCCAAAACGAAACTTTTACACACACTCTCTTCGTTTTAAATTAATCAAATGGCCAACAACAGCGCCTATCTTCATCCATCTGATATCGCATACACTCTTCTTCGATTTCTTCTACTACGTATGTTCACACAAACTTTTTAGTTGGGTCTTAAATTGTACTCTAATAGGTTCCCGGTCAACACTAATATCCTGATATTTAAACTATTTCAGCACCATCGGGCTTATATTAGTATAGATAAGATGAGGAGGCATTCGATGTAATCTATTCCCCTTTAGAAGGGCACCCATCTTCTTTGTAGCAGGGCAACAGTCTATTTTGAAATCTATTGAGAAATATGAGTTGATGCCGAATTGCCAATTTGGTTTTCGTGCCAGGCATTCGACCATGCATGCAATAACGAAAGTAACCTCAGACATTTGTTGGAAACTAAACAGCAGAGAATGTGTTGGAGCGTGTCTCATTGATATGGAGAAAGCCTTCGATACGGTGTGGTTAGATGGACTAGTTTTTAAATTTGAATGGTCTACAGCAGGGAACAGTTACTGCGCCTCTGCTCTTCTCAATATTCATTCGCAAGCTATTGAACGCACTACAGGCGGAGGTGGCTTGCAACCGAAAAGCACCAAAAAGACACGCTCTCCCTCGAGGCATCAGTGGGTCCTAGCAGCAGCAAAAGAATGGCCGGTAGCCCAATTGAAGGCGACCGTGAGAAAAGGAGGAAGGACGAGACCATAAACGAAGTTGACACTCCAGGCGAGGAGTTTCATGTGGTGCGAAACAAGGCAGCGAAAAAAGCGGCCAAAAAGCTACTCCTAGAAAAAACAGACAAAGAGCTCAACCACGAAAAGAACAAAGAACCCCCCGATATACCGCAGAAAACAAAAAGCGAACCGCGGCGCAAACCCTTGCGAGAGGCACTGCTTATTAAACCCACTAAGGACCGAACCTACGCAGATGTCCTCCGTGAAATTAAAGGAGCGGTCAAGCCAGACGACACCAAAACTGCCATCAAAGCAGTTCGACCAACCCGGACAGGTGGCCTGCTGGTGGAATTCGGGCCAGAGGCCACAAACAAAGATGCATTCCGTGACGCGGTTCAAAAGGTTCTTGGAGATGCGGCAACGGTTGCCTCGCTCGAACCAATGGCCACCCTGGAAATCAGGGACCTCGACTGCGTCACGGACAAAGCTGAAGTAGAGGATGCCATCAGGAGGGAGTTCCCCAGTTTAAGTGAAGTTAAGGCAAGATTGACACGTGAAAACACAAGGGGGCAACGCATGGCTATTGTCGAACTAGCTGATAAAGACGCCCAGCAAATCCTGGCGAAGGGCAAAATTAAGATAGGTTGGGTGATCTGCAGGATACGGAGAAGAGCGATCCCTATCCGCTGCTTCAGATGCTTCGAATACGGACACACCGCGTATGGCTGTAGGGGACCCGACAGGAGATCTCTGTGCTACAAATGTGGTGAAACGGGGCACAAAAGGAAGGAGTGCACGAACGAGGCAAAATGCATTCTTTGCAAGGATGCTAAGCTAGCACCCGGCGACCCCAAACATGAGCCGGGGACAGGGAGATGCTGGGTTTTCAAGGAGGCCCTAACTAAAGCCAAATCGATACTCAAATGATCCGTATCCTGCAGGTCAATTTGCACCGAAGCACAAACGCCCAGGACCTACTTGAGCAGTTTGCGAGGGATAAGAAAGCTGACCTCCTGTTGCTGAGCGAGCAACATCATAACAAGGACTCGCAAGCGTGGTACCCTGGCAAATCTAGTACCTCGGCCATCTGGGTTCGAGACAGCGCCCGCCTTCAGGTGCAGGGCCATGGACGCGGGGATGGTTTTGTGTGGGTGCGGTGTTCAGGGATAACATATTTCAGTGTTTATCTGACGCCTAACGAGGCAATGCGATCTTTTCGAACCAAACTCGATGCCCTGGAGGACGCTGTCTCGAACACAGAGGGCCACATGCTGGTCGGGGGAGACTTCAACGCTAGAGCCATTGAATGGGATATGCCACAATCCGACCCAAGGGGAAAGCAAATCTTGGACATGGCGGCCAGAACAGCGCTTTTTGTTCTAAATACTGGTAACACCCCTACTTTTCGCCGATGGGGTTGCGTAGGAACCATACCCGATGTGACACTCGCTTCGGAGTCCCTGGTACCTAGAGTACACAACTGGCGATTACTAGAGGACTACTCGGCTAGTGATCACCAGTATATAGCGGTTGAGATTCACGACAGTGCCACTCTGCGTGCATATGCCCAAACTTCAATCCTCGGATGGAGGACTGGGAGGATGGACGTTGAGAGGTTCGCTGACGCGCTTACGGCAGGCGCACCGTTGCTGGGAGCCCCGCCAGGGAGTGGAGGGCCCACAGCCAAGGACTTGGTGAACTCAACTATGAGTACCATCATAGCTGCTTGCGAGTCTTCCATGCCCCGTCGGAGACCCCGACACGGTAAGCCTCCAGTATACTGGTGGTCAAACGAGATCGCCGAACAAAGAAGCGAGTGTCACAAACTTCGGCGAGAGGCCCAGCGGGCGCGAACACGGGAGGAGGCAGACACTAGGCTAGCAGCATACAGGTCCGGCAGGAAATATCTTCGCAGGCTTATTAACAAGAGCAAGGCCCGATGCTGGCAAGACCTCGTGGATGATGTAAATAGGGATCCGTGGGGCCTTGGCTACAAGCTGGTCATGGGGAAACTTGGTGCCCTACGGAAGCCTTGTATACATGACGCGGAAAAGATGGACGCGATAGTGCGGGGACTCTTCCCCGCCCACCGCGTCCGTGTTGACGCTGTCCGTGGTGAAACAGCGGTCGAGTGCCCACTCTTCACACAGCTGGAACTGGAGGAGGCAGTCCTCTCCCTGAAAGCGAGGAATGCTCCAGGTCCAGATGGTGTTCCAGCTGAGGTTTTGCAGCTCGTCTATCACCATTGTCTTCACTTGCTGCTCAGCACATTCAACGCTTGCCTACGGGACGGGGTTTTCCCGGTACGATGGAAGGTGGCGAGGCTCGTGCTGATCAGCAAGGGGAAGGGAAATCCCGAATCGCCGTCTGCATACCGCCCGTTATGCATGCTAGACACGGCTGGGAAAGTGCTAGAGAAACTCATCAAGGGAAGACTCACTGACGCGATTCGTGCTGCTGGGGACCTATCCCCTCGGCAGTACCGCTTTAGAGCAGGACGTTCTACCATTGATGCGATTGCAGAGGTGGTGAACGCGGTCCAAAAGGCAGAGGCATATACGAGTAGTCGCACCAAGCGACGGATCGTCCTGTTGGTGACACTCGACGTCAGGAATGCCTTCAACTCCGCTAGATGGGTGGATATTCTGGACATGCTGGAAAACTCTATTCAAGTTCCAGAATATCTAATGCGGCTTTTGAGGAACTACCTAAAAGACCGAAGCCTGCTCTACGACACGACACAGGGCCAACGAAGGATGGAAATTACATCGGGTGTTGCCCAGGGTGTAATGTTATAAATCTCCTACCTCACAGGATCCTCCCAGCTTTTTCCGGGGTGTCCTGCTCCGGTACTTTGGGCACCACTCAGCCTCGCCACCTGCAGCTTACCTTATCCGCCTCAAACTCTTTGGACTTGCCAAAAGAAAACACCCAGTTTTAAATTATTTAATATTTATTTGAATTTTATTTCTACAACTGCTCGGTCGCGTTTAGTAGCGCGTAGTCGTTCCTTCACCTCCTTCTTAATCTTGCGCCGCAGCTCCGTCACCTTCTGCTGCCACTGGGACCGCTCCGCTATCGTGGTCGAGATGCGTGCGAGCCGCCTGTATTCGTGGAGCTGCTGTCGTAACTACTCCCGTCGACCGCCGCGCCTCCGCTCGTAGTTGGCTTCTCGGACGGAGGTGTCCAGCGGCGCCTTCAATCTGGCCAAGTACACCTCGCGGGTGATGGGCCGTGGGCCTGCCCTGGCGTTTTCCCGGAGTGCCTCCTGCAGACTCTTCTTGGGTGAACGATGGCGTGCACCTGGGCTGCTTGCTGCGGTTACTCCGGCTGCCACCCGATAGGTCGGGATACACAGGCTGGCTAGCGCTGGTCTTGCTGGGGTGCTCCTGTCCTCCTGGGCACGGCTCCTGTCTATACGCCTTGCTCGGCACGCTTCACCCGTGCGTTTGGCGGTGTCTTCACGGACGGAGGATGCCTAGAAGAAAGTGGAAATTAGTCGATGGTGGCTACACAGCGTAAAACGCATCCAAGCCGAATGAGGTTCGCGGCTCAAGCCTACACCTCACCATCTAACCGATGTGATGATTTCCTGCAATTGCACCGGAACTATATGCACTGCCTGGCTCGAACACTGGCTTCGCTGTTGACTTCGCGGCGAAATACACTTCGCATACAATTCTGTAACCGCCCTAAATTCGCTGAGTAGTTGAAACGTGCGTTCTCGTTCCACGAAAACTTCTTCCTCCGCGCTCCGTCTCACTTGCTCGCATGGTGAAACACTGCGGCGAATTGGAGAAATGGTTTGAAGGCAGGGAGAAATCAGGTTTAGCACATTGTCACTCCGCTGGAAGCATACCCCGAAGCTTCTCATGTACATGGTCGTTGTCGTCGCTAATGTTATGGCTTATGTAGAGCGAATTGCCTCTCATGTACATGGTCGTTGTCGTCGCTAATATTGTGGCTTATGTAGAGCGAATTATGAAGTCTTTAAGCTTGCCGTTGGTCGACAAGTACATGCTTTGATGACAATGGGCGTATGTGCTTGACCGTATAACACTTGGCGTAGCTTGTCGATATTTCTATAAGCACACCCCGAAGCTTCTTATGTACATAGTCGTCGTCGCTAATGTTATGAATTATGAAGACTTTTCGCTTGCCGTTGGTCGACAAGTACATGTTTTAATGACAATGGGCGTATGCGCTTGGCCGTATACACTTGGCGGAGCTTAGACGATTGACGACGTTGTATATAGCATAACATTTCCTCCGGCGGATTTGACTGATTTACGTATTTGGAGAGTGAAGTAAATCGTTGTTCCGTTCCAATGATGCGAATTACTTAATTCGTTAGTTGTACTTATATTTTGCGCTGTTAAGGCCATTACTATTGTCCGCTGTACTTCTCACTGCCTATTGTTGGTTGTTTTGCTGCTGGTTCTTGATTAACATACTTAATTCTACCGTTTAATTTCGTGTATCTTGAACTCCTAATTTACGCTACTTAACATGTTATGGCATAATACGTTACAATTGAAAATTACTTCATTTTTGATTTTATATCGTTACGGATTCATGATTTGCTTGCCTGAGTCGCTAATCTGTACGGTTACGTTTTTACTTGATACTAACATAATAAGTTAATTATAAATTGATGTCTTGTCTGATACTTAGTATTTCTTTTGATACAGTGAGTTAAGATTTTTTTTTGATTGTTTATCAGTATAATTATTCTCAAAGGTTTTTGTTCGATACAACTTTGAGCCAAGCAGGTTCGTGTTTGGTTTGATTCTATATAAACATAAATTAACAACTCAATATTTCATTTGATTGTATACAATAATGGAATAATGTTACGTTTGATTCTAATGTTGAAGAATATACTGAACATTTCTTCCGGTCCTAAATCGTTTTTTCTTGGGAATTAAACTATTGTCTATATAAAATTATTTTTCATTTGAGGGATGCCGGAATTCAATATTTCTTTTAATTGGCTTTACTTTAAGAGACAGTAAATTTCCCTTTAACTTCCGTATTTACTGCCGATTTTTCTTTAAATCAGAATTGTAAATTATTGGTTCACCTTTTTGTGCATTACTAGGCTGTAGTACAGATGTTAGCAAATTAGCGTTCGTGAGGATGTAGTGTGAACGGTGCAAGTACAATGGCACTTTTTTTTTCTTCTTTTCCTTTGTTTTGGTTTTGTATTTAAATTCATTGTTACTTTCAATTTCTATTCGATTAACGTTCTTATATTCCTACTATTATCATTATTCTTACTGTTTCTTTCTTTTTTACTTTGAATATTTCAGATTCTACTTATTAACTTTAATAATAATTGTTTACATAATTGCTTTTTATTGCTTTTAACATTACTATAGTTTTTAATTAATTTTATTTAATATGATAACTAAGCTTTCTTAAAGTTCTACATATTAATTATTGTGCCAATAGTTTAGTGGAAATTTTTTTTTGTTAGTATGTAGGCGGAACGTTATGAATTAATTTTTAATGGGATGGAATGTGAGGATACTTAGTGGGGATAGAACGTCAAGCTTGACGGCATTCTATTCGCTCATACTCGTATGGTTGATAAGATTATTCACTCCAATCGCTTAATTAGCTTCGGACTTATTTCAGCCGAGCGAAAAACTTTCATTGTGGTGGCGGCGAATGCTACCTTATCAAAGCTTCCGCATGGGTTTCCATCGGGATTGGGAATTTTGTCGAGTACGCTCGCTTACTTGCTTCATATGGTGTGATAATGATTAAGCTTTGGGCTGAACAGTTCGCACGATCATTGAAGTTCGTTATCAGGGAATAACGTACTGCGCTTATCACTACATATGTGCGAATTGGATATGGCGAGTCTTCGCAAGAGACCATAGGTAAATTCACTGCTAGTCAATTGTATCTTTCTGAAGGCATTAGCTTCGCTGCCGAAATTATGGCTTTATGCTTATCGTGTGGGAGGTGCAAGAAAACAAATCAGTGCACAGCTGTTACTTGATTAGTAGTTGTTAGTTAAGCGGATGTTTATTATAGGATTCTACAAAGTTATAGCATCCTTTGTCTGAAATTCGTTTTTTTTTTCTTTTTTTTTCGTACCAGCGTCTTGTTTGTTTATATCATTTATTATTATTTCTGTAATATTTTTTTTTTGTTTTTGCTTATGATTTTTTTTTTTATATTATTGTCGCGTGTTTTTGGTTCACGGCCAATAATTTTAATGTTCCGGGAAAGTGAAAACGCAATGTCTTTTAATTTAAGTTAAAAGAGTTTATTTCATTACAAAAGTGCACAATTATAAATTTAACACATTCACTAATTTTGATTTTCACTATGAAAAATCTAACACTTGTCCATAAATTTCTTATCGCAATTGTCTTCTAAATCACTTCACTATTACGAACAATATCGCTTCCCACACACAATCGCAGTTCTTATCGCGGTTGAATGAATGAATGAATCCCCCCATTCATTCAGCTCGCCTTTATATAGGGTCTCTACCTATTCACCCATTTCTCGTACATTGGCGAATGTTCTACCGAGAGGTACCTGGTAGATTCGAGCAAATTAATGAATGGAGTGACGTCACTTGCAGATGTTGATCATGCTTGTTGGGTTCTCGTGGGTTCGAGTAAGTTCATTAGTTGACGTGAAAACAATTGCGACAGTAGCTCGCAGAATTATTTGTACATGTAAATATTTGTACATGTAACACTGCCCCCAGCTCAGTTCTTTTCGCCCCGAAAAGATGTGTCGCTATTTGTAGTCAATTCTCCCTGGGTGTAATATGGGGCAAGACGGTCCAGATGCACGATTTTCATTTTAGCTCTCGGCTTACGATATTCCTGTATTCGGTATACGACGTCGTTGATTCGCTTTGTAACTCGGTATGGTCCCTCCCAATTATGTTGCAACTTTGGAGACCTACCCTTTCGCCGTTGCGGGTTATATAGCCACACCAAGTCATCTTGCTGGAAGCCAGTAGAATTAGCCTTTAGATCATACCTGGTCTTCATGCGGTCAGTAGCCGATTCGAGGTGTTTTTGCACTGTCCGATGTATCTGGTTCAACCGTTGTCTTAGATCACTTGCGTACTCCGAGACCGTTTGGGGTTTCTCAGGGGGTGTTCCGAACTTTATATCGGCTGGCAAACGAATAGTCTTTCCAAAAATGACTTTGGCTGGGGCCTGTCCCGTCGATGCATGTTCAGCGGCTCTATACGCCATTAAAAATAGTGGGATATGTCGGTCCCAGTCCCTTTGGTTCTCGTCAACCATTTTGGCCAGGTGTTTATTGAGCGTGCCGTTGAAACGTTCGACCATTCCATCGGATTGGGGATGCAGCGGTGTTGTCCTCGTTTTCCGTATTCCGAGCAGCTCGCACATTTCGCCAAAAACTAGTGACTCAAAGTTTCGGCCTTGATCCGAATGGAGTTCGCCAGGTACGCCGTACCTACTGACCCAATTTAACACTAGCTGTTCAGCTACAGTAGTTGCTTCCTGGTTGGGAATGGGGTAGACCTCGGGCCACTTGCTGAAATAATTGGCCACAACCAGCGAGTATCGATTTTCCCATTCAGATTCAGGAAAGGGTCCTGCGATGTCAACAGCAATCCTTTCAAACGGTACCCCCACGTTATAGGTTTGCATTTGTCCTCTCAGTCGTCGCTTTGGGCCTTTGACGGAAGCGCAAATTGTGCATCTGCGACACCAGTCCTCTACGTCTTCTCGAGCGTGGAGCCAGTAGAACCTTTCCCGCAATTTCGCTAAGGTCTTGTTAACACCAAGGTGGCCTCCCGAGGATCCTTCATGCATTTCCTTAACCACATCGTGGATTCGGTTTTTGGGTAGTATAGTTTTCATCCTATAGGAGCTGCCATCCACCGTTTCCCATTTCCGCTTGAGTATGCCACCCTCTACCTGAAGGGAGTTCCATTGTGCCCAATAGCTTTTCAGGGTTGCGCCATGCGTTGAAACGTCTTTCCACTCAGGTCGCCCAGTCGTCTCCTTCCATACGAGCAATGGTCCGATGTCTTCATCGGCTAACTGGGCATTTCGAATCTCCTCCGATGACCAACCTTCATCGAATTCGGCCGTTATCAGTCGCAGATCAACGGGCGGTTCCTTTTCCTCAATCCGTCGGCAATGCTTGCAGTTAGCTGGACATGGACGACGAGATAGGGCATCAGCATTTCCATGAACTCCGCCCTTTCGATGAACAATTTCGTAGTCGTATGATTGCAATCTTTCGATCCATCTCGCAACTTGTCCTTCGGGGTTTTTGAAGTTAAGTAGCCATCTCAGCGATGCATGGTCCGTTCGAAGAACAAATTTCTGGCCATATAGGTACTTGTGGAACTGCTTGGTGGCCTCTATTATAGCCAATAGCTCCTTCCTGGTCACACAGTAGTTCCTCTCACTTTTTGAAAGAACTCGACTGTAATACGAGAGGACTCTTTCTTCGCCATTGATCTGCTGGGAGAGTACAGCTCCAATACCGCCGTTGCTTGCATCGGTGTCAACTACAAACATTTTTCCGGGTTTCGGATACGCCAGTACGGGTGATTCACATAGCTTTTCCTTCAGGGTCTCAAAGGCTGTCTGGCATTGTTCATTCCAGACATACGGACGATTTTTCTCGGTTAGCTGATGGAGACACTTAGCTATTTTGGCAAAGTAGCTTGCCAGACCCAGGAAACTTCGTAGTTGGCGCTTGTTGTTTGGTGTTGGCCAGCTTTTCACGGCTTCAATTTTCTCAGGGTCTGTTTTGACCCCTTCTGCTGATACGACATGTCCCAGGTATTGTACTTCAGCTGCGAAAAGGGTACACTTGTCGGGACTAAGTTTCAAATTTGCCAGTCGCAATCGGGAGAAAACCTCTTCTAAGTTCCGCACATGCTCTTCGAACGTTCTCCCGATGACGATGATGTCATCTAGGTACAAAAAGCAGGTTTTCCAGGTTAGACCACGTAGCACGTACTCCATCAAGCGTTCGAAAGTGGCTGGAGCATTGCAAAGCCCAAACGGCATCACCACAAATTGCCCCAATCCGGTCCCAACTGAAAATGCGGTCTTCTCTCGGTCCTTCTTGTCAATTTCTACCTGCCAGTAGCCACTCTTGAGATCGAGTGTAGAAAACCATTTTGCGTCGGCTAAAGTGTCCATGATGTCATCGACGCGCGGGAGCGGGTAACTATCTTTCTTAGTGACGTCGTTAAGCTGCCTATAGTCGACACAAAAGCGAGTGCTACCATCCTTTTTCTTTACTAGAACTACAGGCGCGGCCCATGGACTTACAGAAGGTTCAATAATGCCTTGTTTTTCCATGTCCGAGATCAGCGCGCTCCCTTCTCCTTGTTTGGCTATAGGGAGACGTCTTAGTGCTTGTCGAATCGGCTTGGCTCCCTGTGTATCTATGACGTGAGTTACCAAACTCGTTCGGCCTTGGTCATCCGGGCTTGTTGAGAAGATGTCACTGTACTTGGTGACCAGATCAGAGGCTCGTTTGAATAGCTGCACCGGCAATTTGACTTGCTTCAATATTGCAGACGTGGATTCCCGGGCTTTGTCTGTGTCTTGCCTCCTTTTCCAATGATGGTTGTGAGTAGCTTCTAAAGAGGTGATGGTGGAAACAGGCTGGCAGCTGCCGATGACTTCTCCCGCTTTGATGCTCGTGGTTGAGTCTGCGGTGTTAAGGACTCTAACTGGCACATACCCATTCCTTACAGATCTTACAAGGCTTCGTCCTACAATCAAACTGCGCAATGCCGATGTCTGCGTTGGCTCTATCAGATAAGATCGCTGGTCTCCAGAATCACCATCAAGCTTGGCCCATACAATGCTTTCGGAAGAATTCGGTACATCAGTGTCAGTACATACCACTACATTCATCTTGGGAATTTGGACGGCGGGATCCTCCATCAGTACTTCTACATTCTGCCATTTCAATACACGTTTGCCCAAATCCAACGTGATTCCATGTGGTCGCAGAAAATCCATTCCGAGAATGCAGTCATCCATAATGTTCGCGACCAGAAAATTATGTCGGAACACAAGGTCTCCCAACTGTATCTGGAGGTTGACCTCTCCATGAACAGGTGCAGTTTCTCCCGTAGCTGTCCGTAGTGAGAAAATTCTGCCCTTGTGAAGTTGTTGCTGTCCAACAAGGTCTGGTCGGATAATCGATCGGGTTGCACCAGTGTCGATTGTTATGGTGCAGTGTTCTCCGTCAACTTGACCCGGAAGGCATAAGTCCTCTGCCCCACGAAGTTGGCTCTTACACGTTTCCCGACCCCTCTGTTTGAAGGGCTTCCATTCTGGGCTCCTGACTCGGTCTGGATCTCCTCCTAGCTGCACACCCTGGACAATAGCTCGGTTTTCTTCGCTTCTTGCAGTCTCTTTCCAGGTGACCCTTCTCTCCGCAATTCCGACTCGATCGCACCACGCAAGCGTGCAATCAGTATGGCCTTTGTACCTTGTGTAGCCAGATTTCGTTGTTCCAACTCCTCTTTGAGCTCCGATATGCTCAATCGATTAATTTTTAGATGTAAATTTCCTGGCATTTTTATTGTTTCGGCTAATTAGAGAAATTGTTAAATTGATCATTGTGCACTTTTGTAATTAAATAAACATTGCGTTTTCACTTTCCCGGAACATTAAAATTATTGGCCGCGAACCGAAAACACGCGACAATGGTGTCAAGAAGTGAGAAAGAAAATTTTGGAAGTGAAAAAGATTAAACATTTTTGAAGTGCACAATAGTGAGAATTAACGTGGAAACTGGTGGAAAAATAGCCGAAACAATAAAAATGCCAGAAAACCTACATCTAAACATTAACCAATTGAACATATCGGAGCTCAAAGTGGAATTGGAACAGCGAAATCTGGCCACGCAAGGTACAAAGGCCATATTGATTGCACGCTTGCGTAACGCGATCGAGTCGGAAGGCGGAAATCTGGATTTGGGTGAGCCCTCAGATGCGGAAAAAGGCGCAGAAGGTGGAGAAGTAGAAACACCAAAATCAAAGGAGCCAGAAAATGCGCTAATGCAAATGTTAATGGTGATGTCATCCAGTCTGACTGCGAAGCTTAATGAACAATCAGCGAAGCTGGATCAACAAGCGATCGAAATCAAGGCAGATTTTCAAAAACAGTCCACCGAAATAAAAGCGGAGGTAGGTAGTCTTAACAAACAAATTAAAGGCGTCGAGGAAAAGGTTGACCAGGTCGAGGAAAAGGTTTACCAGGTCGAGGGAAAGATCAGCCAGGTCGAGGAGAGAATCAACCATGAGATGGAAAAAGTGAAAAAGGACTTGGAGGCAGCGAAGGCGGTACTAACCGCTTCACCAGCCCCACTTATAACCACAGCGCAAAGCTCATCTAGAAGTGTGCAAGCACCAATATTCGACGGGCAAACGGTCTGGAGCATTTACAAAATCCAGTTTGAAGCCGCCGCTAGGATAAATCACTGGAATGAGCAGGAACGAGCAACTGCATTAATTCTTGCTCTAAGAGGCCCAGCTGCCGAGCTTTTGCAGACTATCCCCGTTGAGTTGTATTCAAACCCGGCTGCTATAATGAATGCGCTGGACATGCGCTATGGAGACGATCATCTGAAGCAGATTTACCGGGCACAGCTACGGCATCGGATGCAGAAGTCTGGTGAAACCTTGCAGCAGCTAGCCCAAGACATTGAGCGACTGGCACTTTTGGCTTACCCAGCGTACGACTCAGAACATCGAGATGACGTAGCAACAGAAGCATTCATCAGATTTACAGTCTTAACTTCGAGGCAACACAAAATGTGACTCGTACCACTGCCCGGGTCCGTGAGGTAGTGGCAGACGAGTGCAGGTGTGAGCGCGTGGGAAATGAGCGAGAGCCGCCGGCAAATGGAGCGCCTAGATGCTGGGATTGCGGTGACAAGGGGCACCTGCAAAGAGACTGCAAGAAGCGAAGAAAACGGAGCTATTGCCCAGGATGGTGGAGATCCAGACCGTGTTAGGAGCCTAGAATGGAGGCCCATCAAACTGCAAGGGCTAACTTCGTGGGGCAAACGTTAGCTAGGAGGATCGACATCCCCAGCACCACCATCACCGTGCCAAAGCAACATCGTGGAGAAGCAGACAGATGCCTTCCTGGTCAAGTTGATGAAGAACATTGCACCATAACAAACGACAGTAGTTCAACCCGATCGACGATCCGGCCCGACCTAGTGAGGCCCCAACTACTTCACAAGGGCAAAGTTCATGGAAATGCTGACGCCCTATCTCGTCATCCATGTCCAGCTAACTGCTAGCATTGCCGACGGATTGAGGAAAAGGAACCGCCCGTTGATCTGCGATTGATAACGGCCGAATTCGATGAAGGTTGGTCATCGGAGGAGACTCGAAACGCCCAGTTAGCCGATGAAGACATCGGACCAATGCTCGTATGGAAGGAGACGACTGGGCGACCTGAGTGGAAGGACGTTTCAATGCATGGCGCAACCCTGAAAAGCTATTGGGCACAATGGAACTCTCTTCAGGTGGAGGGTGGCGTACTCAAGCGGGAATGGGAAACGGCGGATGGTAGCTCCTATAGGATGTAAACTATACTACCCAAAAGCCGAATCCACGATGTGGTTAAGGAAATGCATGAAGGATCCTCGGGAGGCCACCTTGGTGTTAACAAAACCTTAGCGAAATTGCGGGAAAGGTTCTACTGGCTCCACGCTCGAGAAGACGTAGAGGACTGGTGTCGCAGATGCACAATTTGCGCTTCCGTCAAAGGCCCAAAGCGACGACTGAGAGGACAAATGCAAACTTATAACGTGGGGGTACCGTTTGAAAGGATTGCTGTTGACATCGCAGGAACCTTTCCTGAATCTGAATGGGGAAATCGATACACGCTGGTTGTGGCCGATTATTTCAGCATGGGTCTACCCCATTCCCAACCAGGAAGCAACTACTGTAGCTGAACAGCTAGTGTTAAATTGGGTCAGTAGGTACGGCGTACCTGGCGAACTACATTCGGATCAAGGCCGAAACTTTGAGTCACTAGTTTTTGGCGAAATGTGCGAGCTGCTCGGAATACGGAAAACGAGGACAAAACCGCTGCATCCCCAATCCGATGGAATGGTCGAACGTTTCAACGGCACGCTCAATAAACACCTGGCCAAAATGGTTGACGAGAACCAAAGGGACTGGGACCGACATATCCCACTATTTTTAATGGCGTATAGAGCCGCCGAACATGCATCGACGGGCCAAGCCCCAGCCAAAGTCATTTTTGGAAAGACTATTCGTTTGCCAGCCGATATAAAGTTCGGAACACCCCCTGAGAAACCCCAAACGGTCTCGGAGTACGCAAGTGATCTAAGACAACGGTTGAACGAGATACATCGGACAGTGCGAAAACACCTCGAATCGGCTGCTGACCGCATGAAGACCAGATATGATCTAAAGGCTAATTCTACTGGCTTCCAGCAAGATGACTTGGTGTGGCTTTATAACCCGCAACGGCGAAAGGGTAGGTCTCCAAAGTTGCAACATAATTGGGAGGGACCATACCGAGTTACAAAGCGAATCAACGACGTCGTATACCGAATACAGGAATATCGTAAGCCGAGAGCTAAAATGAAAATCGTGCATCTGGACCGTCTTGCCCCATATTACACCCAGGGAGAATTGACTACAAATAGCGACACATCTTTTCGGGGCGAAAAGAACTGAGCTGGGGGCAGTGTTACATGTACAAATATTTACATGTACAAATAATTCTGCGAGCTACTGTCGCAATTGTTTTCACGTCAACTAATGAACTTACTCGAACCCACGAGAACCCAACAAGCATGATCAACATCTGCAAGTGACGTCACTCCATTCATTAATTTGCTCGAATCTACCAGGTACCTCTCGGTAGAACATTCGCCAATGTACGAGAAATGGGTGAATAGGTAGAGACCCTATATAAAGGCGAGCTGAATGAATGGGGGAGATTCATTCATTCATTCGACCGCGATAAGAACTGCGATTGTGTGTGGGAAGCGATATTATTCGAGTAGTAGAAAAGTTATTTTCGTAATAGTGAAGTGGTTTAGAAGACAATTGCGATAAGAAATTTATGGACAAGTGTTAGAATTTTTTTCGGTTCGCGGCCAATAATTTTAATGTTCCGGGAAAGTGAAAACGCAATGTTTATTTAATTACAAAAGTGCACAATGATCAATTTAACACTTTCTCTAATTTTAATTTTCACTATTAAAATTCTAACACTTGTCCATAAATTTCTTATCGCAATTGTCTTCTAAATCACTTCACTATTACGAAAATAACTTTTCTACTACTCGAATAATATCGCTTCCCACACACAATCGCAGTTCTTATCGCGGTCGAATGAATGAATGAATCTCCCCCATTCATTCAGCTCGCCTTTATATAGGGTCGGTTCGCGGCCAATAATTTTAATGTTCCGGGAAAGTGAAAACGCAATGTTTATTTAATTACAAAAGTGCACAATGATCAATTTAACACTTTCTCTAATTTTAATTTTCACTATTAAAATTCTAACACTTGTCCATAAATTTCTTATCGCAATTGTCTTCTAAATCACTTCACTATTACGAAAATCACTTTTCTACTACTCGAATAATATCGCTTCCCACACACAATCGCAGTTCTTATCGCGGTCGAATGAATGAATGAATCTCCCCCATTCATTCAGCTCGCCTTTATATAGGGTCTCTACCTATTCACCCATTTCTCGTACATTGGCGAATGTTCTACCGAGAGGTACCTGGTAGATTCGAGCAAATTAATGAATGGAGTGACGTCACTTGCAGATGTTGATCATGCTTGTTGGGTTCTCGTGGGTTCGAGTAAGTTCATTAGTTGACGTGAAAACAATTGCGACAGTAGCTCGCAGAATTATTTGTACATGTAAATATTTGTACATGAGCAGGAACGAGCTACTGCACTGATTCTTGCTCTAAGAGGCCCAGCTGCCGAGCTGTTGCAGACGATCCCCGTTGAATTGCACTCAAACCCGAATGCTATAATGAATGCGCTCGACATGCGTTATGGAGACGATCATCTAAGGCATCGGGTGCAGAAGTCTGGTAAAACCTTGCAGCAGCTAGCCCAAGACATTGAGCGACTAGCACTTTTGGCTTACGCAGCCTACGACCCAGAACATCGAGATGATGCAGCGACAGAAGCATTCATCAGCGCACTAAAGGACCCAGAATTGCAACAAGCCGTGCGTTTAGCTCAAAAGCAAACGGTTAAGGACGCATTGGCTTACAGTCTGAACTTTGAGGCAGCGAAAAATGTGACTCGTACCTCTGCCCGGGTTCGTGAGGTAGTGATAGACGATTGCAGGTGTGAGCGCGTGGAAATTGAGCGAGACCCGGATGTAAATGGTGCGCCTAGATGCTGGAATTGCGGAGAGAAGGGGCACCTGCAAAGAGACTGCAAGAAGCGAAGAAAACCGAGCTATTGTCCAGGGTGTGCAGCTAGGAGGAGATCCAGACCGAGTCAGGAGCCCAGAATGGAAGCCCTTCAAACAGAGGGGTCGGGAAACATGTAAGAGCCAACTTCGTGGGGCAGAGGTTGGCTAGGAGGATCAACGTCCCCAGCACCACCATCACCGTGTCAAGATTACATCGTGGAGAAGCGGACTTATGCCTTCCGGGTCAAGTTGACGGAGAACACTGCACCATAACAATCGACACTGGTGCAACCCGATCGATTATCCGACCAGACCTAGTTAGACAGCAACAACTTCACAAGGGCAGAATTTTCTCACTACGGACAGCTACGGGAGAAACTGCACCTGTTCATGGAGAGGTCAACCTCCAGATACAGTTGGGAGACCTTGTGTTCCGACATAATTTTCTGGTCGCGAACATTATGGATGACTGCATTCTCTACATGTACAAATAATTACATGTACAAATTATTATTTTTTATTTTGAACTCAGCCTTTTTTTTTTTTGGTTTCTTTTTGGTTCTTTTTTTTCCTAATTTTTTCTTGTTTCTTATTTTTTCTTATGTTCTGTTTTTCCATTATTTTTTTTCCTTGCTATAACTAGACTAGTTGAAAGGAACGGGTGGGATGATGCATGGAGTTTTGGGGTTGGGTACTATGTGAGGGATTGGGTGCTTGCGCTTTTGGGCTACGCGTGTTTACAGGCCGCTCTTTGCGGACCACGGAATTATGTGAGTTATCAGTTGTTAGCGATACCGGTGAAACTCGCTGACTTGCCTCCCCAGTATGGATTTGCAAGGCAAAACCAGGGTTCGACACCTCTGTAGAAACTCTATTGCTTAAACTGGTCCGACACCGCCCCTTAATGCGTTTGATCAAAAAATATATTACCATAAATAATACCGAGACCCCCGCCAGGCTTGCCGAGGCCGTGGATAGATGCACATGCCTTCTGGCCGTCTCACTAAATTTGATCCGCTCGAGGTGCGAAAAGATTTCATTGAGGCCGTGGGAGCTGGCTGAAAAATGAATGCCTCCGTTGTTGCTCGCTATTAGCTTTGTTTGCGGTATGCTGTGGTTACCCCCCAGAACCGCGACGTCCAGCTCCAAAATTCTCGGGTCTACTTCAGGGAAATACTGCGGTTGAATTATATCGAACGGGAGAGTACTTTCTGCTTCATAATGTATGGTCATTTCGTTAATCAGAAGTGCGCAGGGGAGATGGAGAGTTAGGATTCCTTGACCAATCAGTTTGTGTCGTGATGCTAGCATCGCAGCGGATATGAATGGGTGTTTCGTTCGGTAAAAAGTATATCCAACTGTTCGGTTTACTTAGCTTAATGAGGGAATCTGTTATTGAAGTACTAACTCGAAGAGGTAGTTCTAACTTCAGATAGAGTGGGTTGTGCAGAAGTGAAATTATTACATTCTCTGAAGGTGGGGATTAAATAATTGGCGTAGTTAATGGGGCCACATATAGGTCACCAGGTTGTGGATGTTTAATTTTCTTATGATTAGAATTATCGGTTAGAAGCAGAAACTGTTGAGTTGTGATATCACCCGCTATAAACGAGTATTCCACAGTGGGTAACAGAAATAGGGTCCTGTTAGTTTTGATGGGAAACAAGTGTATTTGATATAGTCTCATTAAGGGTAGTTGGAAAAGCGGGAGCGTAATTATCACTACCAGCTTGGTCTTCCGTCTGAAATACCGTAGTATCGCCGTTTGTGCAAGGATTTCTTCACAAAATTCGGGGCAACTATTGCCCGGTTTAACATAGATTTCGTGCAATTTTTTGCTAGAGATTAACAAGGGATGAATTCTGTTGCTTTGAACTGCCACAGCTATGTCAATCAAGGTGCGCTGCCGCATCTCGATCTCCATAAGCTGCGCTAACAGGGATGTTAGAACTACATTCCTCCGTTCTGCTGCTGACAGTTTATCAGTCATGAGCGAGATTTCTTTCATCTGTAACCCGAGTTCTGTTTGCCTGTTAATCACATCTGATAGCGGTTTATGGATTTCCTCCAAAGAGATATTCACAATGCTAATCCTTTGTTTTTCCAATTTAACTAATTCCCTTTCCTTGTTCTCCAGGTTATCTAGCCGACTGTACAACTCCTTTTCATTCTCATCATCCATGGTGCCGAATAACGAATGTAGCGCTCTTCCGACCCCATCAATGAACGACCTTTTAGACCTTTTAGGCATCAGTGACTCAAACAGAGCTCGAGAGCGAAACTTCAGATTTTCCACTAGACTATGGACGTGCCTTAATTGCTCCGCGCATCCCAAGCCCTTCCCTGCACAAAGCATCTTAACGAGGTGTTCGGCTCGTTCGGCCACTCCTATTTGATCCTGAATTTCCCCTAGATTAATCTCCATCACTACATTCCAGCTACTGTGATAGCTCAACAGACCACCTACATCTTCAAATAGTATCCCTGTGTTCGCTATGCTCTCCAGTGAATACGGCTTCAGATCCTCGTTCGGAGTTGCCAAAACGCCAACGCTGAGCAGGCCTAGGATAACTATGTCGATGAACATTACTAAAAATAAAAAAGAAAAGAAGGGGAAGTCAGAACAATTTATTCATAGTATGGTTTAAGTCGATTGTTATGAACATTGACCAGTTTTTTCTTTATCGCAATCGTGGTGTTGACGGGGGAAGTAACGGCTTTGACCTCATATGGTCCTACCCATACCTGCACGAGCTTGTGTTTACGATTCTCATTTTTCAGCAATACCTTATCCCCTATATGGAAAGTAACCGGTCTGACGTTGTTATCGTAATGGACCTTGGATTTTAACTTACTCTCCAGTAGATTCCTACGTGCCAAGGTATAAATCTTTTGTAATTTATGCTTTAATAATAGATAATAATTTTCATGGTCATAGAGAGGAGCTGGCTCCCTCTTTAAGTTCGACGGAACATCTGCCGTGAATCCATAAAGACAGTCCATTGGAGTGAGTTTCGTGCTATCGTGTTCACTGTTATTGTACACGAACGCGGCCGTACGTAAAAACTGATCCCAGACCTGCGGATTGTCATCCACCATGGATCTCAAATATTCAACAAGGGGTCTATGGGCTCGTTCCAAGGCTCCATTGGATTGTGGATGATAGGCGGTAGTTTGCATTTTCTTTATATTTAATAGCTTACATACTTGCCTGAATACTTTCCCTACAAAATTAGCCCCCTGATCGGTAACTAGCTGCTTCGGTATTCTATACCTAGCAATAATCTCGTCAAAGAACACTTTGGCTACTGTTTCCGCCTCAGCGTTCGGTAAAGCGTACCAATCCACAAATTTTGTTAAATTGTCCTGAAAGGTCAAAATGTACTTATTCCCAGAAGTTGACTCAATGAGGGGCCCCACGATATCCAGATTTACTTTATCAAATGGTTTCACCGCTATGTCCGTGACAACCATTGGCATGCGATGTTGGGGAGAAACCTTCATAACTTGACATTTCTTACACGTCCTCACATATTTTTTAATGTCTGATAGCATATTCTTCCATTTATACTTCTTGCGAATCTTCCTGTAGGTTTTCGCAACCCCCTGATGCCCTCCAAAAGGAGAATCGTGAAACTCCAATAAGACCGCCCTTATCTCCTCTGGTGAACCGAGGGTCAGGATATCAGGTTGTACCGCGGGTTGCGGAGAGACAAACTTAATTGTTTCATCACTATCAGGTGCGTAGTTACCAATGTCCTCCTGGGGCGCCTCCTGGGGCCCTCCCAGTATCGGGCCTGTACAGGGATCCTCGAAAAATAAGTCAGATAACTTCTGTTGCTCCGGCGTGGATTGTGGGAGCGAGGACTCAATCGACCCCTCCGTACCGTCAGTGGTAATACCATTGTCTTTCCGGCCACCTCCTGGTGCCGGCTCTGCTGAAGAATCTTCTGGAGATTGATCAGGTAATCCCCGCCGCTTTTGTGCTCTAGTAAGGACATTACACTGATATTTATTACCTGCCTCCCCGGCAGAATCCTGGGGAATCCTACTCAAAGCGTCGGCATTAGTATTGTACTTGCCCGGTTTATACTCAATGTGGTAATCGAACTCCGACAACTTATGGTGAAACCTTACCAACCGTGTGGTAGGATCTTTCACGTTAAACACCCCCTTTAGGGGTTTATGATCCGTGTAGATGGTGAAACGTCGTCCTTGTAAATAACACCTGAAATTTTTAGCGGCCCAAACCATCGCAAGTAGCTCCTTTTCAATTGTAGAGTAATTCCTCTCCGCTCTATTCAGAGTCCGACTTGCATAGGCTATGGGGTGGTCCTTGCCAATTTCTCCCTGAGATAAGACGGCCCCCAAGGCCTCGTTGCTTGCGTCCGTGGTGAGATTAAATGGCTGGGAAAAATCAGGATACGCCAGCAATGGCGGTTCTACTAGCGAATTTTTCAGCAATTGAAATGCCTCCATACACTTATCCGTCCATGTAAACCGAACATCCTTCCGCAATAAATTTGTAAGAGGCTTGGCTATCTTCGAGAAATTGGGAATAAACTTCCGGTAATAATTGACTAGTCCTAAAAAGGACTGTAGCCTGCGCACCGTCGTAGGGACGGGAAAATCCCGCACGCAGCTAGTCTTACTGGGATCTGGCCGCGCACCCGTTTGGGAGCAAATATGTCCTAAATATACCACCTCGGGTCGTAAGAACTGACATTTCTCCGGTTGGAGTTTCAGGTTGTTTAGTCTCAGCCTAACAAAGATTTTCCGTAGTTTATCGATGTGATCCCTCAAGTTTTTCCCATAAACCACTATGTCATCCAAGTACACAAAACAGTCAAAACCTTGTAAACCCGTTAGTATGTAGTTCATTAGCCTCTGAAAAGTGGCTGGTGCCCCCTTCAAACCAAAAGGCATTCGCTTAAATTCATAGTGTCCATAACTGGTGCTAAATGCAGTTTTTGGCCGATCTTTCGGCCGCACCAGGACTTGGTGATACCCACTGGCCAAATCTAACGTGCTGAAATACCGTGAATGCCCCAACTGATCTAAAATATCCTCTATACGGGGTAATGGAAATGCGTCTCCTATGGTTTTCTCATTCAGTCTCCTGAAGTCAACAACTACTCTCCATTTCTTTGCTCCATTGGCTCCGGCCTTCTTGGGCACAACCAAGAGGGGAGAGTTCCAGGGGCTCTTGCTCGGCTGGACAATGTCGCTGCCTAACATCACCTTGAGCTGCTCGTTAATAATATCTTTCTGGGGTTGACTCAAGCGGTACATTTTCTGATTTATAGGTGCTTGATCTGTCACCAGTGGAATCTCATGTGTGATCGCCTCCGTGTAACTCAACTTATCCCC
Organism: Odontomyia ornata; assembly: GCA_963969285.1. NCBI lineage: Eukaryota > Metazoa > Arthropoda > Insecta > Diptera > Stratiomyidae > Odontomyia > Odontomyia ornata. The sequence goes on along the minus strand of OZ017740.1, from coordinate 193,808,089 downwards.
TGGCAGGAAAAAAATGTCACTAAACTCCTGACATAGCTGAGTAATAGCAGCCCTCTCCTCAGAGTTAATATGCTCATATAGCGTAAGTTCTTGTTTTAGTAATGCATTGCGTATAATGCTGGTCGGCAGGCCCTGATTCATTGGTCCGGGTTCGTTTTCCGACCGACCGTTACTTATCAATTGTGACCCTTCGGCAGTTGTCGATATACCCGCTGTTGATGATATACCGCCTAGATGCTTCACTGGGAAGTTAATGCAAGAGGCTTTCTGGAGCTGCACTTTCTTATTCGTAGCCTCCAGATTATCGACCAAATATTCATCCAATCTCTCGAGTTCTAAATCAATCCGCTCAAGTATGACCGGTGACTCACTCGAATTCATTATACCTATTACAGGGTTAACCGGATCTAGAAGAGCATTGGCTAGGAACACGCCATCCGCTATTGAACTTGCGGTACAAAGCATTTCCTGATCCAACTGAATCGGCACCTCTACTATATGTTGTTTCCGTGGCAACAACGTGACGACCTCCTTGAAATCGACTCGGTAGGTTCCCTTGCAACCACTTTGGCTGCTAGTGTGTCCTTTGACAGAACCATAATTCTCACCCTCAGCTTGGTCTGGTAAATCCGCCGCGTTTTGCGCCACCCTTTTGGACAACTTGTATACGCTATTCGGCGCCTGAACCGAAGACTGACGTGAATCTACTGATCCTTCATGGCACTCTAAAGGGACCTTGAATTCATTACTATTTGCTACCGTGCGAGGAAACACCAGCGACTGAACAGGACCTTCTATATTACAATTTTTCGCTAGAAAGTCGTTTCCGAGAAGACCATCATTGAACGCCCCCTGAATTGTGTCTACTACGTGGAAGGTACAAGGAAGATTGGTGGGGAGCTCGAAGTTGCCTTGCGTAGAACCAAGGGTTTCTCCCTCCCCAAAAGGGCTTGACAAAGTAAGCTTATGACTCACATCTATTGGACACGAATCGCGTATTGCTGATTTGCTAATTATGCTAACCTCTGCACCTGTATCAATGGTAAATTTTGTTTTCTCCTGTTTCCCAATATCCAAAGGCAATGAAGCGGTCACGAGGCTGGATTTCATGTAACTGTTATCTACCGTATTTCTCCGTGTCACCCTAGCTTCAACCTCCTTACTGAGAGGTTGGCTTCCTGATTGCACCGTCTTCAATGTAGCCGAGCCGGGGATTTTCGACTCGACTGCGCCTCGTTTCCCTGTTGCTTGGCTTCCCATCTTTTCTTTTGGAAACACGTGTCATCTTACTTGAATACTGAAAACTCTTGGACCCTCGCTAATAACTGGAGCTGCCGATGTTGGCCTCGCCTTACAATCCTTCTGATCGTGACCATACTCCTTACATGCTGGACAATAAGGAGTATTTTTGCGACTGTAGCAGTCTGCATAAGTGTGACCTCGCTTACGACAAAAGTTACAGGTGATTTTCGGACTCTTTTTAAATTTAGACGGCTTTGAGCCAGAGCTTGGGTCTGGTCCCCTTACTACCTGTGGCTGGAAAGATCCGGCGCTCGGATTAGGTGTATAGCTAACTTGTTGAGGCGTAAACGCATGTTGGCTAGGTAACCAAGTACTGAAAGTGGGTTGTACCTGTGGTATCTGTGGGTATAACTGCGCCGAATTGCCTTGAAAGAGGAAAACCCCTTGTTGCAATTTTTCCATATTCAGACCCTTAGTGACTAGATCCTCAAACGTAGACCTTTCTAGCGTCAACAAGTACTGACAAAGGTGGGGGTTGCTAACACCACTTTTAAAGGCATTTTCTCCTCCCTTAACAGTCATACAAACAGGACTAGAATGAGTGGTCTGATCAATGGACACGTTTGTAGATTCGCTTGCCTCAAACGATAGATTCCAATCGTGGGACGTAATCAGTGTTTTTAATGATTGCGATAAATCGAAAGAACTGGTCAGGTTCAGCGAGACACCGCCGAAGTGTTTAATTTCTTCTTTAAATTGCTTCGTTTGCTCACGGAACTGCCTAATTCGCTCTACGCGATGTGGATGCAACCTATCCACCGTATCAGCTAATTCAAGGACTGTGTCCAATTCAACGGGTTCGGTTTCTCGCTTCACCTGTAGGTTTGGACTGTAACAAGAAGATTCAGACTTACTTTTTGGGGTTGAGAGTGCTTTACCGCTTCGTAATACGAGCCAGTTGCTTTCCTCTCGAGTTAATTGATGAATTTCCCCTGTTAACTGGTTCTTATTATTCATTCGCGCAAACTAAACAGCAATATTATCTTTTTCTTTAAGTCAATGCACCGGACTTTAATAATAATGCAACCCTCTCTTTGAAAATGAGCTAAAGTCCCTATAGCGCTAACTAGGTGGTTTTGGCTACAAATCCAAGAGTATGAAGCTCGAGCTATCAGGATGCGTGGATGAGTGTGCTTATGTTGAGAGTGTAAGGAAAAGATTCCAGTTCCAAACAATTTATCAATTTAGTAAGTACTATATTGACTACCCCACAGCAAATCGCCGTACTAGAGCTGTTTGGAAACTAAAACCGGCTGCGCCAATGTAATGTTATAAATCTCCTACCTCACAGGATCCTCCCAGCCTTTTCCGGGGTGTCCTGCTCCGGTACTTTGGGCACCACTCAGCCTCGCCACCTGCAGCTTACCTTATCCGCCTCAAACTCTTTGGACTTGCCAAAAGAAAACACCCAGTTTTAAATTATTTAATATTTATTTGAATTTTATTTCTACAACTGCTCGGTCGCGTTTAGTAGCGCGTAGTCGTTCCTTCACCTCCTTCTTAATCTTGCGCCGCAGCTCCGTCACCTTCTGCTGCCACTGGGACCGCTCCGCTATCGTGGTCGAGATGCGTGCGAGCCGCCTGTATTCGTGGAGCTGCTGTCGTAACTGCTCCCGTCGACCGCCGCGCCTCCGCTCGTAGTTGGCTTCTCGGACGGAGGTGTCCAGCGGCGCCTTCAATCTGGCCAAGTACTCCTCGCGGGTGATGGGTCGTGGGCCTGCCCTGGCGTTTTCCCGGAGTGCCTCCTCCAGACTCTTCTTGGGTGAACGATGGCGTGCACCTGGGCTGCTTGCTGCGGTTACTCCGGCTGCCACCCGATAGGTCGGGATACACACGCTGGCTAGCGCTGGTCTTGCTGGGGTGCTCCTGTCCTCCTGGGCACGGCTCCTGTCTATACGCCTTGCTCGGCACGCTTCACCTGTGCGTTTGGCGATGTCTTCACGGACGGAGGATGCCTAGAAGAAAGTGGAAATTAGTCGATGGTGGCTACACAGCGTAAAACGCATCCAAGCCGAATGAGGTTCGCGGCTCAAGCCTACACCTCACCATCTAACCGATGTGATGATTTCCTGCAATTGCACCGGAACTATATGCACTGCCTGGCTCGAACACTGGCTTCGCTGTTGACTTCGCGGCGAAATACATTTCGCGTACAATTCTGTAACCGCTGTTATCACTACTTGCCGTTTCTCGCTCGATCAATTGCCTTTTAAACGATTCATGCGGCCTCAATGCGCCCTAAATTCGCTGAGTAGTTGAAACGTGCGTTCTCGTTCCACGAAAACTTCTTCCTCCGCGCTCCGTCTCACTTGCTCGCATGGTGAAACACTGCGGCGAATTGGAGAAATGGTTTGAAGGCAGGGAGAAATCAGGTTTAGCACATTGTCACTCCGCTGGAAGCATACCCCGAAGCTTCTCATGTACATGGTCGTTGTCGTCGCTAATGTTATGGCTTATGTAGAGCGAATTGCCTCTCATGTACATGGTCGTTGTCGTCGCTAATATTGTGGCTTATGTAGAGCGAATTATGAAGTCTTTAAGCTTGCCGTTGGTCGACAAGTACATGCTTTGATGACAATGGGCGTATGTGCTTGACCGTATAACACTTGGCGTAGCTTGTCGATATTTCTATAAGCACACCCCGAAGCTTCTTATGTACATAGTCGTCGTCGCTAATGTTATGAATTATGAAGACTTTTCGCTTGCCGTTGGTCGACAAGTACATGTTTTAATGACAATGGGCGTATGCGCTTGGCCGTATACACTTGGCGGAGCTTAGACGATTGACGACGTTGTATATAGCATAACACTTGGTCCGGACCTGTGGAACGTGTCTTACGACGGGCTACTGAGACTTGAGATGCCAGATGAGTCGCGCTTGGTCGGCTATGCGGATGATGTTGCGGCTCTGGTCGCCGGACGCACCGTTGAACAAGCGCAACTTAGGCTAGGTATGCTAATGCGCCGAGTGAGGGACTGGATGACTGCTCGCGGGCTCAGTTTAGCACTGGAGAAAACCGAAGTGGTCATCTTGACAAAAAAGAGAATCCCTAGAGTAAGGATGATCAGTATAGGAGATATACAGGTCGAATCGAAGCCAGCGGTGAAGTACCTGGGGCTACTGATCGACTCGAAGATGAGTTTCTCTGAGCAAATCAGGGCAACGGCTGAGAAGGCTGCTTCGGGAATATCGGCCCTGAGTCGACTTATGGCCAACGTAGGGGGACCCAGCCCATCAAGAAGACGCCTCTTGATGAGTGCTGTAGGGTCAGTGCTACTGTACGGAGCAGAGTTATGGGGCGACGCTCTCAGCAAGGAGGTATACCGAAAACGATTGGCACAGGTACAGAGAAGAGGAGCACTGAGAATTGCATCTTCGTATCCAACAGTCTCCGACTCGGCGGTGAGAGTGATTGCAGGCGTGATACCTGTCGCCCTCCTTGCTAGAGAGCGCCGCGCTATTTACCTGCGCCGAAACGAGGATGCGAGGGAGATGGTTGTCCGCGAGGAGAGACAACGCTCGCTCAAAGATTGGCAGCAGTCTTGGAGGAAATGCACGAAGGGAAGGTGGACTGCGCGCCTCATCCCGGATGTGAGACCGTGGCTAAATCGAAGGCATGGTGAGACTGACTTCTATCTGACCCAGCTTTTGAGCGGGCACGGGTGTTTTCAGTCTTACCTGCACAAGATCGGTAAGTCACGGTCTCCCGATTGCCGGTTTTGCCCAGGAGAGGAGGACAATGCCTGTCACACATTTTTTGCGTGTACCAAATGGGCCAGGCTGCGAAGGGAACTCTACAGGGAGACGGGAGAGCTCACCCCGGATAATATAGTTGCGGTGATGCTCGAATCGGTTGACAAATGGAACCAGATGGCACATTATGCTCGGGCAGTCCTAAAATATAAAAGGGACTCGCAGCAGCCGGAGGTGCTGGGGCTGGGGGATCGCTCTTCTGGCATTTCCTCTTCCCCTCTCCCCTCCCCCCCCCCCGCTAGGAAAGGGACTCCCCAGCTTGAAGGCGCCCCACGGCGTAACAAAACGAGACCTGGCCCGAAGTAATGTGTCAAACGGTTCCAGGCTAGGTTCTCAGATTGACAGGGGAGGTGTTTAGTGGGTAGTCCAAGGGTATCCTCCATGGGAGTCCCACACTGCCAGACTCGGCGGGCGTAAATGCCCTCACCTCCCTACCACAAAAAAAAAGCTATTGAACGGCTTTGATTTTAACGTCTCGGCAACGCGATCATTTGTAGCGTTTGCTGAGGGTAGTTCAGAACGGGTTCCACATAAATCCTGTGTTCGATGCCTCGGTGTTCATCTCGATCAGTATCTGTGCTGTACTTAACATGTCAAAATCATGCTCAGTAAGCCACAAAAAGTAGTCATTGCCCCACGCAGACTCTTTCATTCCAGATACATTGATCAAAATGTCAAACTTATCTGTTACCAAGACCCTGGTTAGACCAGTTTTGATATATGGATGTCAGATTTAGTACAACCAGAGTGCTAATACTATGGAAAAATTAAGAGTTTTCGAAAGGAAATGTCCGTGCATGTACTGGTTTGTCCAGAAAGCCTTAGACGGATTGGAAGCAATATATATCCAATATAAGAATTTATTAAACTGCTCAAGTGACGAGAGTTGATATCGTCATATTGAAACTTCTTCGGAATCATATCGCAGGATATGTAACTGTGAGTGAAAACCCTTGGATTTCACAGCCGTTCCACCCTACAGACGGGTATATTGCGACTTGCCTCGCTACTGGCTTCGTTCCTCCTGAAGCATTTGTGTATTTGGACATGAATCGATATGTTTTTGATTCTGAGGGCATCCCAGTCATATATCTCATATATAGACGGGCCACCGATAAGATAAAATATCCTCCGAATTTCAGTTCACGAGACCAACAATTCAAATGGAGATACTCATTTGCTAGATTCGTTGAAGCTGATCGAGCTGAGACGGGGCAATCTAGGTATTGGTGGCTGAATGACAATGACTAAGTTATTCGGGTTCATTTTCAGTTTTTGTGTTTTTCGTCACTTAGTTTTTGAGTTTCAGCTCATTATTGCTACATTTGGTGTTGTTGTTTACTTGTGTTAAAAATCAGGGATAGGTTAGGTATATGTTATGTTTATTGTATTAGGTTTAGAGATAAGGTTAAACGCGTAGGTTAGGAATATTGTGACAGAATTTTTTAGTATAAGATAAAGTTTTTGATTGAATTTTATTAGAATTATAATAGGTTATAAAATCTTAGGTGTAGGATCCAAGTTCACTGTTGTGTTAAAATTATAAATAATTTTTGACTAGTTTTGGTTGGTTTTTTCTCCTTTTTCCAATCAAATCATAAAATATATAATAATCTTAATTAATTTGAAGTTGCTATCGTTTTTTGATAGAATGTGTTTAACTGATAACGTATAAATTTAGAGGGCTATTTGGGCCATTAAATTTCTGTATTGTTGTTTAGAATTTGCTTTATATTCTTTTAAAATTTATAACGATTAATATTGAATAAAGCGGTTTTGAGTTCGAGTTTGAAAACATTTATATCCTGGTGTTAAAACGATCATTGAGATATAACTGAATACCCTTTCCCTACAACACAGACCGCCGACGTTTTTGCGAGCCACTTTCCTACAAATTTGACTCACGTTCATAAGCTAAACACGTTCGAATAATTTGCATACTCTTCACTATTTCCATATTCCATAATTAATCCGACATCCTTTAAATGAAGGCTGTTTTCACTACAGATGCGTTCTGGCCAATACCTGTGACATTCGATTTGTTTCTTCTGTAGAAATTTATTGCGCATGACAAATGCTTTTAGGTTTTGTTCCCAATTCATCTTCACAAAAAAGTCCAACTGTTTCTCTTAACGGTCCTTCTGTTAAAATACACTTTCGATCGCTCTGTTCATTTTAACGAGGTTCGCATTGATGTAACCAACATTTGCGCGATGGATAATTATTCGAGAATGATCGTACGGGTTAACATCTCTGTAGCGAATAAATACACGATTTAGATTTTTAATTCGATGCACTCAAGAAAACTGATTTACTTTTCCTCATTTTCGCATTTCTCTTTGATTTCACAAGCCTATATACACATTGCAAACCCTTTGCATTCCCTTTCCGTTATATTCCTCTGGCACACCTTTATTCCAATTAGATCCCGTAATTCATGTTACGATTCCGCCTTACAGTTTGACATTCTATCGCAATACTTGTTTTAATTTCTCTACACTTATTTTCGCCTATATTAGACACCAACGAAAACCAGAACGAACCCACAACTATTTTCCCCGGGAATAGCTATAAGTGTTCAGATAAAACAAAAAAAAATCATTCATTTTTGCCGATTTCACTATTTCCTTTGCACTACGAACAAGCTTTCGTGATTCCACCTCGAATGTAACCAGAAATTGCAACTAACAGCGGGCAATTCGCCTTCAAGCGCTTCTTACGATGACGACCGCCTGAATTGGGAAAAAATTGAAATCTCCCGCACAAAACCGTTACTCCCGTGCACAACACAATTTAAATTTTTGTCGCTGTGAGGCGATAGTTCAAATAACGTGGAATGGGACGGGAAGAAACGGTTACTAAGCGATTTTGGAATGACGTGATTTAAATATTTAACGAAGCGACTTAAGGAACAATAAATAATTATACCGGAAACACAATACAGCTGACCGACTGCGAACTTTCGATGCCGAATTTTTGTAGCAGGCTGGTCTTCGCCGAATACGCCTTTGACATGCGACATCAATAGGTTAATTTGATCAAGTAATGATCGGAGTTACAATTGGCTCCTCGGTACGTACGGACGTCAAGTATGCTTGAGGCTCAACGTTTTTGGATCAAAACATGGTCGATTTGGTTTAGTTTGTTGCCAGGAAATTTTACGAGTATGTGTGCGTCGATGAGGGAAGCCAGTCGAAAGTCTGACTAGATTTCTGCAACATGCAAAGTCAATCAGACGCTAGCCGTTGTCATTTGGTTCATTGTGGAGGCTATATCCTCCAGTCGTTCCCCGATGAGAGAGCACGTTGCCAACCTTAGCGTTGAAATCACCCAAAATTATTTTCGTGTCGTTTGTATGCAATGAGTCGACTAGTCTTTCCAGGTGATTGTTGCACGTTTCCTTCGTTTCTTCGTCCTTTTCTTCGGTTGGGGCGTGTACGTTTATCAGCCAAATTTTGAAGAATCGCACACAATCGTTCATTAACTGCCTTAAAATCAATAACGTGTGATTTGAACACCCTATCCACAATAAAAGCCACTCCAAATTCCCGTTATACAGTGGGCTTTCTGCTTTTGAAAATTGTGTGCGATCTCATATCTTGAATATCATTTTCAGTCCCGTTCGTTTCCTGGATTGCCAGTATGTTTAATTTATATTAACTGGACTGTTGTAAAAGGTCCTTAACAGCGCCAGGGTAGTTGAGTGATCTGACATTCCAGGATCCAATGCCATAGTCCTTTTTTCGTTTGCGAGGTAGTTGCCGAAGTCCAATTCATGCCGAGGCTCTTCTGCAGGTTTTGAAACAGTATAGGGGTTTCTGGGCATAGGGAGTTAGCCCGTCGTCCAAACTTCATCCCGGCGGCATGATTATTACTTTCGATTCCGTTATCAGGTGCGGAAGTCTCGCTTACACCCTCTTACCTCCCCACAAAGGAGGTGTAAGTAGGATTTAGTAGCAAAGCTGTCGATGTTTTTACAGTTATTGGCATTACTCGGCATTTAATGTCCCATTATTGGGGAACTAGTAAAACTAATGTGCAATCCCGAGACCATTTACTACAATTGAATCATGGGGTTTCGGGTGAGGAATCTTGGAAGCGACGGGTTGAGGAAATAAAGAGAACTGTCTACGGCGGAGTTAAAATACGTTTTACAGAGCTCTAAAAAATATAGCAGAGATTCCTTCAGTTTTTATAGCTACACAATATGGTCTCGGATGGGCCAAAGAAAAATAAATTCCTGCTGCTTGTTTGTACTGCGCACCGTGACGGCACATTATTGTCAATTATAAAAAAAATTTCTGGAATTAGTGATACTTCTTATACGATTTGCCAAAGAACATAAAAACAAAAATGAAGTTCATTCTTGTGTTAAATGAAAATACTCATTTCTTGCGGTGAAGATTCATTTCTTGCGGTGAAGATTGAAGCTGGACAAAAATAGAACAAGTTGAGTAAGCAGGAGAGTGCTCCTACCAGAAGGTCTTTGTAAACATTCTAGGGTTAGAAACAAGTTTTCTAATGGTGTGAATCGATAACTTGAATTATTCATCCAATACTTAGATATGAAATCGTTAAAATTTATACAAAAGATGAACAGTTTCTTTCATAAGCACAGTGCAGCCGCCATTTTAATCTAGCTTAAATGATTTTTCTGAATGCTCGGCCGATTGAACATTTTCAAGTGAAACACTATTCCTTAAATTTTCATGAAAATTGAAAGAAAATAAAAGTACCTAAGTCAATTTTAAATATATATAGGGTTTTCCAATAAGAGGTGTTATTTTGAATAGATCTTCTGATTTAACACCTTGCGACTTCTTCCTTTGGAGCCACGTGATAGAGAAGGCCTATGCCAATAGTCCAGCGTCAATTCAAGATCTCAAAGATGAAATTCGTGAGGCTATCGAGTACATAGGGCAGCCACTTTGCGATTTGGTTATGGAAAATTTCATGAAGAGGATATGGTCCTGTAAGCGTGTCGTAGTGATTATTTGCCTGATGTTAGTAATTGCTATTAACGGCATATCTTCTTCTTTATAATGAACTAAACATCCGATCATTTATTTTAAAAAATGCCATTTTTCTTTTAATATCAAAATAACACCTCTTATTGGAAAACCCTATATGAACCATAAACACGTGTTATCGTTGTTGTAATTCCATATAATTGAAATGGCTATAACTCACTTGATTATGATTCGATCTCAATTAAATTTTGTGAACATATATATCTTATGTCAGTCTATATAATAGTAAAATTTCAAAAAGTTTAAAGGTACCGTTTTGATTTTATGGGCGAAAATGTAAAATCTACAAATCATACTATTATTAACAAAGTTGAGCGAATTTCGATTTCTAAGGTATTTGTTGCCCTTGTACTCATAAAGGTCCACATTCGTGATAATTTTCAGATTTTTCGGCTGAAAGGTGTCCAATCGCGAGGGGGGGGGGGGGGGTTCACAAATTTCGGGTACATTTTGCCTTCCCGTGGACCCCCTAATTCATCAAATGACTTTTTTATTTCAGATTCTAAAAGTCATAATCAAGACCTTTCATTAGATACCTCACTCGACTACCTTTGATTAAAAAAAATTTTTAAGGGCCAATTCGTTATTAGGGGGGACCCCCCTTAAACATTTTTTAAATTTTTGTCAAGGTCTTAACTTTTGAGAGACCATCACTTCTGACCTTTTCACAAAGTTTGAGCGTTCTAGCTTCTATAGTTTCTGAGAAAATCAGCTGTGACGCACGGACAGACGGACAGACGGACGGACGGACAGACGGACAGACAGGTCGCGAAACTAGTAGGTCTTTGTAAAAAATTTTTTTACAAAGACCTAAAAACGAAGATAGTTTCTGAGATGTGAACCAAAAAATATGTCGAGATGATAAAAAGTCTATTTGTGGAAATTGTTGGCAACAAATGAAACTAAGGTTACTAAGAAAATAATTGAAAATGAGAATTTTTAATTTGTATGCTTAAATAAGAACAAATTGTTGATTAGTTATAAAACAGACTTACTTTGTCGATTATGATTAAAAAAAACAAAATAAAATTCAGTATTGTTAATTCTGTGGCAATTAAGTAGGGAAACAAAGAAAATTGGTAATTTTTACAAGGTAGCAACCGTTTTTTTTTTAAATTGCAAGCGATGAACGCCGGATTAAATCGAACTCGAGTAATTATGTGCTTGAAGACTTAAAACTGCCGGAAATCAACAGTCCCGCATTCCAAAAGTTGTCCATGCTATGATTGCTTCGTGTAAGGCATCGTGTCTTTGAAGGGAGTTTTTGCGAAAAGTCCTTAATGGACGAGATAGTACATGAGTATTTTTCCCCATAGAAATCGGTTTATTTCTGTAGTTCATAAGGCGCCATCCCTGTAAACTCACCCAGCTCTACATGGAGCAATATTGCATCCATATTAATTTACTATAAGAAACTGGCAATGCAATTAAAGGACCTGTTTGGATAAGTTTTCATCAACACCTTTCATTTGATAGCTCACAGAATCACCTTTTGTAAAGAAATTTTAAGGGTACCCGTGCTTTATGTGGAGACCCTTCAAAGCTTTTGTTTCAAGAGTCCATCACATTTAAGAACTTTGGTGCATGTAGCTATCACGGTTTCGAAGAGAAATTTCATGACACAGCCAGAAAACAGGTTGGATTTCAATAGGGTTTTCTAGGTTACCACAAAACCCTAGACAATCACATTTGACGTATTCGGTATAAACACTTGGATAAGAGCGATACAATTGTGATTGTTTCTTACCGTTAAACAAGTCGAATAAGCAGGAGAGTGCACTTGTCAGAAGGGTTTTGTAACGAACCTAGGGTTTGAAACAATGAGTCGATGACTTGAATTATTCATCTAATATGGTACTTGTATAGGAAATCATTCAAATTCAATTTCACTCCAGTTTAAATAATTTGTCCGAACTGAACATATACAAATTAAACACTATTCCTAAAATTTTTATGTCGATTTGTAATATGTATCAAACATCAACACGAGTTACTGTTGTTGTGATTTCATACAATTGAAATGGCTCTAACTCATCTGATTATGATCTGATTTCTATAAAATGTTGTAAGCAAAGGATCTTGTATTACTCTACATAACTGTAACATTTTAGAAGGTAAAGGGTACAGTTTTGATTTGGGTAAAATAGACATATCCTACTATTATTAACAAAATTGAATGACTTGGTTTCTGAGGTATTTGTTGCCCTTGTACTCATAAAGACGTATATCCGAGACTTTTTTCAGAATTTTCGGCTCAAATTTGCACACGCGAAGGAAGGATTCACAAATTTTCGTAAATTTTGCCTCGAAGTCAAAAGGGCTTTATCCAATACTAATCGTTATAAATTTTTAAAGAATATAAAGCACATTCCAAACAATAAAAATACAAAACTTAGTGGCCCAAATGGCTTTCTAAATTTATACATTATCAATCAAAAGCGTTAAATAAAAAAAAAATTTATTTAATTTATTACATATTATATGATTCAATTGGAAAAAGGAGAAAAAACCAATCGACATTACTCAAAAATAAATCATAATACTAACACAACAGTGAACTTTTATCCTATACCTAATACGTTATAACCTAATTCTAATAAAATTCAATCAAAAACTTTTATCTTATACTAAAAAAATGAGATCACAATATTCCTAATCTAAAAGTTAAACATTATCTCTAAACCTAATATAATAAACATGATATATACACGTTGGTCAAAATTATAGGTGTGAGCCGTTTTTTTTATATAACAAGCATAATTTTCATACTTTCGTTTACTATCCCTCAAAAATTAAGTTTGTTTTCAAAATAAATACACCATCTTCGTTAAGAGAAACAAAAAGGCATCACAAACTTTTAAAAAAACAACATTAGTTAATTCATAAAATCATTTAATTTTCAAATGGCCAGAATAATAGGTGTGCCCAACAAACATCGTAATTAACATAGAAATTTTTGATAGTGATGGTTCCTTTTTATACAAAATTTGTTAAGACCATAGAGGTATATACAGGAGACGGCGAAAGATCAAATTCATGAAGCCACGAGCTTTTGCCTTTGCTATTGTGATAACTCGCATAGGCTGGAAGCTAATTTCGAAATTGGGGTCGAAATTTCGTTCATCATATGATAAGGTGTATCATACTCTTGACGATAAACTTTATGAGAATGCAGCGGTTGAAAATTAATTGTTTAATACAAAAAGAAAGCCAAAAAATTATCATATGTGCTGATATTATTATTCTGGTGGAATTTTCTTGCAAACGCTTGAGAGGGTACCACTTTTGACCTACGTAGAAAATTTCATCATTCAAGTATGTGGTTTGCGAGAAAACTTGCTGTGACGCACGGACGGATGGACAGGCGGACGAAAAGACAGATCGCGATTTTAAAAGGGGATTGTAAAAATATTTTACAATCCCCTAAAATGGTCTGTTGTATAAATACTTGCAATTTACGCCATTAAAAATGTTTCCATGATAAACATTCATTACTTCAGTTGCTACTAAAATAGCGAATTGCGCTTACCTTCTGACCTTTGTGGGCCGCCATTTTGAATGCATGCATTTGATTTTGGATTTTTAAAAATATTTCAATCTTAGAGTCTCATCAGTCAATTTGTCCAATCTCAGTCAAATCAGTTTCCCTCTAGACAGGGCGAAAGTATTTAATTTTTAATGAAAACGGCAGCGAAAAATATTAGGTTTTATATCTTCGACTTCTTTATTTTTCATCCGATTTTGATGATTTTTTGTTTAGTACAAGGACTTTGTACAATTATACATAATCTCAAGTTTCATTAAAATCCATTGGAAAATTTGGCCACTAGAGGGCCACAAAAATCTGAGCAAATCGCATATTTGAATCGCCGCCATTTTGAAACTTGAGCATGTCTGTGCACCAAAATAGCAAAATCTTTAGATCTATTGTTTTCTATCTTGAAAATAAATTTCATTCACATCGAATCAAAATTGGGTCTTCCAGAAGCCTTTGAAATTTCTAGCTTCAACTAGCCGCCATTTTGTTTTTGGAGACCTGATCTCTAGTTTTTTAACATGATTCTTTAGGCATTTACAGTAATTACCAAAAAACCGAATTTCATTAACATCGGTTGAAAAGTTTGGTCACAACTACAACATCCAATGCTTACACGCTTTTCGACGTCTGAGCGGCCACCATTTTGTTTCAAACGGTTCGACTTTGGATTTTTTGTTGTGAAATTCATCGCATACCTCAATAAACCTCTGTACCAAATTTCATTCAAATAGGAGCCACGGTTTGGTCAGAAATGAAATCACAAATGTTTGTCTAAAATGGCCGCCATTTTGTTTTCCCTCGACTGATTAAACAACTTAACTGAGATATTCACCCAATACGCCTTTCCTAAAAATTTTGTGAAAATTGGAGCGAAATTGTGACCTCTAGCATAGTCACGATTTTCGTTATATCATATATAAATCATATATATATATATATATATATATATATATATATATATATATATATATATATATATATATATATATATATATATATATATATATATATATATATATATATATATATATATATATATACGCAATAGGTAAATATCTCTTGAGAAATTCACCTAAAAAAAAAAAAACCGACTCCAAAGTAAGAAAGATGAATAAAATTTTTTAAAAGCGGTGCTATATTGCATGGTGCTTTAATATCACCTTCATAAAACTTATTTCATCCTTTGTAGGGCACTTTGAAGTCGGTTTTCTTCGTTTTCCGGTAAAGAAACAAATATTTTCGAATTAAACCACCATGCATGCATTTCGGCATTAATTGGCTCGATTTTCAACAACAATTTCAGTTCCATCACCACAACTCCAGAAACCTAGAAAAACATTTTTAAATTCAACCGACCAGTTTTCGAAATTAATAAAACAGCTCCCATATTGTAGGTGCCTGCACTGGTACGAGATCACGTATTTCAGAAAACATTCAAAGTTTTTCAATTAAAATGTTTACTCCGATACATGAAACTTTTACAAGCACCTTTGCAATAACAAAACGAATTATTTTCAACAATTTAACCTTAACACCAGTATGGACGGAGCCAACAAAACTTCAACATTTGCGCGCAACATCTATTTCACATGCAATTTGCTCTTTGATAATTACGAACTTTGACTTATAAACACAATTAATTATTTCAACACGAAGCTTTAAGGATAACTTAACCCCATTTAAATCCGTAGGAATAAAAATCAGAAAAAAAGCGCGTAAATTCTTAAAATGCAAGCGAGTTTCAGTTACATGTTATCGGAATTCTATGACCGGCGTCAAATCTGTTTCAACCGAGAAAATCTTTTAACTCGCGTCTCCCATATACCGTTTCTAGCAGGCACGATTCACACAACATTCGAAATTATGTTTTCATTGTATTTTAGAAAACATTCAAAGTTTTTCAATTAAAATGTTTACTCCGATACATGAAACTTTTACAAGCACCTTTGCAATAACAAAACGAATTATTTTCAACAATTTAACCTTAACACCAGTATGGACGGAGCCAACAAAACTTCAACATTTGCGCGCAACATCTATTTCACATGCAATTTGCTCTTTGATAATTACGAACTTTGACTTATAAACACAATTAATTATTTCAACACGAAGCTTTAAGGATAACTTAACCCCATTTAAATCCGTAGGAATAAAAATCAGAAAAAAAGCGCGTAAATTCTTAAAATGCAAGCGAGTTTCAGTTGCATGTTATCGGAATTCTATGACCGGCGTCAAATCTGTTTCAACCGAGAAAATCTTTTAACTCGCGTCTCCCATATACCGTTTCTAGCAGGCACGATTCACACAACATTCGAAATTATGTTTTCATTCACGAATCGCACCGAAAACCTGGACGGACACAGAAATCAAGTAAATTATACCCGGACACATAATTGTTTCCTTGACTACACTTTACTTACCTAAATAATGAAAAATACTCGATGACGCGCTCACATTTTTGCTCACGTTTACACATTGAACACTTTATTTTCGAAATCACTTATAGAATCCGACCGAAACAAGCGTTTTCATTGAAAATTTTTAAAAATTACGATATTTGATGGAATTTTCGCAGGAATTGTCAACTTCCTGTTTTCTATCAGCTGAAACATCATTTCCGAAATCAGGGGTGTCACAATTGTTGATTTCGATCGAAAATGATTTGAATGTGGCGCACTTCGTAGTTTGTTAGTATATTTTATGGAAAGGAAAGAAGTTTGTTGAACAATATTTGGAGGCATTGTTTACAATTGTAAATGCTGTATGATCATTAAAGAGAAAACTAAAAATAATGAACTTTTTTAGCTATTTCGAAATTAATTTCGAACAATGATAGAGTTTGGACAATCATACGTAAGCTCATTCGTGAAAGTCCAAAAGCTTTCGAAAATTGGAGTATACGGACATGAAATATTTGTTCGTATTGAGCATGTATTAAGAGACTTCAATATTTTATATGGGAAATGAAAGCTCGTCGTCTCCAGCGTATACCTCTATGGTTAAGACGTATCTAATACTTTGAATACCCGCCATTGTTCTTCAGGACTTTTTTTAATTCTACCTGGCATCGATAATATTAACTTCCGACAACTTTCTGCAGGAATATTGTACCAAACTTTTTGAAAATTCTCCCATAATTGGGTTTTGTTTTAGCAAACCATCTTTGAAACTTCTCGGTTACGTTCACCCCAGATATTCTCAATAGGATTGAGGTCTGGGGATTGATTTGGCCGTTCAAGGAGGTCCACATTATTTTCTTGGAATCATGCTTTGACCGATCGAGATGAGTGTTTTGGATCATTGTCCTGCAGACACGTCCACAACGGCATATTGTCCTCGACATATGGTTGCATTACTGTCTCCAACAAATCCTTGTACAAGAATTTTATTCATTATACCATCATTTAGATGTATCGCGCCTATACCTTGCCATGAAAAACAGCCCCATACCATCACGCTGTAATCCTTGTGCTTCACCGTTTTTTTTCGTAAACTTAGCATGAAACGTTTCTTTCTGCATCGTTACCAAACAAATTTAGCGTTATTTCATCGCTCCAGAGGATTTTGCGTTATTTTTCCTCAGCCTGTGATCCACACCAGGTTTTATCGGATAACGCAAAGTTTTTGCTTTTGCTCAAATTTGCAGTTTTAAGGAGAGGAACTTTTTGGGAAATCCTATCGAGTAGTTTTGCGCTTACTGATCGCCGTCTAACGGCTCGTAATGAAATAATATTTCTAATTTCGCTTGCAATTGTCCTGGATAATTTGAATGGGTCGCGTTTAGCTAATGTACGAGTAACGACACGATTGTCAGTCACTGATGAAGTTTTTTTTAGGTGCTCCACTCGTTTCGATTATTTTTTCCTGTTCGAGAGCATTTGTAACAAAATTTTCAGACCGCCCAATAGATATAGCAATGAACTTGTAGGTTTCCCCCTCACCTCGGAGCTGACGGGCAAGTCTTCTCTCCTCTGCATTACAGTGAGGTTCACGGCCTATCTAATATTATAGAAATTTTATAATTGTACCTTTAATTAGTTTAATTTGCTTCAAAATCTTACCGTCGGTAATTAAATAATTCTTTAAATTGATTTACTTTAAAATTTTATCAGCGGACACCTATTATATTCCCCACCTTAATTTTAAAGAATGAACAAGGAAACAAGCCACAAAATTTGCCAACAAATAATTTTATTGCGAGGACTCCTTTCATTAAAAAAGGGCGCTACTCACTTGCCGAACTGGTTTTTTGATTCCAGAACATATTGTCTTATTTTTTCTCTACATTTTACTATTTTTGGTGGCTCAAAACTATGCTTTTGTCCAGCTGTGTACCTATCCTAAATATTGAAATCAATCCCTAATTTTTAACACAAACAAACCACAACAACACTAAATGTAGCGATAATGACCTAAAACACAAAACTATGCAACGAAAAACACAAACCAAAACAAAAAAAATTACACGAATAATTTAGACATTGTCATTTAGCCACCAATACCTAGATTGCTCCGTCCCAGCTCAACCAGCCTCAACGACTCTAGCAAATGAGTATTTCCATTGGAATTGTTGGTCTCGTGAAATTAAATCCGGAGGATATTTTATCTTCTTATCGGTCGCCCGTCTATATATGTGATATATAATTGGGACGCCGTCAGAATCAAAAACATATCGATTCATGTCCAAACACACGGATGCTTCAGAAGGAATGAAGCCAGTAACGAAACAAATCTCAATATACCCGTCTGTACGGTGAAACGGTTGTGAAATCCATGGGTTTTCGCTCACAGTTACAGATCTTGCGATATGATTCCGAAGAAGTCTCAATATGAAGATTCACCAATTGTCGGTATAGAGCTGCACATCATTAAACGTTTTTTGAAGATTCTGACCTATTGTAGCTTTGCGGTGTGCCGTATAGATGAGCAGATCATCAGCAAACACTACCAATAATCGCGTTGTTGATACGTTAAAATCAAAGCCGTTCAATAGCTTGCGAATCAATCCCTTTTGTAGCCCATTCAAGACCTTGAATTCGCGCGTTTTCGTCAGATTTCCATCTGTTACAATAAATAATTTCCCGTGTAACATATTGCACATCATGGCGACAAGGTGTCTGGGGAATCCATCCTGAAGAAGTTTAAAAATTAGAGACACGCTCTAAAACATTGTCTGTTGTTTCGTTTCCAACAAATGTCCGAGGTTACTTTCGTTATCGCATACAAGGTCGAATGCTTGCTACGAAAACCAAATTGGCAATTTGGCATCAACTCGTATTTCTCAATGTGGGCGTTTAATGTTTTGTTTAGTATCACTTCAAACACCTTGATAATTAAATTACTTTTTATGGAATTGTTTGCAGCTACACAAATGAGTTGCATATTTTGAATAATAATTTTTCTGAAAAATTATTATAGAAGAAAAATGTTAGAAGAAGGTGGTTTCGACGTGTGCACTAATTCTCCTCAGGCCATCACTCTTAGATACACAAAGAGTGATCGATATCCGCGCGACGTTAGAAAAGCTTCAATGTAGAGCAAATTGGTCGTATAGATTTACATTAAGTTGATGTGAAAAGGGTGAAATGATCCAATTGAAAAAAAAAAGTTTAGCTAATACCTTGATAATGTTAGGAGCATGCTGATTGGGCGATTGATTTCAGGGCCTTTTTCCACACATTTGGGAAATATGAATTGCTCAAAATGTTGTAGAACAGTATGCAATAATTCCTAATGGAAACCTCAGGCAAGTGATATTCGGAATACCGCAAATACCACACGATTTCTTGTTGTTTAACCTGACAAATATGAAACGGAAGTCTTCATAGCTGACAAAATAATCAATATGATTGAAGCTCGATATGAGGCCAGATGTTAATGATTCATTGAAATGAACAATTGATTCGCCGTTCAGGCTTGATTTGATGGCGGAAACTTTTGCTTCAACGACCTCTGAAAATATTTGATTCCCCTCTTTCAGGGTTTGGTAGATGAACCAATTCATGCGTTTCAATCAGGGCAAGTTTCTGCAATTCATCACATATGATCCTGTTTCTATCTCTATCCGGAGTCGTGCTATCAATTTCGATACCAGCCCTCTATCGAGAAGATTTATCTCATCACTAGCGACTCCAAGATTCGATACTTTCACTCGAGACATCTTACGGAATAAGCTGTTCACTTTCGTGAAAACGCCATCTGCGTCCTATGGGCTAATACCCCTCCAGTTTTTCCGCCCATTGATTGCTACCCTCACTCCTAAAGTATGTACGGATAAAGTTCCGGACATTTTTCAGGTATAATTTCAACAAAGCCAACGAGGCATGGTTGTAGTGGAAAAATCGCCGATAAATATTGTTGACGCGTGTGAGAAGAAAGCTTTTCAATCTTTTTAATCTTGCGATGGGTTTTGTGTCATACTCATCCACATTGTTTCAATGTTTAACCTTGGGAGCTACTTTCTCAATCGTTTCCAACGTCGACATATGGAGAGCTATTTCATCGTTAGTTAGATTGCTGTCATTAGGAACTATTGAGCAAGCATTGCCATTAGCAGGAGGACATTGCCTCGGCATGCAAATGATACTGCGGGCTTGACGAAGTTTGAACGTATGATACTGCGGTGCACTTGTGTTTGCTTTGGAATAAATTTTATTTTTGCATCTTGATATCGGGAGCATCCTTGATATGATGCTGGATGGCCAAAAACTTCGCAGTTAATGCAGTATAATTTAACTAAAGGCTCCGTCTGAGCCAATTTGAACTCACCGGGAGCATG
Source organism: Odontomyia ornata (assembly GCA_963969285.1). Classification (NCBI taxonomy): domain Eukaryota; kingdom Metazoa; phylum Arthropoda; class Insecta; order Diptera; family Stratiomyidae; genus Odontomyia; species Odontomyia ornata. Next base: position 193,787,687 of record OZ017740.1, on the reverse strand, counting down.
AACGACTTTGCATTTTACGCACCAATAGTGCATGGCGCAGTTGGCAGCCGAACGACCAAATCTTTAGCAACGGAGAACCTGCTAGACTTCTTTTTTTCTGGAGGCATTCCCGTCTCACCACACTGAAATTCAAGTACCTTATTTTTAGAAGGGCACTTGGATTGCTTTTGTTTGAAATTTCTACAAGGAAGTGGTTAATTCTCCTGGGGTCGTTGTTTTCTTCGCCCTTACTGACTTGATTTTGCGGTTGTGGATCTTGCTTCTTCATGCCTTTCTTGAATAGTTCTTCGAGGGACTGTAATCGTAGCATTAGTTCTTGATTTTCTTTTCAAAGACCGGTCACTTCTTTCTCTTTTTCGACTATTTGCATTCTTCATCCGCCACCTGTGAAGTTTTCCTTATTATGTCTTCTTCTGTTGACGATTGCCACCAATTCCGTATTCGCTGTCTCCCCAGGTTCTCCCCGTCGGGCCACGCTATACCAGCTGCCCCGAATTAGTCTTTGGATTCTTTGCTTTTCTTGATAGATATGAACTCCTTGGGTCGATTGCTTCGACGATATAAGCTTTTTCTAATAAAAATTAACTTTGGACTGAGTTTTAAAAAATTAATTTAATTTTTTGATAACTTTTGACAGGAGCTTTTAAAAACACGTCTATTTGAAACGAATTCTAGACGTAGAATGTAAATTTTGTCTCCGCTGGATCCACTGACGCATAAAATGACTTTTTTCATTCAGATTCTAAAAGTGACAAACAAGACTTTTCATTTAATACCCCACTCGACCACAATTGATAAAAAATGTTATAAACGAGACCACCACTTCTGACCTTTTTAGCTTCTATAGTTTGAGAGAACTTGCTGTGACGCACGGACAGGACGCGAAACTAGTGGGTCTCTTTTACAAAGCCCTTAACAGATACGCAGTTTCTTTCGCCAGATGGAAGCTATAGCATTTACCAAGGCTGAACAACATAATTCATTTTCAAACCAAGACTTTTGCTATTTAGCTCATTCGATTATGTACGTTTAATTTAATGTTAATTTTTTACTTCAAATTATTGATTCACAAAATTAAATTGTTTATTACGACAATAGTATGAAACTTAGAAGTATTTATTCTTAATTTGAAATGTTTACTCCCAATTTGAAATAATTTACAAGTATCCCCAATTTAGAGTTGTTGAAACGTAGTGGTGATTTAGGATTTAAATATACAAGGAACGAAATTTCATTACATAACTACTGATGTTTCTCGTCCATATCTCCAATAATAGACCAATGTATTACTTAACAGGTGCCCAGAATGGGGACGGAATGAAGCTTGTAGATGGAAACGACACGACCGACACAAAGTAGTATAAAGATTGGCCTATGTGTTTCAGTCGCGTATTTTTCGTCTACTGGTCAAATTCCAGTAATATTGAGGCATAAAATTATTTCCGCTATAAAGCGGTTGCTTATCACCAGTTAAATGGTTTTATAACGCATAAGTCAAAGTTCACTTGACTAACCGACCTTTGGATCCCGTCTTTTTTTCGGCCGCTAATTTGCCGCAACTTGGACATTTTCTTCGCGGCCTTCCGATGGTTAATTACTGTACTTCTTAATCGAATAATAATGGAATAAAGTGCGAATATCAAAGCGGAAGTGCCCCCTCATGCGGAAGTGGCATACGGCTCTTTATTTATGGCCTCGAATCTAAGGACCGCCGCAAGTGCCTAGGATGCAACCCTTGGTCGAAAGGCATAGAAATCCTTGGAGCCCACAACGTGCGTGCTCCAAGGGAATATGCGGCGCAAAATTTTCCTAGTCGAATGAGCCATAGGTACCATTGCTGCAAATCGCAAATCGCCATCGCCGCCACCGCCTTCGAACGAAGTGGCAACACCAGGAACTACATATGAAAGATAGTTTTCTTGAGGAAAATATATTATCATTTTTCATTTTCTCGAAAACTAAGTATATTTCGGACAAATGCCCAGAACAAATATAATTCCTCTTACCCAACTGGATTGAATGCTATCAATAAAATACTTCGCTCAATACCGTCATCACACCAAAAAACATAATACAAAGATCAACTTAGAAATTACCTTAGTCATCCCGACACCGACGACATAAACCCGCTGGTTCCTCATCGCTTACACTTATCTCGCCACAAACTGATGCAAACTAACCAACGCAACACCACCACTCACCCGCTTAAAGTCAGAGCTATTGGAACAGGTAGCTCCATTCCTTTGAGGAACGGAACAAATGGAGTGGCTATGCTCATATAAGCTCCATAGAAAATGATGCGACCACCTTCTGAGCATGATTGTCATTTCATTTCCAATAATTTCCACAATTTCTCCTCTCGAGAGCCAGATTGTCAGTTTGACGACTAAACATGGACGCGAAATTTACCTGGCGCGTGAGATACGATTCGGAATTTAGTCGTTTTTTCAGTTCGAGAACGTGTCCGGAGGTACATATTGACTGTAATGAAAGTAATTTTACACCTGGTTTAGGGATAACAACATTTTAAGGAGTGACATTGTAAATCGGAGCGAGGAACTCAATTAAAAGTGTAATGTGCGTTATTGCTAGAAAACGATGGGTTATCGATACGACAGTGTTTTCTATCCTAAGTGGCCGTAATGCTTTATTTGTATTCAATGCTATTTTCTTGTTCTGTGAAGTGTTATTTGCAATAAAACCATATTTACGAGTGCATAAGCGTTTGTTTACTTTCTTGTGACAACCCATTGGGTTCCCCTTAACTAGCTTTAGAATCACGGTCGCAGGGGTAGGTGCAAAAAGGCACGTAGTTAGGCAGGCGGTCGCAGGGGTAGTTGCGACAACGTGTACACATGGTTGTCCACTCCGGTTTTATCTTGTTCCTCAAAGCTCCATTCTCAAAGGCTGAGCTACAATGAACCTTTGAGGAACGGAACAAATGGAGAGGCTATGCTCATATAAGCTCCATAGAAAATGATACGACCACCTTCTGAGCATGATTGTCATTTCATTTCCAATAATTTCCACAATTTCTCCTCTCGAGAGCCAGATTGTCAATTTGACGACTAAACATGGACGCGAAATTTACCTGGCGCGTGATATACGATTCAGAATTTAGTCGTTTTTTCGGTTCGAGAACGTGTCTGGAGGTGCATATTGACTGTAGTGAAAGTAATATTACACCTGGTTTAGGGATAACAACATTTTAAGGAGTGACATTGTAAATCGGAGCGGGGAACTCAATTAATAGTGTAATGTGCGTTATTGCTAGAAAACGATGGGTTATCGATACGAAAGTGTTTTCTATCCTAAGTGGCCATAATGCTTTATTTGTGTTCAATGCTATTTTCTTGTTCTGTGAAGTGTTATTTGCAATAAAACCATATTTACGAGTGCATAAGCGTTTGTTTACTTTCTTGTGACAACCCATTGGGTTCCCCTTAACTAGCTTAGAATCACGGTCACAGGGGTAGGTGCAAAAAGACACGTAGTTAGGCAGGCGGTCGCAGGGGTAACTGCGACAACGTGTACACATGGATGTCCACTCCGGTTTTATCTTGTTCCTCAAAGCAATGAACACTAAGATTAATAAGAACTGGATGGGCTAAGCTCATATAAAATGCATGAGAGAGCATGCGACCGGTTTCTGTTCTCTTCCAAGTGAACAGTCTGTAATTTCCTCCCCGTCTGCCTCTTGCTGGTCACTTTCTTGTTCCAAAAGCTGACTAGGTGTGAACAGACTGTCAAGTTGACTGATGCAAATTGGACGCCAAATTGGCCAATTTGCAAGTTTCGTCGCGAATTTTATCCGATATTAAAACTATGGAAAATGTTCGCGATCTAAATTCGTTCCAAGTGTTTAAACATTTGATTGGAGTTTGTGATTCAAGGTACTTTAATGTGTGACACTGTGTAATTAAGTTAGAATTTCAAAATGAAATGTGTAGTGCCTTCGTGAAAAAATCATTGAGGAAAAGGATCTGTACGTGTTTCCTTTCACAAGTGAGTGGTTATTATATTAATGTTTTGCATGTTTTTCATACAATGCTGAAGGTTTTTCAAATAGAAAGCAAATTTTTGGTATTGTATGAAAATTTGTTTACATTGAGCAGCAGCCATGTTTGCTTGTGCAATTTGGCTCTCTCTAAGGTTGTAAACAAGAGCGTAGCAGTAAGAAAAGTGGTCGCAGGGGTTGTTGCAACCATATTGTCACGTGGTTGTCCACTCCAGTATTATTTAATTACTCAATGAATGAACATAAGCAGACATAAAGCAAATGTCAACATTTGACATTGGACCAGGATTGGAACAGGTAGCTAACAGGAACGGCCCGATGCTAATGGAACACTGAATTTTCTTGTCATCAATTCTCGCTGTCGATAAGGAGAATTCTTCATATTATCATATGATTTTTTGCATTCGCTGTCAAATTCGGTTGTGAAAACGCGTAAACAAACTCGTTTGCTGTGTAATTTGGATGTTAGAATCAGTGAAAATTCGTGATTTATCTGTTGTACATCAACAAGACAATAAGAGACAATCTATCGGTTAGATTGTAAGTGAGAAAACGTTATATTTCGACAAAAAATTAAGAAAATGCAAAGAAGTTTCAAAAATATGGAGCATTGTGAAAATATGCAATAATAGAACGACCCGCCAGCCCACAGGAGTAGCATTTCCTAGGTTAGTAGCAACATAAAACGTAGAAAAGAAAATACAAAATTTGGAAGTGTTTTTTCATTCAAAATCACTGCTTTCAATTCATGCATGATTATGTTTACATTTCGATGGCGACCATTTTATTCGATTAGTTTTCGCGTAGTAGTGCCTGCATTTTGGGGGCAAGTCTTGCTAGCATATTGCTTGAATAATTTAATTAATGAAATCAATTTTATTTCTTTTTCCAGGTGTCTGTTAAATGATACTGGACATGCGAATATATGGGGATGAAAAAATAATTAATGGACAACAATCGGTAAACTGTTTACTTTTATAAATCTCATCTGGATCTCAGACATATTTTTATTTTTGCAGACAAATGCAACGAGTTTAGCGACAGTATTGATTTCAAGTGCCTCTTTGGATGTGGAAGCTATTTCATCCTCGAAAGCGGAAAGCAGATTCCTTTAACTGTAGGCATATATCGAATGAATTCCATTTATTATATTATTGAATTTTCAAATGAATAAAAGTAATTTCGGAATAATTAGTCTTTATATTAACAAGCAGTTGGATATATGAACTCCTCAAAAATATGCTTTGTACAAATACGAATTTTGTATTAAAGCTTTTGATCAATTTTATAGCGGGGCGCAGGATAATTCATTCAAAGAAAAGCGTTGGCTTTTTAGAACTAATCACTGGTTTGAGAAATTCAACAGTAAAAGATGACATATTTATAACCAATATATGCTCAAATTTGTTCCCTAGTATAAATTAAATCAAGATCACATCAATCTTTTTTTTATCCATTCGATCAAGTCTCGGCTATAGCAGTATGCTAACTGTAAGGCAATTTACTGCCAGCTACGAGGAATTTCTATTTCGATGTCAGCTTAAATTCATCATTGTACCGACAAAACGATACTATTTAAATAACTCTAAATAGTATACTTAAAAATTTTCAAGTGGCATGCATCGGAAAGCAACTCTACGTTGCATATGGTGAGCACATGAACAACAAACAACACTTAAGCTTGTTGATTAAGCTTAAAGCAGTAAAATATATCAATACAAAATACTATTTCATCGCGAAATAAAAATCAAAATATATTTCTGTTAGCCGATATCTCAACAAATTATTACACCTTAAAGATATGTAGTTCTCTCACATAAAGCGAAGGTCAAGCTCAACGATTATACATTTCACCTTGATTCCACTGAAGACGATCCAAAGCCTGGTTATGAAAGGGAAATGGAGGTGAAAAAGTATAAAAGAGTGAACGATAATAATTTTAGTAATAGTTGAATTTGTAATTATCTAAGGAACAGATTTAGTTTTTGCTTATTAAATGTCGCTGCGAGTTTTTTTATCTAAATAAAGTTCTGCAAACTATTCAAGTCTGAAAAAGGAACATTATCGATCAATTATGCAATAGCAGTTAACTTTTACATATTCAAATATTTCTAAATTGTAGCTCCTTTTTTAAAGTACACCCTTCGAAAATTAAATCAAAAGAGCAACGTGCGTGGCGCATCGGGAATTGATGACAAAATTTGAGTTGATGTTCCACTCCAGTGTTCCATTCTCAAAGGGACCAGGTAGCTAACTGGAACGGCCCGATGCTAATGGAACACTGATTTTTCTTGTCATCAATTCTCTCTGTCGATAAGGAGAATTCTTCATATAATCATATGATTTTTTTGCATTCGCTGTCAAATTCGGCTTTGAATCCGCGTAAACAAACTCGTTTGCTGTGGGATTTTTTGTTAAAATCAGTGAAAATTTGTGATTTGTGCGCTGTTCATGAACAAGACAATAAGAGACAATCTATCGGTTAGATTGCAAGTGAGAAAACTATATATTTCGACGGAAAAGAAGGAAAATGCAAATGAAGTTTCTAAAATCATGTGCATTATGAAAATATGCAATAATAGAACGCACTGTCAGCCCACAGGAGTATCATTTCATAGGTAAGTAACAACATACAATGTAGAAAGCACAATACAATATTTAGAAGTGTTTTTTCACTCAAAATCACTGCTTCCAATTTATGCATGATTATGTTCACATTTCGGTGGCGTCCATTTTATTCGATTAGTTTTCGCGTAGTAGCGCCTGCATTTTGGGGGCAAGTTTTGCTAGCATATTGCTTGAATAATTTTATTGATGAAATCAATTTTATCTCTTTTTCCAGGAGTCTGTTAAATGATACTGGACATACGAATATATGGAGATGAAAAAATTATTAATGAGGAACTATCGGTAAACTGTTTACTTTTATAAATCTCATCTGGATCTCAGACATATTTTTGTTTTTGCAGGCAAATGCAACGAGCTTAGCGACAGTATTGATTTCAAGTGCCTCTCTGGATGTGGAAGCTATTTCATCCTCGAACGCGGAAAGCAGAATCCCGGAGTTATTAGAATTATTCTTTTAACTTTAGGCATATATAGAATGAATTCCAATTATTATATTATTGAATTTTCAAATGAATAAAAGTAATTTCGAAATAATTGATCCTTATATTAACAAGCAGAAGGATATATGAACTCTTCGAAAAGATGCTTTGGACAAATAATTCGAATTTTGTATTCGAACTTTTGATCAATCTTATTGCCTATATCAGAGAGATAAATTAAATATCGGGGCACAGGATATTTCACTTTGGAACTAATCACTGGTTTGAGAAATTCAACAGTAATAGACGACGTATTTATAACCAATATATGCTCAAATTTGTTCCCTCATATAAATTGAATCAAGATATCATTAAGCTATTTTTGATCCACTCGATCAAGTCTCGCCTATAGCAATATACTGACTGTAAGGCAATTTCCTGCCAGCTACGAGAAACTTTTATTTGCTCTAAATAGTATACTTAAAAATGTTCAAGTGGCATGCATCGGAAAGCAACTCTTTATTGCATATGGCGAGCGAGTGAACAACAAACGAAACTTCAGCTTGTTATTTAAGCTTATATCAGTAAAATACATCAACACAAAATACTGTTTTATTGTGAAATTAAAATCAGAATAAATTTCTGTTAGGCGATATCTTAACAAATTAGTATAACTTAAAGGCGTGTAGTCCTCTCAGACATAGCGAAGGTCAAGCTCAACGATTATACATTTCACCTTAATTCCACTGAAGATGATTATGAAAGGAAAAGGGAGGTGAAAAAGTATAAAAGAATGAACGATTATAGTTTAAGTAGTAGTTGAATTTGTAATTACCTAAGGAACAGATTTAGTTTTAGCTTATTAAATGTCGCTGTGAATTTCTTTTTATCTAAATAAAGTTTTACAAACTATTCAAGTCTGAAATAGGAACATTATCAATCAATTATGCAATGGCAGTTAACTTTTACATATCCAAATATTTCTAAACTGTGGCTCCCTTTATAGACTACACCCTTCCAAAATTTAATCGGAAGAGCAACGTTCGTGGCGCATCGGGAAATGATGATAAAATTTAAGTTGATGTTCCTGTCCAGTGTTCCATTCTCAAAGACGTTTGACATAGGGATCTTCCAAAGACATATAAAATAATGGACGTGAAATGAACTATTTTCCTGCATACGTGAGTGAAGTACTTTTACCACATGCATGCCCTTTGAGGAACAAGATAAAACCGGAGTGGACATCCATGTGTACACGTTGTCGCAACTACCCCTGCGACCGCCTGCCTAACTACGTGTCTTTTTGCACCTACCCCTGCGACCGTGATTCTAAAGCTAGTTAAGGGGAACCCAATGGGTTGTCACAAGAAAGTAAACAAACGCTTATGCACTCGTAAATATGATTTTATTGCAAATAACACTTCACAGAACAAGAAAATAGCATTGAATACAAATAAAGCATTACGGCCACTTAGGATAGAAAACACTGTCGTATCGATAACCCATCGTTTTCTAGCAATAACGCACATTACACTTTTAATTGAGTTCCTCGCTCCGATTTACAATGTCACTCCTTAAAATGTTGTTATCCCTAAACCAGGTGTAATATTACTTTCACTACAGTCAATATCTACCTCCGGACACGTTCTCGAACCGAAAAAACGACTAAATTCCGAATCGTATCTCACGCGCCAGGTAAATTTCGCGTCCATGTTTAGTCGTCAAACTGACAATCTGGCTCTCGAGAGGAGAAATTGTGGAAATTATTGGAAATGAAATGACAATCATGCTCAGAAGGTGGTCGCATCATTTTCTATGGAGCTTATATGAGCATAGCCTCTCCATTTGTTCCGTTCCTCAAAGTGCATGCCTTCCTCTCGCATGCGAATCGAAATCCCCCTGCCTTTCATGCCGCTAGAGAATCCACACATTCAAGTGGCTCGCTAGTTGATCTCACGAAAATTCCACTCGTTTTACACCTTAACCAGAGCATATCTACCATAATCCAATCACTAACAAGTACGGTCAGTTCATACAAATTTCCGAATAACGGGACTTGCCGACGCGTGAGATAGTATTTGTGACAGCGTGCACAGACAGGGCATGGGGAACATGTAACCAATTCGACGAAAGTAAAACAGGAAAGAACAGTCATCAGCTGACTGGTAAATACATCGCATTGAAAGAAAAGAGAAGTCCGATAAACAACTGAACGATTTCTACGTTCAATTAAACGAATGTTGTCAAAAGACAAACGTCAAAAGCTGCCGCTTTCATTAACTCAAGTTCCTGCAGTATTAGGATGGATTTTAATCGCTTCAGCGGACAGAGTTGAATTAATTTATGCCGGCCGATTCCTAACTGGACTAGGATCGAGCATGGTTGGCGAACCAGTTCGAGTTTATACATCAAAAGTAACGCAACCACATCTGCGAGGCATTTTAAGTGCGCTGGCAGCGGTGTTTATCAGTTTCGGTGTACTTGTGCAGTATACCCTAGGATCCTTCATAATGTGGAAAATTCTAGCAATAACTTCGACCATGGTCCCAGCTGCTACATTTCTGTTACTGTTCTTCACATCCGAAACTCCCAACTATTTGGTAGCGCGTGGTAAAGCTGTTGAAGCTAGAGAAAGTTTGGAAAAACTTCGAGGTTCTACGTGGAACGTGAATTCAATCGGAAGGCAAATGCTAATAAGTAAGCTAAAATATCAAATAATATGGAGATGATAAATTAATTCAATTTAAATGTTACAGCAAAGTGACGGCTAAGGAAAAGATTGCCATTTTCTTCAGTCCAGTTACGCTAGTCCTTTTGGGATTTTAGTTCTTCATTTCATGATGTACCAATTCAGTTGGTGTGAACGTTATCACATTCTACGCGGTTGAAATTTTCCGCGATTCTGGAACCACAATGAATACATACACGTGCACCATAATGCTTCGAGCTATTCGTCTAGCATTTACCATAGTTGTTTGCATTCCTCTGCGAAGAATGGGACGAAGGCCGCTAACATTCATTTCGGGTAAGTGTCAATTAAATCAACACGAGGACATTATTTAATATTTTCGAATAACCTTACAGGAATCGGCTGTGGACTTTCAATGTTAGGGTTAGATATCTACTTGTACATGAAATATAAGTGGGATACTGCTGATCCACCTGAATTCCCAACTGCAACCAGGTTCCCTGTAGCTTGTATCTTCATTTTCACAATCGCGTGCACACTCGGCTTCTTGGTCGTTCCATGGGAGAAATTTACCCACAAAATTTCGGGGCATTGTTGGTGGCTTCACTACATGCAGTGCACATATCTTTATATTCGTCGTTGTCAAAACATATCCTTTCTTAACTCACGCAATATATCGCCATGGTACATTTATTTTATATGGTTCTATTTCATTAGTAGGTAAGTCATCATGAATAATGAAAACAAAAAGCGGAATTCATTAAAAATTGTCTTTAACTTTTAGGAATGATATTGTTCTACTTCTGCCTGCCAGAGACCAAGGGACACACTCTATGAGAAATCGAAGATTACTTCTCCGGTCAAATTAAAACTCTCAAGAAGGAGAAGCCAAAGAAAGGTGAAAGTGTTCCTCCTCTACTAGAAAAGAGGTAAGCTATGTAAATGAGAAAATTAACATACAATCAGTTAGGAATCTAAGAGAACACTTAAGTACCTTGTAATGTTAAAACTTAAGCGAAAATTCCATGTGATATCTTCTTAAATGTTTATCTTTGTATATTAAAGACACAAGTTTTCTTATTTAAACTCGTTGTTAGTGAAAGCAAATGTACTCAGTTCTCTTGTGACACTCTTAAAGGGGCAAATAATAGCGTTATATATTATTTATAGCTAATTGTTAAATGAAAACTAGATAAGGTTCTTAAAGACAGTATTAAAATGATACACAAATGTTACAATACATAGGTAAATATGTATATGAAATTGAGTCAGCCATCAAAGAATGAAAGCTTCTGAAGCACCTCACTTTAATGTGCCACTTATAAAAGTAATATCGATAATTATAGCTTGTTGAAAGAATGCGTTAACAGTTAGGGGAACATTTTTCTAGAAAAATAAGAAACTATTTCCCTTTGTATCAAAATAAAATCAAAAAATTCAATGTGTTTATTTCTTCAAGTACGATCCTCCTTTTCATGCTAATCGATGCACTACCGAGTCTATGAAGTTAAAACTTAATAAATAAGCCTCATTACAAAAAAGACAGCCAAACCACCTATTTGAGTTAACGGCTACGAATCGAGGGCACCGAAAATACAGGGTTTTCCAATAAGAGGTGTTATTTTGATATTAAAAGAAAAATTCAATTTTTTAATATAAATGATCGGATGTTTATTTCATTATGAAGGGCAAGGCATGCCGTTAATAGTGAAAAATAATATCAGGCAAATGCCGACCACGCTTACAGGACCATATCCTTTTCATGAAATTTTCCATAACCAAATCACAAAGTGGCAGCCCTATGTCCTCGATAGCCTCACGAATTCCATCTTTGAGGTCATGAATCACCGTTAGGCTGTTGGCGTATACCTTCTCTTTCATGTGGCCCCATTGAAAGTAGTCGCAAGATGTTACGTGGTATGGTCCGATGGAAGCCGGAACAATTTTCTATATTCATTTTAATTACAATGCACTCTTTATTTCCCATTGCTCTTAAATAAACAGATTTTAAAATCACATTCCTGCCAAAAAACTCAGCTGTGTTATCAATCTGGCAATAATATCTTTCGTTAAGCAACAAAATTTGCTAACCTGGTAACACGAAAATGGCTAAATTTCAACGCACACAACTATAATTTCCCGCTTCACGTACAAACCCATACAAACGCAAGCACGCGCAAACTTACTAACACAATTTCACATATGGGCCGCAGCTCTACCTAACTCTCTTTCGTTTTCAGTCCTTTCTTGTCTCAATTTTACATTGCCCTATCAATTTTTGTTGTTGTAATTATTGACATCCAAGAGTGACCATACCAGAGCATATCTACTAAATAGCAGCTGCAAGTAGAACAAATTTAATTTCCTACGGTACTTATGGAGTAGAGAGAATTAGACTAAAAGTGTGTATGTATGGTAAACAAAAACTTTAATTTGCCTGCAATTTTACCAACACAAGGTAAACTTTAATCCATCTTTTACACGTTTATTTGCCTCTCTTTTCATTTTGACAGCTCCTCGATTGCAGGTGCTAGTTAGTATATATGCTCTGACCATACTTGTTAGTTATTGTATTATGATATCTACGAAATAGCAGCTGCAATTAGAACAAATTTTATTTCTTACGGTACTTATGGAGTAGAGAGAATTAGACTAAAAGTGTGTATGTATGGTAAACAAAAACTTGAATTTGCTTGCAATTTTACCAACCCAAGGTAAACATTCATCCATATTTTACACGTTTATTTGCCTCTCTTTTCATTTTGACAGCTCCTCGATTGCAGGTCCTAGTTAGTATATATGCTCTGCCTCTTTGAGGAACGGAACAAATGGAGAGGCTATGCTCATATAAGCTCCATAGAAAATGATACGACCACCTTCTGAGCATGATTGTCATTTCATTTCCAATAATTTCCACAATTTCTCCTCTCGAGAGCCAGATTGTCAATTTGACGACTAAACATGGACGCGAAATTTATCTGGCGCGTGAGATACGATTCGGAATTTAGTCGTTTTTTCGGTTCGAGAACGTGTCCGGAGGTGCATATTGACTGTAGTGAAAGTAATGTTACACCTGGTTTAGGGATAACAACATTTTAAGGAGTGACATTGTAAATCGGAGCGAGGAACTCAATTAAAAGTGTAATGTGCGTTATTGCTGGAAAACGATGGGTTATCGATACGACAGTGTTTTCTATCCTAAGTGGCCATAATGCTTTACTTGTATTCAATACTATTTTCTTGTTCTGTGAAGTGTTATTTGCAATAAAACCATATTTACGAGTGCAAAAGCGTTTGTTTACTTTCTTGTGACAACCCATTGGGTTCCCCTTAACTAGCTTTAGAATCACGGTCGCAGGGGTAGGTGCAAAGAAACACGTAGTTAGGCAGGCGGTCGCAGGGGTAGTTGCGACAACGTGTACACATGGATGTCCACTCCGGTTTTATCTTGTTCCTCAAAGGCTATGCTCATATAAGCTCCATAGAAAATGATGCGACCACCTTCTGAGCATGATTGTCATTTCATTTCCAATAATTTCCACAATTTCTCCTCTCGAGAGGCAGATTGTCAATTTGACGACTAAACATGGACGCGAAATATACCTGGCGCGTGAGATACGATTCGGAATTTAGTCGTTTTTTCGGTTCGAGAACGTGTCCGGAGGTACATATTGACTGTAGTGAAAGTAATATTACACCTGGTTTAGGGATAACAACATTTTAAGGAGTGACATTGTAAATCGGAGCGAGGAACTCAATTAAAAGTGTAATGTGCGTTATTGCTAGAAAACGATGGGTTATCGATACGAAAGTGTTTTCTATCCTAAGTGGCCATAATGCTTTATTTGTATTCAATGCTATTTTCTTGTTCTGTGAAGTGTTATTTGCAATAAAACCATATTTACGAGTGCAAAAGCGTTTGTTTACTTTCTTGTGACAACCCATTGGGTTCCCCTTAACTAGCTTTAGAATCACGGTCGCAGGGGTAGGTGCAAAAAGACACGTAGTTAGGCAGGCGGTCGCAGGGGTTGTTGCGACAACGTGTACACATGGATGTCCACTCCGGTTTTATCTTGTTCCTCAAAGGTGTACATATGGATGTCCCATTGAGTAATTAAATAATACTGGAGTGGACAACCACGTGACAATATGGTTGCAACAACCCCTGCGACCACTTTTCCTACTGCTACGCTCTTGTTTACAACCTTAGAGAGAGCCAAATTGCACAAGCAAACATGGCTGCTGCTCAATGTAAACAAATTTTCATACAATACCAAAAATTTGCTTTCTATTTGAAAAACCTTCAGCATTGTATGAAAAACATGCAAAACATTAATATAATAACTACTCACTTGTGAAAGGAAACACCTACGGAACCTTTTCCACTATGATTTTTTCACGAAGGCACTACACATTTCATTTTGAAATTCGGACTTAATTACACAGTGTCACACGTTAAAGTAACTTGAATCACAAACTCCAATCGAATGTTTAAACACTTGGTACGAATTTAGATCGCGAACACTTTCCATAGTTTTAATGTCGGATAAAATTCGCGACGAAACTTGCAAATTGGCCAATTTGCCGTCCAATTTGCATCAGTCAACTTGACAGTCAGTTCACACCTAGTTGGCTTTTGGAACAAGAAAGTGACCAGCAAGAGGCAGACGGGGAGGAAATGACAGACTGTTCAATTGGAAGAGAACAGAAACCGGTCGCATGCTCTCTCATGCATTTTATATGAGCTTAGCCCATCCAGTTCTTATTAATCTTAGGGATGTCCACTCCGATTTTATCTTGTTTCTCAAAGTAGCTAACAGCTTGGACGAGGTCTTTGAGGAACGGAACAAATGGAGCGGCAATGCCAAAACTGACGTAACCTAGGAAGCCATATGGCAGCAGCGCCTTTGAGGAACGGAACAAATGGAGTGGCTATGCTCATATAAGCTCCATAGAAAATGATGCGACCACCTTCTGAGCATGATTGTCATTTCATTTCCAATAATTTCCACAATTTCTCCTCTCGAGAGCCAGATTGTCAGTTTGACGACTAAACATGGACGCGAAATTTACCTGGCGCGTGAGATACGATTCGGAATTTAGTCGTTTTTTCAGTTCGAGAACGTGTCCGGAGGTACATATTGACTGTAATGAAAGTAATTTTACACCTGGTTTAGGGATAACAACATTTTACGGAGTGACATTGTAAATCGGAGCGAGGAACTCAATTAAAAGTATAATGTGCGTTATTGCTAGAAAACGATGGGTTATCGATACGACAGTGTTTTCTATCCTAAGTGGCCGTAATGCTTTATTTGTATTCAATGCTATTTTCTGGTTTTGTGGTGTTATTTGCAATAAAATTATGTTTACGAGTGCATAAGCGTTTGTTTACTTTCTTGTGACAACCCATTGGGTTCCCCTTAACCAGCTTTAGAATCACGGTCGCAGGGGTAGGTGCAAAAAGGCACGTAGTTAGGCAGGCGGTCGCAGGGGTAGTTGCGACAACGTGTACACATGGTTGTCCACTCCGGTTTTATCTTGTTCCTCAAAGAGCAGCGCTTACTAATGCACCTGACCATTAGTAGGCGGACTTTGCTGGCTAAATTACATGGCGGTTTATGAAGAATTGTGGAGGTGCCAACGAAAATTCGAGCTTTTCTACGGTTTTGTGACAATTTCTATAGCGAAATCCAGATGGTTCGCGGAGAACACAATAGCGCTCCTGGTAAAGTAAAAATCATTTCAGTTCTTATATCCGTTTAATTTTTACCGCCTTCCAAAGTGAATTTATAGGAGTTTGTTTACTTCTCAATGCTGAGCTATCAGTCGAAGGTGCAAAACATGTGCTTTATTTGCTCGTCTTGAAATGTTTAGGAGCACAGTGGACCATGCAAGGTCAATTTATAGCATGCATGGAATGCGTTTTGTACGTTTTCATTCGGAACATAGTATATATTACGAAATATAAGCATTTTCTAATGCCGCAGTTGGCTGACAGCTAACGGAAGCTTGTCCATAGTAGGCCGAGTAATGCATATGCAAGTTGCTACCATATGGCTTCCCATCTTACGTCAGTTTTGGGCCATGCTCATATAAACTCTATAGGAAATGACATGACCACGTCAGAGCATATACACTAAATAGCACTGGCAGTTCAAGGGGTTTTCAAATGAAAAGAGAGATTCGAAGAATAAATATTATTAGTAAAGAAAGAGATTCATTCGATTTGAGAGTAAAAAACTTGAGGAAAAATGCGACAGCGCTACATATGCAACATGAAAATTTTTAAGTATTAGTGAGCACAACATAAAATGACCGTAGTATGTATGACATTTTTCGTTGCTCTGAGAGAGTTTCACAAAATACGAACGAAAAAACATGTTTTCATTAAAAAATGCATCTGATAACTATTAGGAAGTTTCGTCCAGTCGTTAACTGGATCGAAATGTCAAAAGTCATAATGAATTTGAATAGTAAAGATCGAAAAGAGGTTATTTAATATTTTTTATTAATAGCTTAATAGAATACTTTAACTTTTTGCGTTTCCAAACTTATAGAATAAATGGAAATGGGTGAAAAACGAAAATGTATTGTTGCTGGGTGCGTGGCACCATCGAAGGAGTTGCGGTTCTTCCAACAGATGTTGATAGGTAAAAAATTTCACAATTTATAATCATTTATTCTTTTATTTTTACTACATAGACCACATGGGATATCATAAATTTGTATTTTAGGAACAATAGTAAAAATGTCATCAACAGATCTATAATAGTTCCTTATTCGAATCTAAGTCTTCCATTCCTATGTTATGCTAATATAAGGATAATTTTTTAACCCAATGGTGAGCCTGGTATTTGCTTATAAAATTTATTGTTCAACTCAAAGTGAGTATTATTTAAAAGCTATTCCAATAAATCTAGGAAATCTGTTAATTTAAATTAAATGTGTTCTTATTAAATACCATCATATTCTTAGACTTTTCAAAAGTGATTCAGTACTAATATTTGTAAATAAAGAGTTAGCATCTAATGAAATCTTTACAAATTCACCCGGAATAACACTATCTTCAACTTTATCTTTAAAATGCCAACTATCTTTAAGGTTAGATTTAGGGCTCGGTAGAGCTCTATGTAGTGATTTATATGTTTCAAAAGGTCCGTGAAGGACTGAAGCGATGTTCTGCTGCCTCGGCAGAAGAAGATGACAATATCTGCCAAGAATGCCCTCGTCTGGAGACGCGTGAATGCGCTGGCAAGCTAGCATTGCGGTGTCGTGGGGCGGGTTCATTTCCCCAGCATGAGGACCCACTACAAAAAAACTTCGCACTCACGAATTTGGTTGTAGATCAAGAGGCGACCGAAGTCGAAAAAAGTGTAGATAACTACACCGTGGGAGATAGTACTTGTTCCGAGAACAAGTGGAACCTGAAAAGAAAAGCGGACTTGGGGTAACCTCGTCATTACCCGACGAAGTTCATGGCCCACAAATGAAAGAGGGGCAAACGGATGGTGATGGAGCCCCTTCACACCCACCCAACCGGAATAAATCCATATTTTGTTGCAGTGGCCAGGTATTCCTCTTCTGAGTGGAAAACTCGTACAAATTGCCTTGCATAAACTTTCCCATCAGAAGGGGAGTACCCCGGTGACCAATTTATGCCATAGAATCATACAACTCGATTGCATAACGCTATGCCATAAAGAGGCACTCTGCTTGGGCCACCCAACCCGCGATATCACCTGAAACAAAGAAGATTGCTTAAGTACCCGGCGGCTGGCTCATGTCTTGAGGTGGAAGCCTGCCACCGTACCGGGTCCTATACCCGGGCAAAGGGTATCGGAAAGGAAAGACCGATTTTCAAAAACTTCAGCACTTCTTTTTTTACCTTATTTTATAATTATATTAATATTTTTATATTCAAAGTTTTAATTTATAAAATTCAGATAATTAATTTATCGTTTTAATGTAAAATTTTCTTAAATTTTTAAAATTTATACATAAAAAAATTTATATAATATATTATATTATCATAAGAAAATTAAATAAAATTATATTAATATTTTTAATATTCAAAGTTTTAATTTATAAAATTCAAATAATTAATTTATCATTTTAATGTAAAATTTTCTAAAATTTTTAAAATTTATATAATAAAAGATTTACATAATATAATATTATATTATCATAAAAAAAATTTAGATAAAATTATATTATGTAAAAATGTGCAAAAGACTTATTTTATAATTATATTAATATTTTTATATTCAAAGTTTTAATTTATAAAATTCAAATAATTAATTTATCATTTTAATGTAAAATTTTCTAAAATTTTTAAAATATTTATATAAAAAAAATTTATATAATATAATATTATATTATCATAAAAAAATTTAGATAAAATTATATTATGTAAAAATGTGCAAAAGAGAAAAAAATATATATATAAATAATGAAATATAAGGGTACTCACCCAAACATCCTCGTCGGGCGCCCGCTGACGATGTGGGTGGTCCTGGAATGCAAATTTCTTTTCGTTATAGCTACTTCTTAAATGCACAAATAGCAAGCCCGTCGGCTGCGTCCTAAAGCAGGCATTTACAACATTAAATGAATAGTTTGCCGGTTTTACGAGTTGATCCGTCTTAAGAACTTCCTGGTGCTCTTGCTGTACGTTAAATGTTATTCTATCGATTATTTAAACAAGTCGTTTGTAGAAATTAGTCGTCTCGATTATTTTGACAAGTTGTTTAAAGTAAGGATTAGAGTAGGGAATCCATTGCGTATCCAGGCTTTCAAAATTTTAACAATAGTATTTACATAAGGGCCCAACACTGTTGTTGCAGACAAGCAGTCGACTGTTTTTGCGTCGCAGAAAATAGTTCCACTCACTTCCAACCGTCAATCTGCGCCAAAGGCAAATAAGACTTATCGCCTGAGGGCGAACGTTCTGCTATCGCTGAACTACCCGAACCATAAACCGATCACTTCATGGGCTCGGAATGCAAATCAGATTCGGTTAAATAATTCCGGCAATCCGCTTCGGTCTATTAATAATATGGTGATAGCCCCCGCTAATACAGGAAAAGGTAAAAGTAATAAAACGGCAGTAATAACAACTGATCAAACAAATAGCGGTATACGGTCGAACGTAATAATGCAATCAATAGTTGCTTCAGGGAATTTATCTTTGGGATGGATGAAGATAATAACGAATAAATTCTCTTTACAGTATGTCAAAAATTTTGTTCGATCATACGAGCCTTCGTCTCGCTTAAAAAAAACGTGCACCTTGAGTTGATCTGGCTTCGCAAGTCCAGATTTCGTTAGCCACTGGCAAATGTTCTCTCGCTGATCACCTTGAAGCTGTAATACTTCACCGTATTCGGGACGCTCTATTACTGTGCCATTGCACGCAAATTCCCTTTTACATGCTCGCACAATTTTCTTCAGGTTATATTCCGAGGAAAGGCCCGGCACGTAGTTAGTGTTTTTCGACCATTTCTCTGCTGAATTCTTATGTGCGTAAGTCCGTCCTGTACCGTATCATCAGCACAATTGATTGCATCAGCAAAAGGGTCAAAGTTTTGCAACTTCTGGATGGACAAACGATAAACCAATTTAACACCGGCAAGAATTAAAACTGCCAATCGAATATCGGGCACAACTTGTCAAATCCAGTTTGGAAATTAAACTCCTCGCGTGTACGACGACTAGGCTCGAAAGATCTCGTTTCCTCATTCACTTGATTCAATCAGACGGATCCATATCCCATATCGCTGGAATTTCAGTTTTTTTGCCTTTAAAGGTTGAACCTGATCGGGATCCTTTCGCAGAAGGCAATCACCTTGGACGAGTTATGAGCGTCACAAATAATTATTCACATTATAGAATGAAACTTGACACTTTTCGAATGAGAAGAAGATTTTTACTCGCCGAGACTTAACCTCCTCCTTCTTCCCTTGGTTACCACACCTGCACCCTGTCAAAATCTTAAATCGTCTCAGATCAATCTTAAATCGTCCCGGATCAATCTTAAATCGCCCCAGATCAATCTTAAATCGCCCCAGATCAATCTTAAATCGCTGCGTTCGTGTTTAGTTGATCTGGGACATTTTATGCCTGAATTTCTTTTAACCCTTTTCTGGCGCAAAAAAATAAAATAAGAGAAAAAATTTATAAATTGACATAAACAGAAATAGAATTTGAATTGTATGTAGATTGATCCCATAATTTAAAGGGAAAAAAGGAAGAGAGAAAGAAAATAGTAAATTTAACTAACTGGTTGATTACTACATTTAGTTAAAACATTCTTCACAACCCTTCTAATGGAGAAGTAGGGGTGTCTACATGAAACTACAATCCATATCAATCCAAAATACATGAAACTACAATCCATAACAACGAGCTCAATCTAAATTCGTTACATTGTATGTATACTTTTCAGTCGCATTAAAATATTGTAAATTAATATCTTTGTCAACTGTATTTTTAACTTTATTTTTCAATCCATCCCAAGGATTTTTAACAAGCTGCTTATAGTATTTAGTATCATGATTGTTTCTTCTATATCATAATTATATTTACATCTATCAACAATGATTGGGACTGAACCTTTATCAGACGTAGTTACCATAATATTACGATGACTTGTAATAAATTTATGAGTATTTGTAATCATTTTATTAATTTTATTGATTGATTGATTAAATCGATAATTTTCTTAACTTCTGATGGTATCTTTAAACATGTTAAATTTTTTATCCATTTTTATCATTATAGGTTATAGGTTATTAACAGAAATACTGCTAGAATTATTGTTATTAAAAGCTATTGCCAAATTATTAGTTTGATTATGACTATTAAATCTACTTTATCTATCAAAAATAAGTGAAGTATTATCCTTAAAATGTTATTTGTATCTATTTCTGATTTGATTGTGCTTAAAAAAATACAGTTCTTCGAATTTCTTAAAAAATTATCTGCCAACTAATTCTATTATAATATTTGACTCCGAAATTAAATGTGAATTTAAATAATTTATATGTAAATTGATATCTCTTTATATCAAACTTATCTTTTTTTGCAATTCTTAAACATAAAATATTTTATCGATCAATTACATTTTTTACTATGAAAAAATAATTTTGAAATTTTATTAAAAATACCTTCAATATGGCTAGGTTAAACATAACGGTGTTTGCAAATAGTAAAAAACCTGTTTTCCTTCAGTGAATTGGCCAGCTCCTTCATCAGTTAAACCCAGTTGTAAATTTCTTCCTTAGTGTCATGACCGAATACCTTGTAGATGAGATTTGAAAAAGGGCACGCGCTAGTCCATTTGTCCGTTGAGTTGATGCGATTCAATCTGCAGGCATTATTAAGTGGTTGCTCCAATCGATTATTCATTTTAAACAACATATAGTATATCAATTCCAATACTTAATGTTCAGCAATATATGGAATATCTACAAATTAATCATTTTTAATAGACATATTTTTAAAGGATATTTTATTCTCAACGTATACAAACCGGGCATCCTTGTTTCCCTGAACGTAACGCACATACAACCAAATTTCACTGGAAGGTACATGAAAGACATCCTGCGAATATATCAACACTTTGATATGACTAAGGTCAAATATTCACTAGATCCATTTCAAAATAAGTATATGAGTTAATGCTAGATAGTTGCTATTAAGAGTTGATTGCACCCATTTTCATAATGCCCTAACTATTCAATATAAATAGGCCATCATGGAGGTAAATACGATTACTCTCAATCGTGGCAATCCTGAATAACAATTGTTATTTAAACGTAACTTTTCACCCCCGTGTTTGTAACTTTGCGGAAAGATCTTCACTATCACTTTTAACACATAACTCTTTTTGTTCTCAAAAGTATTCACTTCAATCACTACACAAGAACAAAATCATTTAGATCGATGTTTTCAAGAGGTGATTGCACACATTTCCAAAATTTAATGCTAAAAGGACATGACGGAAATAAATACAGCCACTCTAAATTCCTGAAACACAATAATTAAATAAGACTTTTCGCGCCACGATAGTTAATTGGCCAATGTCAAATATTCACTAGATCCACTTCAATTAAACTAGATGTTTGCTGTTATTAAGAGTTGTTTGCATCCGTTTCCATAATGACCTAACTATTCAATACAAATAGGCCATCACGAAAATAAATACGATTGCTCTCAATTTGACCCCTGAATCACAATAAATTATACAAACTTTTCAACGTAGAGTTTGCAACTTTGCGAAGAGGAAATCGATCCTCGCTATCACTTTTAATGCACAATTAATTTTTTCCTTACTAGTATTCACTAAATCAACTACGCAGAACTCATTTTGATAATTATATAGTAAGGATTTAACCCGGTATACACTGAATTAGAAAATTTCTTTATGATTCGCACTCGCGTGAGTCACTTCTTCACAACTGACATTTCTCAAACTGTCAAAAGAATCGTCGAAATAGTCGTGAGTAATTTTGATGTTCTGGAACTGGAATGAACCAATCATAATTAAGGATAATCTTTTATCTCGTGTACACGCTTAGAAATTTCAAAATTTCGTCATGCTATCTTATTCTACCGTGTTCTCAGCAAATTTTCAACACATATGTTTTGCTGAGTATACATCAATTTAACTCTCGCCAATGCATTTAATATTTTATGTTGTGGGTTGTTTACAGTTAGAATTGAAAATTGTTCACAGTGCCAGTGCTATTTAGTGTATATGCTTTGACTACGTTCTGAGCCTGATTGTCATTTCATTTCCAATAATTTCCACAATTTCTCCTCTCGGGCGTCCGATTGTCAATTTGACGACTAAACATGGACGCGAAGTTTACCTGGCGCGTGAGATACGATTCGGAATTTAGTCGTTTTTTCGGTTCGAGAACGTGTCCGAAGGTACATATTGACTGTAGTGGAAGTAATATTACACCTGGTTTAGGGATAACAACATTTTAAGGAGTGACATTGTAAGTTGAAGCGAAGAACTCAATTAAAAGCGTAATGTGTGTTATTGCTAGAACACGATGGGTTATCGATACAAAAGTGTTTTCTATCCTAAGTAGCCATAATGCTATATTTGTATTCAATGCTATTTTCTGGTTTTGCGAAGTGTTCTTTGCAATAAAATAATCTAAGATTAATAAGAACTGGATGGGCTAAGCTCATATAAAGTGCATGAGAGAGCATGCGACCGGTTTCTGTTCTCTTCCAAGTGAACAGTCTGTCATTTCCTCCCCGTCTGCCTCTTGCTGGTCACTTTCTTGTTCCAAAAGCTGACTAGTTGTGAACTGACTGTCAAGTTGACTGATGCAAATTGGACGCCAAATTGGCCAATTTGCAAGTTTCGTCGCGAATTTTATCCGATATTAAAACTATGGAAAGTGTTCGCGGTCTAAATTCGTACCAAGTTTTTAAACATTCGATTGGAGTTTGTGATTCAAGTTACTTTAACGTGTGACACTGTGTAATTAACTTAGAATTTCAAAATGAAATGTGTAGTGCCTTTGTGAAAAAATCATAGTGGAAAAGGATCTGTAGGTGTTTCCTTTCACAAGTGAGTAGTTATTACATTAATGTTTTGCATGTTTTTCATACAATGCTGAAGGTTTTTCAAATAGAAAGCAAATTTTTGGTATTGTATGAAAATTTGTTTACATTGAGCAGCAGCCATGTTTGCTTGTGCAATTTGGCTCTCTCTAAGGTTGTAAACAAGAGCGTAGCAGTAGGAAAAGTGGTCGCAGGGGTTGTTGCAACCATATTGTCACGTGGTTGTCCACTCCAGTATTATTTAATTACTCAATGAAAATAATATTTACGAGCATTGAGTAATTAAATAATACTGGAGTGGACAACCACGTGACAATAAGGTTGCAACAGCCCCTGCGACCACTTTTCCTACTGCTACGCTCTTGTTTACAACCTTAGAGAGAGCCAAATTGCACAAGCAAACATGGCTGCTGCTCAATGTAAACAAATTTTCATACAATACCAAAAATTTGCTTTCTATTTGAAAAACCTTCAGCATTGTATGAAAAACATGCAAAACATTAATATAATAACTACTCACTTGTGAAAGGAAACACCTACAGATCCTTTTCCACTATGATTTTTTCACGAAGGCACTACATATTTCATTTTGAAATTCTAACTTAATTACACAGTGTCACACGTTAAAATAACTTGAATCACAAACTCTAATCGAATGTTTAAACACTTGGTACGAATTTAGATCGCGAACACTTTCCATAGTTTTAATATCGGATAAAATTCGCGACGAAACTTGCAAATTGGCCAATTTGGCGTCCAATTTGCATCAGTCAACTTGACAGTCTGTTCACACCTAGTCAGCTTTTGGAACAAGAAAGTGACCAGCAAGAGGCAGACGGGGAGGAAATGACAGACTGTTCACTTGGAAGAGAACAGAAACCGGTCGCATGCTCTCTCATGCATTTTATATGAGCTTAGCCCATCCAGTTCTTATTAATCTTAGTTTACGAGTGCATAAGCGTTTGTTTACTTTCTTGTGACAACCCATTGGGTTCCCCTTGGAACAGGTAGCTAACAGGAACGGCCCGATGCTAATGGAACACTGATTTTTCTTCGCATCATTTCTCGCTGTCGATAAGGAGAAATCTCCATATCATCTTATGATTTTTTTCTGCATTCGTTGTCAAATTCAGCTGTGAAAAAGCGTAATCAAACTCGTTTGCTGTGTAATTTTTATGTTAAAATCAGTGAAAATTTGTGATTTGTGCGTTGTTCCTTAACAAGACAATAAGAGATAATCTATCGGTTAGATTACAAGTGAGAAAACTTTATATTTCGATGGAAAAGTAGGAAAATGCAAAGAAGTTTCTAATATAAGGTGCATTGTGAAAATATGCAATAATAGAACGCACCGTCAGCCCACAGGAGTAACATTTCCTAGGTTAGTATCAACATATAACAAAGAAAAGAAAATACACTATTTAGAAGTGTGTTTTTAGCACTCAAAATTACTGCTTCCGATTCATGCATGATTATGTTTACATTTTGGGGGTCACCATTTTATTTGATTAGTTTTCGCGTAGTAGCGCCTGCATTTTGGGGGCAAGTTTTGGTAGCATATTGCTTGAATAATTTTATTGATTAAATCAATTTCATATCTTTTTCCAGGAGCCTGTTAAATGATACTGGACATAACGCATATATGAAGATGAAAAAATAATTAATGAATATCAATCGGCAAACTGTTTACTTTTATAAATTTCACTTGGATCTCAGATATATTTTTATTTTTGCAGGCAAATGCAACGAGCTTGGCGACAGTATTGATTTCAAGCACCTCTCTGGATGCGGAAGCTATTTCATCTTCGAAAGCGGAAAGCAGAATCCCGGAGTTGTTAGTATTATTCTTTTAACTGTGCGCATGTATTGAGTGAATTCCATTTATTATATTATTGAATTTTCAAATGAATAAAAATAATTTTGAAATAATTAGTCTTTATATTAAAAAGCAGAAGGATATATGAATTCTTGAAAAAGATGCTTTGTTCAAATAATTCGAATTTTGTATTAAAACTTTCGATCAATTTTATAGCCTATTTCAACGAGATAAATTTATGATCGGGCGCAGTATAAATCATTCAAAGAAAAGCGTTGGATTTTTAGAACTAACCACTGGTTTGAGAAATTCAACAGCAAAAGATGACATATTTATAACCAATATATGTTCAAATTTGTTCCCTAGTATAAATTAAATCAAGATCACATCAATCTTTTTTTTATCCATTCGATCAAGTCTCGGCTCTGGCAGTAAAAATCTTCAAGTGGCATGCATCGGAAAGCAACTCTACGTTGCATATGGTGAGCACATGAACAACAAACAACACTTCAGCTTGTTGATTAAGCTTAAAGCAGTAAAATATATCAATACAAAATACTATTTCATCGCGAAATAAAAATCAGAATATATTTCTGTTGGGCGATATCTCAAAAAATTAGTACACCTTAAAGGCATGTAGTTCTGTCACACATAGCGAAGATCAAGCTTAAAGATTACATATTTCACCTTACTTCCACCGAAGACGATCCAAAGCCTGGTTATGAAAGAAAAAGGGAGGTGAAAAAGTATAAAAGAATGAACGATTATAGTTTTAGTAGTAGTTGAGTAATTACTTAAGGAACAGATTTAGTTTTTGTTCATTAAATGTCGTTGTTAGTTTCTTTTTACCTAAATAATGTTTTGAAAACTATTCAAGTCTGAAATAGAAACATTATCAATTATTCATGCAATGGCAGCTAACTTTTACATATTCAAATATTTTTAAATAGAATCTCCCTTTTCAAACTACACCCTTCGAAAATTAAATCGAAAGAGCAACGTTCGTAGCGCATCGGGAAATGATGACAAAATTTGAGTTGATCTTCCACTCCTGTGTTCCATTCTCAAAGGGGTTCCCCTTCACCTGCTTCAGAATCACGGCCGCAGGGGTAGGTGCTTTGAGGAACGGAACAAATGGAGAGGCTATGCTCATATAAGCTCCATAGAAAATGATGCGACCACCTTCTGAGCATGATTGTCATTTCATTTCCAATAATTTCCACAATTTCTCCTCTCGAGAGCCAGATTGTCAGTTTGACGACTAAACATGGACGCGAAATTTACCTGGCGCGTGAGATACGATTCGGAATTTAGTCGTTTTTTCGGTTCGAGAACGTGTCCGGAGGTACATATTGACTGTAGTGAAAGTAATATTACACCTGGTTTAGGGATAACAACATTTTAAGGAGTGACATTGTAAATCGGAGCGAGGAACTCAATTAAAAGTGTAATGTGCGTTATTGCTAGAAAACGATGGGTTATCGATACGACAGTGTTTTCTATCCTAAGTGGCCGTAATGCTTTATTTGTATTCAATGCTATTTTCTTGTTCTGTGAAGTGTTATTTGCAATAAAACCATATTTACGAGTGCATAAGCGTTTGTTTACTTTCTTGTGACAACCCATTGGGTTCCCCTTAACTAGCTTTAGAATCACGGTCGCAGGGGTAGGTGCAAAAAGACACGTAGTTAGGCAGGCGGTCGCAGGGGTAGTTGCGACAACGTGTACACATGGATGTCCACTCCGGTTTTATCTTGTTCCTCAAAGGGTAGGTGCAAAAAGACACGTGGATAGGTAAGCGGTCGCAGGGGTTGTTGCGACAACGTGAACATATGGATGGAAACTCCGGTTTTATCTTGTTCCTCAAAGGAACAGGTAGGTAACAGGAGCGGCCCGATGCTAATGGAACACTGCATTTTCTTGTCATAATTTCTCTCTGTCGATAAGAAGAATCTTCATATCATCATATGATTTTTTTTGCATTCGCTGTCAAATTCGGCTGTGAAAAATCGGAAACAAACTCGTTCGGTGTGTAATTTTCATGTCAAAGTCAGCGAAAATTAGCGATTTGTGTATTGATCATCAACAAGACTATAAGAGACTATTTAGCGCTTAAATTTTAAGTGAGAAAAGCTTTATATTTCGACGGAAAAATCGAGAAGTGCAAAGAACTTTCTAAAATCATGTGCATTGTGAAAACAAGCAGTAATATAAGCCATCGTCAGCCCACAGGAGTATTATTTCATAGGTTAGTATCAAAATAAAACGTAAGAAAGAAAAGACAATATTTTGAAGTGTTTTTTCACTGAAAATTATTGCCTCCAATTCATGCATGATCATGTTTACATTTGGGGGGCGACCATTTTATTCGCTTAGTTTTCGCGCAGTACCGCCTTAACCTTGGGGGCAAGTTTTGGCAGGCATGCTTGGAAAATTTTATTGATAAAGTCAATTTTATTGATTTTTTCAAGCAAATTTTAAATTATATTGCACATATACGAAGATGAAAAAATATATATTTTATTATGTTCAGCATGTACAAAAATCACATTTTTAATGAATAAATGTTTTTCAGATTTCCTGCTAATGAAAATGAACGGGCAACTTGGTGCAGTTTAATTATTCTCAACGGATGCAGTGTGAAAATTCCACTTTTGGTAGAGATTAATGGACATCAATAGGTAAAATGATTACTTTCATGAATCTCTTCTGGAGCTCAGCCATATTTTTATCTTTGCAGGCAAATCCAGTGGAGTAGTAGCTGTATTGGTTTCAAGCGTTTTGCTGGATGAGGAAGCTAGTACATTATCATGGATGGTGAATGAGTTTCTGTTAACTATGGGATACTATTGAAGAAATGTATATTATGTTATTATTGCATTATTATTTTCATTGTAATCCATAAATGCTATTTATTACATTTTTATTCAATTTTCAAATGAATAAAAGTAGTTTCGAAAAAATTAGTCTTTATATTTCCAAATACTTAGCATTTTTGCAATAATTCGGAGTTTGCTTTTTGCCAACTGTGTAGTCTTTTGTATTCAACCTTCCTCTAAATCCATTTGTTTAGAAAGTAAATATGGAAATTCGTTCAAGGGAATGCAATTTTGTAGATATTTTTTGTACATGATTTAATTTGAGAAGAGGAGTTGTCGAAATGAACTGTTCTCCGAGAATCAGATAATAACAAAGCTACGAGTGAAAAAAAGGTTCTTGAAAACACACAAATATAAGAACAAAAATTCTGTTGGCACTGAAAAATTTCTGCCAGGCAATATTTCATCAGATAATAACAAAGCTACGAGTGAAAGAAAGGTTCTTGAAAACACACAAATATAAGAACAAAAATTCTGTTGGCACTGAAAAATTTCTGCCAGGCAATATTTCAACGAACTAGTACATTTGAAAGGCATGTAGTGCTTTCACACATAGCGAAGATCAATCTCAACGATTATACATTTTACTTGAAAAAGGCAGTATGAAACCCGTGCAACCAAAAATTGCGCCTTGATTCTGCAAAAGATGGTCCGAAGCCCGGCTATGAAAGAAAGATGGACTATAATTGCAGTTATAGTTGAATATGAATGAATAAAAGTAGTTTCGAAAAAATTAGTCTTTATATTTCCAAATACTTAGCATTTTTGCAATAATTCGGAGTTTGCTTTTTGCCAACTGTGTAGTCTTTTGTATTCAACCTTCCTCTAAATCCATTTGTTTAGAAAGTAAATATGGAAATTCGTTCAAGGGAATGCAATTTTGTAGATATTTTTTGTACATGATTTAATTTGAGAAGAGGAGTTGTCGAAATGAACTGTTCTCCGAGAATCAGATAATAACAAAGCTACGAGTGAAAAAAAGGTTCTTGAAAACACACAAATATAAGAACAAAAATTCTGTTGGCACTGAAAAATTTCTGCCAGGCAATATTTCAACGAACTAGTACATTTGAAAGGCATGTAGTGCTTTCACACATAGCGAAGATCAATCTCAACGATTATACATTTTACTTGAAAAAGGCAGTATGAAACCCGCGCAACCAAAAATTGCGCCTTGATTCTGCAAAAGATGGTCCGAAGCCCGGCTATGAAAGAAAGATGGACTATAATTGCAGTTATAGTTGAATTTGTAATGACCTGAGATACAGATTTATTTTTCAGTTATTAAACTCGCTATGAGGTTTCTATTTTTCTAACTAAGGTTTTGCAAACTAGTCAAGTCTGAAATAGAAACATCATCATTCAATTATGCAATGGTAGTTAACTTTTACAAATTCAAAATTTTCTAAATTTTAGTTCCGCTTTTGAACTACACCCTTCGAAAATTAAATCAAAAGACCAACGTTCGTGGTGCATCTGAAAATGATGACAAAATTTGAGTTGATGTTCCACCCCAGCGTTCCATTCTCAAAGTACGCAACATTCTCAAAGGCTAATAGGAACGGCCCGATGTTAATGGAACACTGCTTTTTCTTGTCATCATTTCTCTCTGTTGATAAGAAGAATCTTGTGTAATTTTCATGTTGAAATCAGTAAAAATTAGCGATTTGTGTATTGTTCATCAACAAGGCTATAAGAAACTTTTTATCGCTTAAATTGTAAGTGAGAAAAGCTTTATATTTCGACAGAAAAATCGAGAAGTGCAAAGAACTTTCTAAAATCATGTGCATTGTGAAAACAAGCAGCAATATAAGCCACCGTTAGCCCACAGGAGTATTATTTCATAGGTTAGTATCAAAATAAAACGTAAGAAAGAAAAGACAATATTTTGAAGTGTTTTTTTCACTGAAAATTATTGCCTCCAATTCATGCATGATCATGTTTACATTTGGGGGGCGACCATTTTATTCGCTTAGTTTTCACGCAGTACCGCCTTAACCTTGGGGGCAAGTTTTGCCAGGCATGCTTGGAAAATTTTATTGATAAAGTCAATCTTATTGATTTTTTCAAGCAAATTTTAAATTATATTGCACATATACGAAGATGAAAAAATATATATTTTATTATGTTCAGCATGTACAAAAATCACATTTTTAATGAATAAATGTTTTTCAGGTTTCCTGCTAATGAAAATGAACGGGCAACTAGGTGCAGTTTAATTATTCTCAATGGATGCAGTGTGAAAATTCCACTTTTGGTAGAGATTAATGGACATCAATAGGTAAAATGATTACTTTCATGAATCTCTTCTGGAGCTCAGCCATATTTTTATCTTTGCAGGCAAATCCAGTGGAGTAGTAGCTGTATTGGTTTCAAGCGTTTTGCTGGATGAGGAAGCTAGTACATTATCATGGATGGTGAATGAGTTTCTGTTAACTATCGGATACTATTGAAGAAATGTATATATAAATGCTATTTATTACATTTTTATTCAATTTTCAAATGAATAAAAGTAGTTTCGAAAAATTAGTCTTTATATTTCCAAATACTTAGCATTTTTGCAATAATTCGGAGTTTGCTTTTTGTTAACTGTATAGACTTTTGTATTCAACCTCCCTCCTTCATTGCAAGGAAATGCAATTTTGTAGATAATTCTCTGTACATGATTTAATTTGAGTAGAGGAATTGTCGAAATGAACTGTGCTCCAAGAATCAGATAATAACAAAGCTACGAGTGAAAAAAAGGTTCTTGAAAGCACCCGAGGATAAGAACAAAAATTCTGTTTGGCACTGAAAAATTTCCGTTAGCAATATTGCAACGAATTAATACACTTTAAAGGGATGTAGTACTTTCACTCAAATAAGGCAGTATGAAACCCGTGGAACCAAAAATTGCGCCTTGATTCCGCCAAAGATGGTCCAAAGCCCGGTTATGAAAGGAAGAGGGGCTATCATGGTAGTAGTAGTTGAATTTGTAGTTACCTGAGAAACAGATTTATTTGTCAGTTATTGAAAACGCTAAGAGGTTTCTATTTATTTAACTAAAGTTTTGCAAACTAGTCAAGTCTGAAATAGAAACATTATCATTCAATTATGCAATGGTGGTTAACTTTTAAAAATTCAAAATTTTCTAAATTTTGGCTCCGTTTTTAAACTATACCCTTCAAAAGTTAAATCAAAATACCAACGTTCGTGGCACATCTGAAAATGATGACAAAATTTGAATTGATGTTCCACTCCAGTGTTCCATTTTCAAAGCACGCAACATGAAAAGTTGAAATCGAACCTTACCGCTGTGCTACAATGAACATAACACAAAATAAGGAACGTCGAGTAACGTACCGCGCACATAGTTCGCCTACATACGATTCGCGCTTATGTGATCTTGACAGATACGCAAAAGTGTCATTGCGGCAAAAGTAATTGAAGAAAATGGATGATTTCGAATTGATTTTGAATTTTTATGTTTTTGACAATGCGTTATCGTTTTGTTGATGAAAGTCTTCAACGGCGAAGAAGAAATATTAATTTAAATTTCAATACCAGAGTCGAATTGTGCTTAACAGGTGAGAACACCTGTTTTCTGCATAATTCCTACAGCTGGATAAAATTTTACTCACCCTTTCAAATGGCGAACAACAATGTATCATTGTCACTTAAAGTAAACAATGTATTTGTCATACTGACATAAAAAGTTCGTTCGATTTCAACTTTTCATGTTGCGTATGCCAGCCTTATGTCAAATGTACTCAACGCCCTATAAAATATTCGGATTCAACTTTTTTGACTGAGGCTGAGCTACAATCAACATAACCAGACATAAAGCAAATGTCAAAAAAGTTGAACCCGAATATTTTATAGGTCGTTGAGTACATTTGACATAAGGCTGACATACGCAACATGAAAAGTTGAAATCGAACGAACTTTTTATGTCAGTATGACAAATACATTGTTTACTTCAAGTGACAATGATACATTGTTGTTCGCCATTTGAAAGGGTGAGTAAAATTTTATCCAGCTTCAGGAATTATGCAGAAAACAGGTGTTCTCACCTGTTAAGCACAATTCAACTCTGGTATTGAAATTTAAATTAATATTTCTTCTTCGCCGTTGAAGACTTTCATCAACAAAATTATAACGCATTGTCAAAAACATAAAAATTAAAAACCAATTCGAAATCATCCATTTTCTTCAATTACTTTTGCTGCAATGACACTTTTTCGTATCTGTCAAGATCGCATAAGCGCGAATCGTATGTAGGCGAACTATGTGCGCGGTACGTTACTCGACGTTCCTTATTTTGTGTTATGTTGATTGTAGCACAGCGGCAGAGCATATATACTAAATAGCACTGGAACTGTGAACAATTTTCCATTCTAACTGTAAAAAACCCACAACATAAAATATTAAATGTATTTGCGAGAGTCAAATGTATGTATACTCAGCAAAACATGTGTAGTTGAAAATTTGCTGAGAACGAGATAGAATAAGATAGCATGACAAAATTTTGAAATTTCTAAGCGTGTACACGAGATAAAAGATTATCCTTAATTATGATTGGTTCATTCCAACTTAACGAACATCAAAATTACTCACGACAATTTTGACGATTCTTTTGACAGTTTGAGAAATGTCAGTTGTAGAAAAGTGACTTACGCGAGTGCAAATCGTAAATAAATTTTCTAATTCGGTGTATATCGGGCTAAATCTTTATCACATATTAATCAAAATAAGTTACGCGTAATTGATTTAGTGAATCCTAGTGAGAACAGAATGAATTGTGCGCCAGAAGTGATAGCGAGGATCGATTTCCTCTTCGCAAAGTTTCAAACTCTGGGTTGAAAAGTTTGTTTAAATTATTTTGTTTCAGGAATCAAATTGAGATCAATTGTATTTATTTTCGTGATGGCCTATTTTAATTGAATAGTTAGGACATTATGGAAATGGATGCAATTGACTCTTAATAACAGCAAACATCTAATTGAAGTGGATCTAGTGAATATTTGACCTTGGCCGATTAACTTTCCGCAAAGTTGTGGCGTGAAAAGTCTTATATAATTATTGTGTTTCAGGAATTTAGAGTGACTGTATTTATTTCCGTTTTGTCCTATTAGCATTAAATAGTCAGGGCATTTTGGAAATGTGTGCAATCACCTCTTGAAAACATCGGTCTAAATGAATTTGTTCTTGTTGTGAGAACAAAAAGAGTTATGTGGTAAAGTGATAGTGAAGACCTTTCCGCAAAGTTATAAACACGAGTGAAAAATTATGTTTGAATAATAATTGTTTTTCAGGATTGCTACGATTGAGAGTAATCGTGTTTATCCCTGTGATGGCCTATTTATAGTGAATAGTTAGGGCATTATGGAAATGGGTGCACTTAACTCTTAATAGCAACTATCCAGTATTAATTCATATACATATTTTGAAATGGATCTAGTGAATATTTTACCTTTATCAATTAATCATATCAAAGTGTCGATGGATTCTTAAGATAAATTTTTCATGTACCTTCCAGTGAAATTTGGTTATATGTGCGTTACGTTCGTGCCCGCTTTGTAGACGTTGAGAATAAAATATCCTTTAAAATATATCTATTAAAAATGATTAATTTGCAGGTATTCCATATATTGCTGAACATTAAGCACTGGAATTGATATATGCTATTTAAAATGATTAACCGATTGGAGCACCCACTTAATAATGCCTGCAGATTGAATTGCATCATCTCATCGGAGAAATGGACAAGTGCGTGCACTTTTTTAAATCTCATCTACAAGGTATTCGGTCATGACACTAAGGAAGAATTTACAAATGGTTTAAACTGAAGAAGGAGCTGGCCAATTCACTGGAGGAAAACAGGTTTTTACTATTTGCAAACACTGTTATGTTTACCCTAGCCATATTGAAGGTATTTTTAATAAAATATCGAAATTTTTTCATAGTAAAAAATGTAGTAGATCGTTAATAAATTTTATGTTTAAGAATTGCACAAAACCATAAGTTTGAATTTAACAGATATCAATTTACATATAAATTATTTACATTCACTTTTAATTTCGGAGTCAAATATAATAATAGAATTAGTTGACAAACAATTTTTTAAGAAATTTGTAGAATTATATTTTTTAAATGCAATCAAATTAAAAATATGTTGAAAGAGCATTTTAAGGATAAAACTTCACTTATTTTCGATGGACAAAGTAGATTGAATAGTCATAATCAAACTAATAATTTGACTATTGTCAATTTATTAGTTTGATTATGACTATTCAATCTACTTTGTCTATCAAAAATAAGTGAAGTTTTATCCTTAAAATGCTCTAAATTCGTTACATTGTATTTTAACTCTTCATTCGCATTAAAATATTGTAAATTAAAATATTTGTCAACTGTATTTTTAACTTTATTTTCCAATCCATCCGAAGGATTTTTAACAAACTGCTTATAGTATTTAGTATCACTAATTGTTTCTTCTATATCATGATTATATTTACATCTATCAACAATGATTGGGACTGAACCTTTATCAGACCTAGTTACCATAATATTGTTAATAAATTTATAAGTATTTGAAATCATTTTATTAATTTTATTGATCGATTGATTTAATTGATAATTTTCTTAACCGCTGATGGCATCTTTAAAGATGTTAAATTTTTTATCCAATCTTCATGATACAAATACTGTTAGAATTATTGTTATGTAAAGCTATTGCTTTACATAACAATAATTCTAACAGTATTTCATGATAGAAATACTGTTACTGTTAGTATTTCATGATAGAAATACTGTTAGAATTATTGTTATGTAAAGCTATTGCTTTGCATAACAATAATTCCACCAGTTTTTCTGTCATGAAGGTTGGATAAAAAATTTAACATCTTTAAAGATACCATCAACTGTTAAGAAAATTATCAATTAAATCAATCAATCAGTAAAATTAATAAAATGATTTCAAATACTTAAAAATTTATTAAAAGTCATCCTTATATTATGGTAACTAGGTCTGATAAAGGTTCACTCCCAATCATTGTTGATAGATGTAAATATAATCATGATATAGAAGAAACAATTATTGATACTAAATACTATAAGCAGCTCGTTAAAAATCTTTCGGATGGATTGAAAAATAAAGTTAAAAATACAGTTGACGAATATTTTAATTTACAATATTTTAATGCGAATGAAAAGTATAAATACAATGTAACGAATTCAGATCTAGCTCTTTGTTATGGATTGTAGTTTCATGTATTTTGGATTGTTATGGATTATAGTTTCATATATTGATACCCCTACTTCTTCATTAGAAGGGTTGTGTAGGATGCTTTAACTAAAGCTCGACCGAGCCCTAAATCTGACGTTAAAGATAGTTGGCAATTTAAAGATAAAGTTGAAGAAATTGTTATTCCGGATGAATTTGTAAAGATTTCATTAGATGCTACCTCGTTATTTACGAATATAAGTACTGAATCAGTTTTGAAAAGTCTAAGAAAATGATGGTATTTAATAAAAAAACACACTAAATTTAAACTAATAGATTTCCTAGATTTATTGGAATTTCTTTTAAATAATACTCACTTTAAGTTGAACAATAAATTTTATAAGCAAATACTAGGCTTACAAATGGGTTCAAAAATTTCTCCTATATTAGCAAACATAGTATGGAAGACTTGGAAATGGATGTTAAAAATAAACTAAAGGTTCGAATAAGGAACTATTATAGATCCGTTGATGACATTTTTACTATTGTTCCTAAAATACAATATAATGATATTCAACAGATATTAAAAGCTGTGATAATAATATCCAATTTACTGTTGAGGTTGAAAACGATAATCGTTTGAGTTTGTTAGAGCTCCAATTAATAAGAAATAATAGTTCTGTTTTAATTAACTGGTTTAGGAAAACTAGCTATACTGGTTGTTATATTAATTATTATTCACATTACCCTTTAAACCAAAAAATCGGTTGCAATGACAATATATTTTAATTAATAACTAATTTTTGGCCGTACATTGACGAGAAATAATTTATCAAGAAAATTCCTTAAAATCCTTCCTTTAATCGCCATTCGTGTAAAATATCCTTCTGTGTAAGCATATGAAATAAAAAGAAAAACGATATAAGAAAGCTCTTTTGCTCACCTTGTTTCTTCTGCGTACAGCACCACCACTAGAAGGCGAAACAAGGAGATTGAGAATCAGAGGTTGTGTTCATAATAACTTATTTATTTCACATGATTCCCCTTTAAAGGTGCCGTCCCTTTCCCATAGAATGTATTGATGCTTAAAAGTTACTGTGTTACCAATTTGTGCGGGGTTTTCAGTGATGTTAAATACCTAAATAATTATTGCTTATCAAAGCAAAAAAACACCTAAACAATTCCAAATAAGTGCGGCTACTTCCTAAAATCATTCTTTTAATTAAATCTAATAATATATCTTAGCTAAACTTTAAATGGATTATTTCACCCTGTTCTCATCAATTTAATGTAAATCTTTACAATATATTTTTTTGCTCTACATGAACTTTCATTGCACCGTGCAACGTGCGCTCTGATAGTTTTTTAAATTATTTATGAAATTCTTTGTAGCTACATGAATGAGTTGCAAATTTTTTTAAAAATGTTTTTCTGAAAAATTATTAGAGAAGAAAAATGTTAGAAGAAGGTGGTTTCGACGTGTGTGCTCATTCTCATTGGGCCATCACTTTTATTAGATACACACGGGTGATGGCAACCACCATGCTTAGAGGTGAGAGAGTTATTTTTAATTTTCCTACTTATGCGAACTCAATAAGTTTTTGTAACTGCGAATTATGTTCAGGTTAAATTTCCTCCTTTAAGTACTTGTCTCAGCTAAACTTCAAATGGATCTTCTAACATTTATCTTCTCTAATAATTTTTCAGAAAAACATTGTACATATATGTACATATATGGTAAAAGTTTTGCGTTTTTTCTGTCAAGCATAACATGAAACATTTTTAGTAACAAATATATATTATAAACTTTAGAATAACTATAATGATTTTCTGTGATCTATAATTAAATGATAATAGTAGCTTAATAATAAGCTTATTTAGTAAAATATAATTATTATAAATAGAAAACTGAGCTTAATAATAATTTTCTGTAGGATATAAGAACTGATAATAGTAGATTAATAATTAACCTAGAGTTTTATAAAATATAATTATTATAAATAGAAAATTTTACTTAATAATAAGTTTTATCATTATAGGTATATATTGCGTACAGTATTCTCTGTAGGAAATAAGAAAAAAGCTATCGTAAGAAGAAAATAACAAAATTTCAACATTCTTATTCAATACTATAAAGATACATGCTTTTTCTAATGGTACAACCACGAATTTGCAGTTTCTCTGACAATATGATTCTAATACATATGATCTAGCCTACTAGCTAGCACTCAAACCTTCGGACTTCTTAATACTTAAATCTATTCAATGAGACCTAGCTAAAAACTGATAATAAGAAGTCACTATTATTCCTAATAAATCTAATGCTATTCAACAAAACAATGGTTGTATATGGTGTCAAACTCCTAAAACATGATTCCAAATAATCCGAGCAGCATTCCAGTATTCAATCTATGGCTCCACTTCTGAATTTCGACCGTATTTTAAAATGGTTTATGCTTCGTTATGGCGACTACCAAGCTTCTAAATATGATGTGAATCTGTTGTAACATTTTATTTTGGCTAATCTATACCTAAAAAAGCGATTTCAAAGACCACTCTTCCGTTATTCGATTGAGAATCGAATTTCTACATGATTAAAACCGAGATCTCAGTGCAAAGATCTATTTAGAGATCAATACACTCATCCATTCGCATATGATGGTGAAAATGACGAAAGCCACCTCAAATACATTCAGGGAGCTCCGGAAAACTTGCTAGCAACTTGAAAAGACTGCAAACAACACCAAACAGTTGCCATCCCATAATGCCTTACAGATCAAGAAGGCTGAATGTCTAGCGGCCCACTTTGCTGCAGCCCATTCCCTTTCGTGGGAGCGTCTAAGTATCAACGTAGGATTGTAATTGGTAGGAGGAGTACTGACAACAATTTTGAGCCATCGATATGTCGATGTTTGTCCAAAAGAGACTTATGGTAGTAAAGTGCTAAAATCATTACAACGGAGAAAGCCAAATTTATCTTAAAATGTCCAAAATTCAGTGAATCGGAAAAAACTTCATTTGAAGATGGAAAAAACTTTTATTAATTTTTTTTTTGAGAAATGCATGAAAAGGCCATCTTATGACCTGGTTGCCACACATAAATAGCTTAAAGAAGCAATTAGCCCCAATAATAGGCTTGTTAAGAAGATATGAGTCTTTTCCAATGCACATCAAGAAACTTGTTCTAAATGCATTTGTCCTGACGCAATTACATCATGACGTGTTTATTTAGAGTCAATCAGCAAAGCAACATTTAAACAGTATATCCAGGCTGCTGACAAAAGCGTATAAAAACATTCTGAAACTACCAATGCTTACTCAAACTAGTTTGGTTTACCAATTAGCAAAATCATTAACCTCTAGTCATATCAGTATAATGGAGAAAGCTAAGTTTATTTACCCAAATTTTTGAACAACTAATGGATCGTAAGGAACACCATTAATTAAGGTACCACAGATCAACTAATATAATGTCAGGAATGCAGATCAATTCGTAATACCTTTTTGCCAGAAGGAATTGTGTAAAGAACGATGCAACGAATGATACTCTGCGTATATACTCGTATACTCGTAACAATCTACCAGAAATGGTTAAGAAAGCCAACTCACTTTTGGGATTTAACAAAAAACAAAGGGAACAATTAATGAACACTGATTGAAGCGTGGACCTGTAGCTCTGCTTTTATAAGCTCAGTATCTTAGGGCATTTTTGACCCTATCTGCGAGATACTGAAGAGACTTTTACACAGAGTTTTCTTTTTTTGAATGCATCGTATTATATTGAAATTTTTTTTAATCTCTGAGAGCTGATCATGATTTTTGGACTAGATGTTCATGAAAAGGATTAGTTTACATTATTTTGTGTACCCCCTTATACCGATGTATTAAACATTGTCTGGGTGCCACAAAGGACGAAGCGACGTAATGTGAATGTAGATCATACGAGCGTTGTGCGACGAAGAGTGATTGGAGGGAGTGGTAGTGAATGGGGGTATTTAAAAAAAAAATTATATTGAGAAGTCATTCTTCAGATACTAACTCTGACTTCGATGGATTAGCATGATCTCAATTAGGTGTTAAGTAATTAAAAAGTTATGAGCATTACTTAACACCTGATTGAGATCATGCTAATCCATCGAAGTCAGAGTTAGCATCTGATGAGTGACTTCGATGGTACCTCAATATAATATTTCATGCATTTCTCACTATTAATATTTAAGAAAAGGCTTGAG
This sequence comes from Odontomyia ornata, assembly GCA_963969285.1. Lineage (NCBI taxonomy): Eukaryota > Metazoa > Arthropoda > Insecta > Diptera > Stratiomyidae > Odontomyia > Odontomyia ornata. The sequence continues at coordinate 193,748,215 of OZ017740.1, read as the reverse complement.
GAACATCTAATAATTTCAAATTAATAAGTCCTGGGGATTAACTTTGCAGTATGGCATTTAGCCTAAACACATCTATTTTTTAAAACTTCAGATTTTTCTACCTAACGCGGTCTAAAAGCACAAAAGATTTAAATTGTAAAATATTTTACCTATCCACATCCGTTGGGAGAACCGCAAACTCCTTCGATGGTGCCATGCACCCAGCAACAATGCATTTTCTTTTTTCTGCCATTTCCAATGATTCTAAAACAATTCAAATGCAAAAAGTTAAACTATTCTATCAAGTTATTAATAAAAAATATTAACTTACTTGTTTTCGATTTTCACTATTCAAATTCATTTTGACGTTTGACATTTCGACAAAGTTAACGACTGGACGAAACTTCCTAACAGTTGCCAGATGCATTTTTTCATGAAAACAAAAAAATTTACATCTGGCAAGATGTTTTTTCGTTAATATTTTATGAAACTCTCTCTCTGAGCAACGAAATATCTCACACATACTACGATTATTTTATGTTGTGCTCACTAATACTTAAAAATGTTTATGCTGCATATGTAGCGCTGTCGCATTTTTCCTGAAGCGTTTTACTCTCAAATCGAATGCATCTCTTTCTTTACTAATAATATTTATGCTTCGGATCTCTCGTTTCATTTGACAACCCCTTGAGCTGCCAGTGCTATTTAGTATATATGCTCTGACAGCGGTTAGGGAGGAAAGATAAGGAGTAAATGATAACCCAAAAAATATCCGAATATCAGCTATGTATTTGTAAGGTTTCTTCGATCGTGTTGGTAGTGGCTTAAACCAAGGGCAGTCTCAGCGAGGCGGGGGCAAATGAAATCGGGAAAGTTCAAATTAATAGCATCATGAGAAAAATATTACCTCAAAATGATTTTATATATGTTTTTAATTTCTCATTTTGGGTGTCTAAGGCAAATTTGATATTAACTTAACTTTAGATTAAATGCAATCAATGAACATGTCTTTTCAGGGATTATTGATAACAATCTAATAAGATAATGAAGAAAAACTGTTTAATTTTCTGACGAATATTGAAGTTAGGAGACTTAGACACAGAAATCGTGCATCAAATAAATCATATCAAAAAATGACGTTTTGTGTATCTTATTTCGTTTCCAGGTCTGGAAGACAGTTTAATTTATAGCGATATTTTTTCCAAGTAATAATATTCATGGGAATATATTTCTATTAAATATTTTTCCCTTACATATTGAACTGTGAATTATTTTATTCAGTTTTTGGCAAAAATAACAGCATTCAGGCTTTTTCTTAGGTTTAAAGCAGTACCTGGTGTTGAGGAACTTTTTGATTATCAAACTTAAAAGGGAGAAATAGTGGGTACTTCCGATCATATGTTGTTTTTAGTCACTGAATAATTCCTGTTCTAAAAAATACTTTTGGACCTCTATTATAACTTTAAAATATTATTTTCTTGCCAATATATTTTCATCAATTGTCATAAGTTTGATATTTCGTTGAAGGATGCTTTCCATCTCTTGGCAAATTTGCTTTACACTTTCCGAAGGTGATTTCATGTAGCCTTTTGTTTTGTAGGCCATAAGCGATCTTTCCAAAAATTCGCCTTTAATGAAAACTAAATACTCCGTGAATTTTAAGGTTTTTTCTATTTTCAAGACGGCTAAACCAGCGATGTAATCTACGTCATAACAAACATATTCAGTTAATTTTGTTGGATAATTAGCAATGCTTTGTTCCATAATGAATTGCTTTACCCCAAAAGAAGAACATTCCGAAAGTTTACCGATTTTTCTCACATATAAATTTAAATCTTGATAGTTTTCTTGCATTTGCCTAAACTAAGAGAATCCTAATAATCATATCAGATAAAATGAATCTTTGATCGTTTTGATTCAATTACTCATATTGTATTGCATATGGCAGCATTAAAAAAATGGAAGACAAAATCGTACTTCTTACTTCTTTACTTTTGTTTAAAATGTTCTAATTATAGTTGATATAATATTTGAAGGGAGATTTGGAAGAAAATAGATTTGTTCTCAATACGATTTGAGAACAAATCTATTGACGTCCAAACATTTACCTAAGACTACACATAAATGTTAATACTAACATAAAATCATGACAGCACTTCGAAATTAAGTCTAAAAAAAGTAGCTTATCATCCGAAAATTATGATTGCGTAGTCAGTTTCAATGGAAATCTAGAACGAAAATGATTAAATTGGTATTCAAATATAATGCAGGGAAGATTTACAATCGCTAAACTCGGTTTTACGGCCATCATCATATTAGGGGCAGCATTCAATCATGCTAAATCCTAAAACAATGAAATGGTAAAATCAACAAAGCATGAAATATAGTAGAATATTTACGGTCTCAACACTATCTGCAAGCATTGGAGCCGTTGTCAAATTTTCATTGGCGTTGTACTGCAAAAAGTCTCAAATACAATTAAATCTAAATTCATACTCAAATCTTACAATTTCCATATTGGATTCAGTCGTTGCTTCTATTTTTTCAGTCGCTAAGGCCACCTTGAACAAGTCTTTAGAAACCACAATGTTTATAGTTGTCAAAATAATATATATAAAATACACCAACATTTCCGGAATCTGGCCTTAAAACCGTACAATTTGACGGGTCATCAATGGTTGCGTGAACAGTATAATATGAATCTGGCATCACATCAACACTGCAAGCTGTATGAATTATCTCTCGCTGATTGGTTCAATTCGAAGCCTGAACAAAACATGTTATAATTGATGTTGCATACCATATATTAAAAATTACCCTGTCCGGGCCTCCCATATACATCGCTGTGGCTGAAGGGCTTGAATCAACATTAATCTATAATTGTAGAATTAATAACGACATTTTGGAAAAAACCAAAAGCCATCGCCTCGAAAATAATTTCATTTACCATGGACTTCGGAAAAAACATATTCTGAAATAGAGAGAATTAATATTTAATGAAAGAAATTCATGTGTTCTTCAAATTTGATTTAGAGCCTACTAAATCATTCTGATGATTAATGCTCGCAATTTCGTTTTGGAGCGAGGAACTCAATTAAAAGTATAATGCGCGTTATTGCTAGAAAACGATGGGTTATCGATACGAAAGTGTTTTCTATCCTAAGTAGCCATAATGTTTTATATGTATTCAATGCTATTTTCTGGTTTTGTGGTGTTATTTGCAATAAAATCATGTTTACGAGTGCATAAGCGTTTGTTTACTTTCTTGTGACAACCCATTGGGTTCCCCTTAACCAGCTTTAGAATCACGGTCGCAGGGGTAGGTGCAAAAAGACACATAGTTAGGCAGGCGGTCGCAGGGGTTATTGCGACAACGTGTACATATGGATGTCCACTCCGGTTCTATCTTGTTCCTCAAAGAGTAAGTCTATCCGGGTAGAACCCTTTGAGGAACAAGATATAACAGGAGTGGACATCCGTATGTACACCACTGCGACCGCCTGCCTAACTACGTGTCTTTTTGCACCTACCCCTGGGACCGTCATTTTAAAACTGGTTAAGGGGAACCTAATGGGTTTTCACAAGAAAGTAAACAAACGCTTATGCACTTGCAAATATGGTTTTATTGCAAATAACACTTCACAAACCAGAAAATAGCATCGAATACGAAAAAAACATTATAGCTACTTAAGATAGGAAACATTTTCGTATCGATAACCCATCGTTTGCTAGCAATAACGCACATTACACTTTTAATTGAGTTCCCCGCTCCGATTTACAATGTCACTCCTTAAAATGTTGTTATCCCCAAACCAGGTGTCATATTACTTTCACCACATTCAATATGTACCTTTGAACACGTTCTCGAACAGAAAAAACGACTAAAATCCGAATCGTATCTCACGCGCCAGGTAAATTTCGCGTCCATGTTTAGTCGTCAAATTGACAATCGGGCTCCCGAGAGGAGAAATTGTGGAAATAATTGGAAATGAAATGACAATCAGGCTCAAAACGTGGTCATAACATTTTCTATGGAGTTTACATGAGCATAGCCTCTCCATTTGTACCGTTCCTCGATGGTGAAGCCTTGTATGTGAATTCCCACTGAGTAATTAAATAATACTGGAGTGGACAACCACGTCAGAGCATATATACTTACTAGCAACTGCAATCGAGGAGCTGTCAAAATGAAAAGAGAGGCAAATAAACGTATAAAAGTTGGATTAAAGTTTACCATGTGTTGGTACAATTGCTTGCAGATTCCAGTTTTTGTTTACCATACATATGCACTTTAAGTCTAATTCTCTCTACTCTATAAGTACCGTACGAAATAAAATTTGTTCTAATTGCAGCTGCTATTTAGTAGATATGCTCTGACCACGTGACCAAATGGTCGCAACAACCCCTGCGACCACTTTTCCTCCTGCTACTCTCTTGTTTACGACCTAAGAGAGAGAGAGAGAGAGCTCAATGTAAACAAATTTTCATACAATACTAAAAATTTGTTTTCTATTTGAAAAACCTTCAGCATTGTATGAAAAACATGCAAAACATTAACATATCAACTACTTACTTGTGAAAGGAAACACCTACAGATCCTTTTCCACTATGATTTTCACACGAAGGCACTACACGTTTCATTTTGAAATTGTAAGTTAATTTCACAGTGTCACATGTTAAAGTTACTTGAATCACAAACCACAATCGAATCTTTAAACACTTGGAACGAATTTAGATCGCGAAAACTTTCCACAGTTTTAATATCGGATAAAATTCGCGACGAAACTTGTTAATTGGCCAATTTGGCGTCTAAGTTGCATCAGTCGACTTGACAGACAGATCCCATCTAGTCAGCTCATTGAGTAATTAAATAATACTGGAGTGGACAACCACGTTACAATAATGTCGCAACAACCCCTGCGACCACTATTCCTATTGCTACGCTCTTGTTTACAACCGTAGAGAGAGCCAAATTGCACAAGCAAACATGGCTGCTGCTCAATGTAAACAAATTTTCATACAATACAGAAAATTTGCATTCTATTTGAAAAACTTTCAGCATTGTATGAAAAACATGCAAAACATTAACATATTAACTACTCACTTGTGAAAGGAAACACCTGCAAATCCTTTTCTACTATGATAGTTACACGAAGGCACTACACATTTCAATTTGAAATTCTGAAGTAATTTTACAGTGTTACACGCTAAAGTTACTTGAATCACAAACTGCAATCGAATGTTTAAACACTTGGAACGAATTAAGATCGCGAACACTTTCCACAGTTTTAATATCGGATATCGTCCAATTCGCATCAGTCAACTTGACAGACAGTTCGCTTCTAGTCAGCTTTTGGAACAAGAAAGTGACCAGCAAGAGGCAGACGGGAGGAAATGACAGACAGATCGTTTAGAAGAAAGCAGAAACCGGCCGTATGCTCTCTCATGCATTTTATATGAGCTTAGCCCATCCAGTTCTTATTTATCTGAGAGTCAGCTTCTGGAACGGAAAGTGACCAGCAAGAGGCAGACGGGGAGGAAATGACAGACAGATTTTGGAAGAGAGCAGAAACCGGTCGCATGCTCTCTTATGCATTTTATATGAGCTTAGCCCATCCAGTTCTTATTCATCTGAGTGAATTCCGATATTTTGCTTTTAGCGGCGGTGTTTGCGAGGGAAGAGGAAATCATTCCAATCGTCAAAATTTTGTTTACGGTTTCGTGCATTCATCATTGTCAATATGCAGAAAGTATCTTTTTTTTCACGATTTGATTGAAAGCGGTAGTGAATGTTTAAGCGGTGAACGTAATACATACGGCTTCCCTTAGTTTTACGTGATATATAAAGAAATTTTATCAAATCAATTGACTTAGACATTAGAAAACGACAATGCGCTGTTCGGTTCCGTGTTGCTCAAATTTCAATAGTGGCTCGAGCGGAAAATCGTTAGGTAAAAATTAATAGTTTCATTCATTTATAATCGTGAGAAAGTTTAGTTTCAATAGTTTCAAGTTGTGAACCGCAAGAAAACTGCTCAAAAATATTTGCAATTTATTGTTTTGATTGCTTCATATTTTGCCGCATAATGTTGCCTTCTTAATCAGGCCCGAAAACGGAAACACCGGGTCACGTCGCGAACTAACCTCTTCGAGTAGCCTCATCAGCGCCATCTAGTGCTGTTTGCATCAAACAATTTTTTTAAAGATTTTTGACACTACATATGACTGTAGTTTGAAATTTTATGAGTACCATGTCAACGATTTATTTTAAATATGAGACGTCGAAGACATTAGCGTGCAAATATATGTATTTCGATCCCGCTTGTATCATTTCGGCTTTGAGAATGGAACACTGGAGTGGAACATCAACTCAAATTTTGTCATCATTTCCCGATGCGCCACGAACGTTGCTCTTCGGATTTAATTTTGGAAGGGTGTAGTCGAAAAAGGGAGCTACAGTTTAGAAATATTTGAAAATGTAAAAGTTGACTGCCATTGCATAATCGATTGATAATGTTCCTATTTCAGACTTGAATAGTTTCTAAAACTTTATTTAGATAAAAAGAAACTCACAGTGACATTTAATAAGCAAAAACTAAATCTGTTCCTTAGGTAATTACAAATTCAACTACTATTAAAACTATAATCGTTCATTCTTTTATACTTTTTCACCTCCCTTTTCCTTTCATAATCGTCTTCAGTGGAATTAAGGTGAAATGTATAATCGTTTTGCTTGACCTTCGCTATGTGTGAGAGAACTACATGCCTTTAAGGTGTACTACTTTGTTAAGATATCGCCTAACAGAAATTTATTCTGATTTTAATTTCGCAATAAAATAGTATTTTGTGTTGATGTATGATACTGCTATAAGCTTAACTAACAAGCTGAAATGTCGATTGTTGTTCAAGTGCTCACCATATGCAACAAAGAGTTGCTTTCCGATGCATGCCACTTTAACATTTTTAGGTATACTATTTAGAGTAAATAAGTTTCTCGTAGCTGGCAGGAAATTGCCTTACAGTCAGTATATTGCTATAGGCGAGACTTGATCGAATGGATCAAAAATAGCTTAATGATATCTTGATTCAATTTATATGAGGAAACAAATTTGAGCATATATTGGTTATGAGTACGTCGTCTATTACTGTTGAATTTCTCAAACCTGTGATTCGTCCCAAAATGAATTATCCTGCGCCCCGATAGTAAATTTATTTCTTTGAAATAGGCTATAAAATTGATCAAAAGTTATAATACAAAATTCGAACTATTTATCCAAAGCATATTTTTGAAGAGTTCATATATCCTTCTGCTTGTTAATATAAAGACTAATTATTTCGAAATTACTTTTATTCATTTTAAAATTCAATAATATAATAAATGGAATTCATTCTATATTTGCCTACAGTTAAAAGCATAATACTAAGAACTCCGGAATTCTGCTTTCCGCTCTCGAGGATGAAATTACTTCCACATCCAGAGAGGCGCTTGAAATCTATACTGTCGCTAAGCTCGTTGCATTTGCCTGCAAAAATAAAAATATATCTGAGATCCAAATGAGATTTATAAAAGTAAACAGTTTACCGATTGTTGTCCATTAATTATTCTTTCATCTCCATATATTCGTATGTCCATTATCATTTAGCAGACTCCTGGAAAAAAAATAAAATTGATTTCATCAATAAAATTATTCAAGCAATATGCTAGCAAAACTTGCCCCCAAAATGCAGGCGCTACTACGCGAAAACTAATCGAATAAAATGGTCGCCAACGAAATGTAAACATAATCATGCATGAATTGGAAGCAGTGATTTTGAGTGAAAAAACACTTCTAAATATTGTATTGTGCTTTCTACATTATATGTTGTTACTTACCTATGAAATGATACTCCTGTGGGCTGACGATTCGTTCTATTATTGGATATTTTCACAATGCACATGATTTTAGAAACTTTGTTCGAATTTTCCTTCTTTTCCGTTGAAATATATAGTTTTCTCACTTGCAATCTTACCGAAAGATTGTCTCTTATTGTCTTGTTCATGAACAGCGCACAAATCACAAATTTTCACTGATTTTAACTAAAAATCCCACGGCGAACGAGTTTGTTTACGTGGATTCACAGCCGAATTTGACAGCGAATCCAAAAAAATCATATGATAATATGAAGATTTCTCCTTATCGACAGCGAGAATTGATGACAAGAAAAATCAGTGTTCCATTAGCATCGGGCCGTTCCTGTTAGCTACCTGTTCCAATCATTTCGGCTAAATTTCATCTGAGAAATGTCATGTATGACAATCTCAAAAGTAGCTGTTTATCGAAATCAATGAAGAAGTACCACAGGAACACTGATATTCCCCTTCTTGTGAGGTGAAATCCGATTGGTGTTAGTGAAACACCATTTTAGTATTAGTGCGCTCAGTGAGGTGGTGAACAAGTTGTTTTTAGAAGGCGCAAATTTAGTGAATTTTCAAATTTGGCGGGAGTTTCATTATCAAGAGATGAATTTGTTGTAGATGTAAAAAACTTTGAATGAAGTAATTAAAACAAGATAAAGTATAGCCACTTAAATATTATATATATATATATATATATATATATATATATATATATATATATATATATATATATATATAGATATATATATATATATATATATATATATATATATATATATATATATATATATATATATAGAATAATAGCATAAGATTAAGCCTTGTTCCTATGTTCTCAATAGCTAATGCATGTATGATGCTTACTGAAAAGCACACATGCAGTTTCTGATTCTTGGTGGTTATTAGTGATTCTGTACCACAGGAAGCTTAGAAAGTTGAACATCCGTTAATTGTATACTGAATGGTATAATTAAAAAAAAAGATACAGCAGGGACTCGAAGTCTTTCTCATCTGCAATAGTTTTGGACAAACATATAATTATTTCAGTTGAAGGAAAGTTTTCTAATTAGCATAACTTATCACATCATAATACTTCAAGTGAATCGTGTCTTAAAAATGATACCGAATTTAGTTCTTTTTTTCACCTTCAGCCATAGAAAATTCAAATTAATATAATCTATGTTTCCAGGGATCACCACGTGGAGGTAGGTGCAGGAAGTGCCTTAATATGAGTATAACATATAAAAATATACCTGTTTTGTAATAGAGTGATGAAATTTATGAATTCTTATGAACACTTCCTTGATCCCCTTACAGCTTTCTTCTTTTTGAATTTAATAGGATATAACTACGGGATTAAAGTTTACTTGCATTCGTTAAAAATAATCATTTTACTGTAAAATTGTCGCAGTGAAATTTTATCAGATTGTTTTTTGGCTGGAAAAAAATATCTTGTGTTGAGATATTTTTCAGTTATACATTTTATTAACAGGCTGTAATGATCGCTGGTCTTCATGTGGTCGTCTTGGTCTTCAAATATATTTTTGTTGATAAAATGTTCTTGTACCGCAATAACAAGACTTGATAAAATGTGCTTCCTTAATATGTTCTCATTTTGATTAAATTATAATTTCAAACGTAATAGACTTTCTGCTTTTTCACAAATCTTTACAACGCTGGGAGAAGGAATCTTCAAGAAGCCCTTAGATTTATAGTAAATAAGTGATTTTGTTGTGTGGGTTCCTTACAAAGCGGCCAGGCATTCAGTACAAATCAACGACTTATTTAATTTAAAAACAACAAACCCAGATATATAATATACAACGTGATGCACATAATCAGACAACTTTGTAGGGTACATGACATAGTTATGTTCTTCCAAGAACTGCTGGTCCAAAATATCAGTATCTTCTACAACGTTTTCTTGATCTATCATGAGTGCCCTTTCTGTGGTTGCATTTATTTGCGATGAACCTGTTTCACAAGAAGGCTGTTTTTGAAGGTTCAATATGGTGATTTTGTCTAAAGGGATACAATTCCCTATTCCTCCTTCCCTTATTTGGCATCGGACCAATAACTTTTTATAAGCAGCAATAAACTGTCTTAACGATGGGTTGTTGTTATGGCCAAGATGCATCCGTATTGAAGCGAAGAACAATTCTAAATGGTCTTGATTCAATTTGTACATTGGTATGAATCGTAGCTGCTTTGATATTATATATTTATTATGTACAAATGCTACGTTTTTCAGTGCAGCAATAAGACCAATAAAACCGGGTTTTCTTACGCTATTTACAAGTAGTTGCCCTGAACAGGTCCTCAGCTTCGACAAGTAGGTGATGCAATGTTCTGCATACGGTAGAACTTCGTTTGTTTTCCTTTCGCAAAGCACTCGTTTGAACGGGTCAAGAGCAGATAATTTGCGACTGTTCAATATATCGAAAGAATCGTTTATAACCCGTATAAATTCAATTAGACGCTTACTTCCTTCGAACTCTGCTAAATTGAGAACATCTGCACAAAAATCAAGAGCTTCAGCAACGGACACTAAATATTTGAGTGGCCAGTTTAACATTCATTTTTTTTCTTAGCAAAATAAATATGGGCTTGTCGTAGCTTATTGCCCAAATGCAATTGCTCTTTTTCTTGTAGGATCACAAGTCTTTCGAGGTATATCCATTGAATATATTCTCCATCCTCGTTCAAAAAATTTTAAGGTCACCAAGGGTATTCCTTACCAACTTTACCATATGGCGTGGATCAGGATCGTTCGTTTGGAAGTTCGTGCGACACTTGAGAAGGATCTGTTATATTTCGCAAATCACAGCCTAGGGATATCATTGCACTAATGTTATTATAAGCACCATCAAATGTTATGCCAATTATATCAGCGCCACAGGTGGTCAATTCGTCTAGCGCTAAACGAATAATGTTCGCCTTTTGGTCTCCACTGAGAGATGTTATGGGAAAAAATCCTATTGGTATTTTCCATGACCTGTTCAAAGCAACAGCCATTATCACTAGAATCTGCGTTGCCAAAAACCCACTTCTGCCACCATCGCCCATATCAACATAGCCATACGATATATCTCCATCCCAATCTACATGCTTTCGAATGTGAACTTCATCAAATACAATATTTATCACTAATTTTTCGCTCTTTTTATTTGCTTCATCACAGGCAGTTTTAATGGCATGAAGTGCTTCATTTGTAAAGCCAGGAGAGCAATTCAAAACCCGATACCATTGGGAAATAGTTCTGGGATGTGGAAGACAGTTGTCAAATATTTCTCGTACATACTCATACCCTTTGGGTGATAGGAAGTTGAGATTAAGAGCAAATAATCGAATATTTTCCACCACTCCATGTTTTGATTTGCGTATATAACGATAGAGAAAGTATTTTGTTGGTCCGGCAATATCAATTAGCACGCTTTCTATTTCATTATCAATAAAATTTTTAGTTTTGAGTTCCTGCAGTACAGTCTCAATTTGCGCGATTCGTTTGCGTTGTCGGAAAACTTTTAGTGTCAAGCGCTTTATTGATTTATCCCTACTCTGGATACACTTGCGCAGTTTTCGTAATTTAGCCTTGTTAATAATCACCTTTTCTGAGATTTCGCTTTCATTGTCACTTGAAGTCTCAAGGCATTCTTTCAGGCTCAGATTTTTTTCTATTTGATCCTAAACAGAGTTGAAGATTTCTATTAAATATATTATTTATTTGTATTGAAACCTATCCTTTGCAATGGCAGGACTACTAGGTTTGGTTAGTATGAAGTGGATATAATGGCACGTATAAGGATTGAAAAACAAAGCATACAATTTTGTGTTTGCGTAAATGAAACCAAAGCAATATATGAGAATAGACATTACTTTTGAAAAATGGTGGTTCAGGTATAATATGAACATTGTTCTGAAAATGAGTTAAATAATTTAAAAATGATGATACCAGAAAGGAAAGAAATCAACCAACACAAAAGAGTGAAATCATTATGTTTTATTTTAGATCAAAAGTACGTGGATGAAGGAGTTTAGTATGAGTGACTATAATCTTAACTAAATTAATTCCCGTACGGTTAGTTTAAGGCACAGGCCCGAGTAAAACTGCCATTTTGGGTAAACTAAACAGCCGTCCATCTCAGAAACCTTAAAAATATTTGCGACTATTTTTTAAGTAAAAACTAGAATTAACCTTTGGCTATTGAATCAGTTCATTACATACTGCAAAAAGTTTGTTGGGAAAATTACTAAATTCAAACAAAATAGCATGTTTTCTTTAAAAAATGTAGTAAATCTCAGAAACTACTTAATGTACCGTGTTGATTTAAGCTATGTTTGTTAGCTCTAAATTATTTACATTAAATTAACTCATCAAAAATTTAAAAATATTTTTGCCAAAAATTTCCTAGAACAAAATGTGGAAATTTGATACAAATTAATGTACATGCATGATATTTGTTCAGTGTGTGCAAATTACACATTTTGTTCTAGGAAAAAAAAAATTTTTTTTAAATTTTTGATGAGTTAATTCAATACAAATAATTAGATCTAATAAACATAGCTTAAAGAGAGAGAGAGAGAGTTAAAACATTTTGTAAAGAAAACTTGCTATTTTGTTTGAATTTTGTAATTTTCGCAACAAACTTTTTGCAAAATGTAATGAACTGATTCAATAGCCAAAAGTTCATTCTAATTTTTACTTAAACAAATTTTCCAAACATTTGAAAGGTTTTCGAGATGGACGGCTGTAAAGTTTAAAAAAATTTTCAGTTTTACTGGGGGTTGCGCCTTAATATTGTACTATGATTCTAGAACGAAAATGGGTTAGATCATATTGCATTCACAGGAGGTAATATTTGTAAATATATTATGGAAACCCAACCATCATCCAATATCAATAAAAATAAATTCTATGTTCACAAGCTAAAATGTACCCTAAGAATTGTGGCAGTATAAATGACCGCTATGACCACCCCTTGACTGTAACCAAAAATTCATATTGTTTGCATACGTTTCCAACTTTAAACTGTACAACCAATTCCAAAATGAAACTGAATAATTTCAATTTGGCATATACAATTTCATATTGTTGATTAAGATTTACAAATTGGAATTTCATTGCTAATCTATGATTTCAAAATTATTCATCTAGCTTTCACTAGAGAAATTACAAGATTTTATGTTTATTTTACTTTATACTTCGGTTGTATTCTTCTGAATTTACTTATTACGAGGGTTAAGTAACATATTTCTCGGTACAATCAGTTTTACTGAACAATAAGTCACGTAATCCCCAAAATATACACAAAATGTACAACAAAATTATATAGTTGATTTACAATCTTTTAATTTCTATAATTTAAACTTGAATGTTTGAGGTAATTTAAAATAGAATAAATATTAGTGCTTACGTGAGCGGTAGAACTTGATGCAATTACTTTTGATGAACTTGACGATTCCATTAAAGTCTGGAATAGGATAATTTATTAAAATTTATGAATTGTTTTACTCTAACCACCTTTACCTCATCTATGTTCTCCATATGATGCATTATTCCATAAGGATCAGGCGTGACAACTGCTTCAAAATTCTTATCGCTTCCCTAAAACAATATATGTATTTTTTTCGTTATTGAATTAGATGAAATGGTATATGAGATATATGCATATTAAGAATTTCTCAAAAATTTTAACTGTATAAGGAGTAATATTTTTAAATACTAATTACATTGCCAAATTCTAACCAAAGGTATTAATTCACACTTATAATACATTATAACTTCAATCAAATAAGAGTCACTTTTTCCAATGTGTTTTAATTAAGGTAAGTAAAATAATTTTTTTTCCTCTTTTAACATTCATACATAATATGAACATTGTATAGTAGTCGAAAACGCGTTCTATACTAAACAAATATTTATCCAAGGTAAAAAGGGGAAAAAATTTATTTTACTTACCTTAACATTATAACTTACTTAAAAATGTTTAAGACTTACATGAGGCCAACTTTGCTGATAAATATTGCATTGAACACTGTTTGGTTCACAGCATGATTCCATTGTACTCTGAAATAACATACTTTATTTCAATTTATAAATTATTTAACTATAAACACGTTTACCTCATTCATGTTTTCCATATGATGCATTATTTTATCAGCCTCTGTGGTGGAAGCTACTTCACAAGTTTTACTCGTATCTTTTACCTAAAACAATTCATATATTTTTCCCTTTATTAAATTAAATATATATAATAAATATACGTATTAATCATTATTCTAATGAATATAATAATATAAAGAATTATTTTTAAAAACTAATTACATTGCCAAGTTTTTTTTTTCGAAGGTACCACTTAATGTTTGTTAATATATTTTAAAATTATAGCGTATATAAATAAAATTAACAAAATAATTGACAACATTATAACGTAAATCACATTCCTACATCTTGTGGAAATGTAATTTATGTATCAACTTGTCGCTATTCATCGTTTGAATAATAATATTGAAAAATATTATGTATTTATTCGTCCATATAAAAAAGCAGTAAAAGAAATCATTAACTGTTCGTACTCACCAAAACTTCACCACATAGTTGTCCACTCATGCCGGCTTCATTTTGATCAAGTATTAGGTTTGGCTGAAATACAAAGCTTCTCCTTACTCCAATACCAAGGACATCTTCTGGCACAAAGTGGTCGGAACACACAACTTATTGCTTCCATGTGTCAGCTTCAGGACGTCCTGTAGCCAACAACCAAATGCCTACGCATTTCCACGTCATTGGGGATCCTTAAAAAATATATTTTAATTAGTATCGCACAAACAATAAATCTTATTCTGAAAATATTTCAAAAACTTTCCCAGCCCCCGTCATTATAAATGCTTTATTGTGACACCACTGAGCTAAATCCCCTGGGCTTATCACACTTGACAATTCCCATGGCATTTGCTATGAAACATAAACAAAAATTAGCTAACTTTATTTCAACTTAAAACGATTAATCCCGCTAGGTTTAACATTGCACAAATTTCATAGCAAACCAATTAATATATGTTAGTTTAATTATAAAACCAAAATAAACACCTGAAAAATGATTTCCCTTTAATATGGGATGAATTGTTTCTACAGTTTTTCACCAAGCACTTCATTTTTCACTTTTCACTTTTAATTCGATTTAAAACCGCACACAATAAATCAAAAGTACATCCGTATCACACGCGATATCACTTTCGAATGTTTTCCGAAACCGGGACGAAATAGTTCAACGAAAAATTATCAAAAGAACGTCGCTGATTTTACCGCTTCGTATCGGTTTGTAAATTTGTTATGACAGTTCTCAGTGGAACCGTCAGTGAATGACAATTAAATCCCTTTCATCTCTTTCTTCCTCATAGAGGGTATCTCTTTTCAACTATTTCTCCTGCGGGGGATTTCACTTCACTCATGTACACTGTACGTGTGCCATATCGCTGTTCCTGTAGTACTTCTTCAATGATCGAAATTTAGAGCTACTGATCAGTTGTTTCCGGTACGGGAAGTGACGTCAGGTACGTTAATTGATTTCCTTCTGGGGCTGAGTAAGATGGCAACGCGCATATCCAGTGGCTTAAAGCAGAAGCGGCACAAAATTGTGGCATTTTTAAAGGGGTTATAGTTCATTGTAACTTTTTATCATTTTTGAATTCCGAATAATAGTTCAAAAATGGAGTGGTGCCGAATTCTCGGGATAAATCCAGAAATAAAACGTTTGCAAGTTTGTGAAGATGTAAGTATATTTCATAATTGATTAAAATGCCGATTTCAATTTGTTTTTAGAATTCAACTGCGAATAGGACAAAGTTTTGTTCAAATTTCGAATTTAGCTCAGGATGTGTAAGTTTACATGTATTTGCCATTTCCGTTGCTAAACATCTACTTTTAGCGCGATTATTAAACGAAGTCTTCAGTTTCGGCGAATAAATCAATTGTCCTGGATAGTGTCTCATTTAGTTACCCGAACTTTACATCTAGCACGCTCAATTTCAGGCCTCGGACCAGAAACGACGAAATTGCGAGCATTAATCATCAGAATGATTTAGTAGGCTCTAAATCAAATTTGAAGAACGCATGGATTTCTTTCATTAAATTTTAATCCTGTCTATTTGAGAATGTTTTTACCGAAGTCCATGGTAGATGAAATTATTTTCGAGGCGGTGGCTCCTGATTTTTTCCGTAATATTATTAATTCTACAATTATTGATTAATGTTGATGCAAGCCCTTCAGCTACAGCGATGTATATGGGAGACCCGGACAGGGTTATTTTTTAATATATGGTATGCAACATCAATTATAACATTTTTTGTTCAGCCTTCGAATTGAACCAATCAGCGAGAGATAATTCATACAGCTTGCAGTATTGATGTGATGCCAGATTCAGGGGATGTATGTAATGACTACATAAAAATTTTGCGCATATTTTGTATAAATATTTGATTTCGGGATTTGTATACTGTAAACCCTGTTCATGCAGCCATTGATGACTCGTCAAATTGTGTGATTTTAAGGCCAGATTCGGGAAATGTAGGTGCATTATATATATTGCTTCAACAACTATAAATATAGTAGTCTTTAGGACTTGTTCAAGGTGGACTTAGTGACTTGAATAAAGAAGCAATGTCTGAATCTAATAAGGAAATGTAAGATTTGAATAATAGATTTAATTATATTTGAGTCTTTTTCCAGTACAACACCAATGAAAATTTGACAATGGCTCCATTGCTTACAAACAGTTTTGAGACCGTAATTTTTCACTATATTTCATGTTTCGTTGATTTTGTCATTTCATTGTTTTAGGATTTAGCATGATTGAATGCTGCTCCCAATATGATGATGGCCGTAAAGCCAAATTTAGGGAGTGTAAATCTTTCCTGCATTATATTTGAATACCAATTTAATCATTTTCTTTCTAGATTTCCATTGAAACTGACTACGTAATCATAATTTTCGGATGATAAGCTATTTTTTTAGACTTAATTGCAAAGTGCTGTCGTAGTTTTATGTTAGTATTAACATTTATCTGTAGTCTTAGGTAAATGTTTGGATGTCAATAGAATTGTTCTCAAATCGTATTGAGAACGAATATATTATCATCCAAATCTCCCTTCAAATATTATATCAACCATAATAAGAACATTTTAAACAAAATTAAAGAAGTAGGATGTACGATTTTGTCTTTCATTCATTTAATGCTGCCATGTGCAATACATTATGAGTAATTGAATCAAAACGATCAAAGATTCATTTTATCTGATATGATTGTTAGGATTCACTTTCCATTTTAGACAATCGCGAGAAAACTGTCGCAGGATTTAAATTTATATATGAGAAAAATCGGTATACTTTTGGAATATTCTTCTTTTGGGGTAAAGCAATTCACGATGAAACATAGCTATGCTAATTATCCAACAAAAATAACTGAATATGTTTGCTTTGACGTAGATTACATCACTGGTTTTATTGTCTTTAGAATAGAACAACTTGAGTAAGCAGGAGAGTGCTCCTACCAGAAGGTCTTTGTAAACAACCTAGGGTTAGAAGCAAGTTTTCTAATGGCGTGAATCGATAACTTGAATTATTCAACCAATACTTAGATATGAAATCGTTAAAATTTATACAAAAGATGCACAGTTTGTTTCATAAGCACAGTGCTGCCGCCATTTTAATCTAGCTTAAATGATTTTTCTGCATTAAACACTATTCCTTAAATTTTCATGCAAATTGAAAGAAAGTAAAAGTGCCTAAGTCAATTTTAAATATATATAGGGTTTTCCAATAAGAGGTGTTATTTTGGATAGATCTTCTGATTTAACACCTTGCAACTTCTTCCTTTGGAGCCACGTGATAGAGAAGGCCTATGCCGATAGCCCAGCGTCGATTCAAGATCTCAAAGATGGAATTTGCGATTTGGTTATGGAAAATTTCATGAAGAGGATATGGTCATATAAGCGTGTCGTAGTGGTTATTTGCTCAATGTTAATTATTGCTATTAACGGCATATCTTCTTCTTTATAATGAAATAAACATTCGATCAGTTGTATTAAAAATGGCATTTTTCTTTTAATATCAAAATAACACCTCTTATTGGAAAACCCTATATCAACCATAAACACGTGTTATTGTTGGTGTAATTCCATATAATCGAAATGGCTATAATTCACTTGATTATGATTCGATCTCAATTAAATTTTGTGAACATATATATCTTATGTTAGTCTATATAATTGCGAAATTTCAAGAAGTTGAAAGGTATCGTTTTGATTTTATGGGCAAAAATGTAAATTCTACAAATCATACTATTATTAACAAAGTTGAGCGAATTTCGATTTCTAAGGTATTTGTTGCCCTTGTACTCATAAAGATCCACGTTTGTGATAATTTTCAGATTTTTCGGCTGAAAGGTGTCCAATCGCGAGGGGGGGACACAAATTTCGGGTACATTTTGCCTTCCCCTGGACCCCCTAATTCATAAAATGATTTTTTTATTTCAGATTCTCAAAGTTCTGATTAAGACCTTTCATTTGATACCCCACTCGACTACCTTTGATGAAAAAAAATTTTTAAGGGTCAATTCGTTATTAGGAGGGACCCCCCTTAAACATTTTTTAAATTTTAGTTGAGGCCTTAACTTTTGAGAGACCATCACTTTTGACCTTTTCACAAAGTTTGAGCATTCTAGCTTCTACAGTTTCTGAGGAAATCAGCTGTGACGCACGGACAGACGGACAGACGGACAGACAGGTCGCGAAACTAGTAGGTCTTTGTAAAAAAATTTTTTACAAAGACCTAAAAAATCATAAAATTCATGGAGTTTTTAGTTTCCATCGAAGGCGAATTTTAGTAAAGATCACATGGTCTCCAAAACAAAAGGCTACATGATATCACCTTTGGAATGTGTCAAATTTGCCAAGAGATGGGAAGCATCCTTCAACGAGATATCAAACTAATGTAAATTATGAAAAAAAAATGGCAAGAAAATAATATTTTAAAATTATAATAGAGGTCCAAAAGTATTTTTTAGAAAAGGAGTTATTCAGTGACTAAAAACAACATATGATCGGAAGTGGTCGCTATTGCTCCCTTTTAAGTTTGATAATCAAAAAGTTCCTCAACACCAGGTTCTATTTTATATCTAAAAAAAGTCTGTAAATGTTCTATTCGCCAAAAACTAAATAAAATAATTCACAGTTCAATATGTAAGGAAAAGATATTTAATAGAAAAAATATTGCCATGAATATTATTACATCGAAATTAAACTGTCTTTCAGATCTGGAAGCAAAATAAGATACACACAACGTTTTTTTATCTCATTTATTTGTTTCAATATTTGATTCACGTTTTTTATGTATAAATTTCTTAGCTCCAATATTCCCCAGAAACTTAAACAGTTGCTCTTCATTATCTAATTAGATTGTTATCAATAATCCCTGAAAATACATGTTCATTGATTGCATTTAATCCAAAGATAATTTAATTATCCAATTTTTCTTGGACACAATGAGAAATTGAAAAATTATGTAAAATCATTTTGAGGTAATATTTTTCTAATGGCACTATTAATTTGAATTTTCCCGCCATTTGATTTCATTTGCCCCTGCTTTGCTGAGACTGTAGATTGTCTCTGTAGATTGCATTTAGCAATGCAATTCGTAGATGAGCTGCGTTAAAAGGTGTTGCCATGTCTAAATTTTAATTGTAGATTTGAAGAAACTTTTTTTAAATTTGCAATTAAAATTTGGATAAGTACTATGGAGGTTTTTGAGCAATTTGCTTAGGTGACTGCTCGATTACTACAGTGCAGCTAATTTTCTCGCGGTCCCAAGGAGACGAGGATTGCAAAAAAGGAGCTGAAGGATCTTCAGATGGACAATCGATCGTGTTCGAGGTTGGAACGTGGAGTGAGGTAACAGAAGAAAACTATTAGCGAACGGACAGACTGAGGCAAATCCCTTCGACTTGTTGTAAATAGGAGACCCATACATGTAATTGAAACTGAGTATTGACAGACAAAACAGACGTGTATGTTTAAACTATCTACGCAGGCCTTTTGTGTCTCATTTGCACGTCCTGCGGCCTTTATCTGCCGTCTGATTTGTTGGGCTCCAGCGCATCGAAGGGGTCTTCCAAACATTGTAACTGCCGCATTAGCCTGTATGATTTGCCATGACAAATCATGTGCTGTCCGAAGGCGGCAAAGTAAGGCGAGACACTGGTGACGGAATGATAAGACGACTGCTGAGCCCAAGTGATGGTGGACAATTCTGCCCCAACACTTCTGAGTTGGGTGGACATGAGAATGGATTACGGCCAACAGGGTGCAATTCAAATGCTCTAATGCGTTAGATTGAGAAGAGTATATTAACGTCAGTTGGTGTTCGACACCGTACTGTTCGAGTAAATTCTTAAATTGCCGAGATCGGAACAGTACTCCGTTGTTCAACAACACGCTTTCTGGTACACCAAACACATAGAATACTCAACTCTCTAAAATTTCACAATATGTGGTGTCATGAATTCACAAATAGGTTCCACCAGCGGCAATTCCGAGAGCTGGTCTAGCACAACCATAGCTCCAACATGTATCATAGAAGAACGAGGGTACGGGCCGAGTAGATCTATATACAGACGTTGAAATACGTGCTCCGGAGAGTTGAATTGACTCATAGAAGGTGGTTGGGAGCTTTAATGACTTTGCAGGTCTCGCACGTGCTTACATAGTCTTGGACTTGAGATGAAATTTTAACCCAAAAGAAGTACTTCTTAAGGCGCCGAAGCGTCCGATCGTAGCCCCCGTGGTCACTTGCAGGATGGTCGTATGCACGGGGAATTAGATTGTGAGTAAATTTTCCAGTAACCATGGTTTTCAGGACTCTTCTTCCTGCAATGAATCACCGGTTGCGTATAAGCTACGTCAATAAATACAGTCATCTATCACTTTCAAATCAGGCAACTGTGTTTGTTGGGTTACGATGATTTGCCTTAACTCTTTGTAGCTGTCTGAATTAAAATGCGGGCTGCTTAAGTCTGTCTCACTTCCTCGGGTGAAAACATTCGCGAGAGAGTATCGGGCACGATGTTTAGGGTCCCTTTTCGATTTTTGATGGAGAACTTGAACCCTTGCATTTTAAGAGCCCATCGGGCCAGACGTTCGTGTAGGTCCACTTGCTTCATCAGCCATTGTAACGAAGCATGGTCTGTGATGATTTCAAACTGCTGGCCAATCTACGCTTGGAATTTCTTGACAGCCATCACCGCTGCCAGACATTCTTGTTTGGAGACGGTGAAGTTTCTCTGGGCCGAGTTCAGTTTACTGGACATAAAAGCAATGGAAGCTTCTTCTCTCTCTTCTGTCAATTGCACTCGCATGTTTCCAACTCCATGTTGACTTGCGTCACAATGAATGGGGAAGCGTTTCTAAAAGTCAGGGCTGTACAAGACTGGAGCAAATGTCAAGGCTTGTTTGAGCCCTTCGAATGCCTTTCGACTGAGCTCGGACCAGATGAACTTACCTTTCTGGAGCATGTCTTACAGGGACACTGAAACTGAGACGTGATTTCAAACTGCCCACTCTTAGGAAACGTCGTAGCTGCTTAACGGTTTTCGGTAAGGGAAACTCATCAATCACCCGAGCTTTTATGGTAACACGTCTGATAACATGTCCTAGATATCGGACTTCAGTCATAACAAACTTACTTTTCAGGACATTGATGGTGAGTCCCACCTTACTGATATGCAGGGCTACTTCTTGCAACAGTAGAAGATGTTGGTCAAACGTTTTTGTGATGAGTAGAAGGTCATCCAGGTAAACAAACACTTGGTGTTTCAGATACCGTGGAATGACTTTGTCCATCAGACAGGTCATCATTTGCGGGGTGTTACACAAGCCAAAGGGTATTGTGACGAACTGGCACTGTGAAAGCGGTCTTATCCTTCATCGAGTGGGATTTGCCAGAATGCATCGTCGAGACTTGTAATGTAGTTTGCTTTCGTTGACTTTCCGGGCATCACCACCAAAGTTACCGGTGAGGACCAGGTACTTTGGGACTCCTCTGTAACCCCCAACTCTAGTGTCCTGTCCAACTCTGCGTACACTAGCTTTTCCATGGCCGGTGAGATGGCATAGTGTCTCTACTTTATTGGCTTACTATCGCCAACTCGATGACATGTGAGACCAGAGTAATGCGGCCACAAGGCCTTGCGTAATGTAAGTTTGAAAAGCAGCGATGGATGCTTCCAGACGTTGTCGTTGGCTGGGCGTTAATTTGTGTCTCTTGGGTAGAGAAGTAAGTTCATGGACATATTTAGTATTTAGGTGTGAGTCTACAAATAGATTTGGGGCCAAACCAAATTTGAAGGGCGAAATCGACGCCAAGGCACACTTTCTGAGTCAGTGAAGGGATGATGAAAAGGTAATTTCCGTCGTTTAACCTCTGAACGTGACGGGTTTAATCAACTTACCTTTAATAGGATGTTTGGAACCATCAGGTATGCTGATTCCAGAGCGCCAGGGTTTTAATGCCGTAGGGTTTTGTTGTAGTACCTTTGAGCCGAGGCTAGAGGCAAGGCAGCTAATCGTTGCACCCGTGTCAATCAATGCAATAGTGACTTTACCCAACACTTTAATTGGTGCGTAAGGTCAAGTTTCATTCTCAGAAACCTCCGAGATGTTACATAAGTTTAAAGTTTGGTGACAGATGCGCACTCTCCTGCAGAAGCTTCTCCAACGACGAGTTGACCACTTAGTCTTGTGCTGGCGTGGGGTGACCTCTTCTGCAGCAAAAATCCACTCTCGTGCAGCAAGGTACTCCTGCAACCTAATGTGGTATAGTTTCAATGCACGAGTTCGTGGCTGCCGGGGTTCTTCAGGCAGCACCTGTGTTGGTCGCTCCAAAAATGTCTCTGGATAGGCCTCCAGAATCATTTGTCATCTGCAGCATCGTAGACTAGGAAAGGCAGCGGGGTGTTCGTACCTAGGGTGTTTTCTAGCAAGGAACTGATCTTAGTGGAACTGTCAGTAGACGGTTCCGTTACTGGGTCTGTCTCGAGTGCTGCTGGCTGTCGTGGGAACTCGCTTGCAAGTTTTTTTGGCTTCTTCTAATTGGTACAGCTTGGCGCATATGTATCTCGCTTTCCACAATGGAAACAAAAGATGCATGCCTCTACCTGGCATGCGGTAAAGTGAAGTCCCGTCTGCCGGCAGTTCCAACACGCGGTAATACATGTCCTAGGGGCCAGTTCGTGGACTTCGGTTTGGTGTTCTTCGTCTAGCTCCATTAATAATGGAGAGATGGTCTCCGATGCATCGTCTATTATAGGTGGTATGAGACAAGGTAGCACGGGTAGAGCAGACATGCCGTGTTTGAGCTAAGATACTGAGAGTTGTTCCGGTTGTTTTTTTCGGCTAAAGAATTGATTTTGAGGTGTGGACCACTGGGAGCATTGCACGGCTTCAAGGTCCTTTGCTGATGTGCGAAACGCATGTACATTGGGGCGTCGAGAAAAAAAAAACCAATCCTTCTCGAAACTCGGGCCTGATTCCTTCCAAAAGAGACTTAGGAGCTCAGAGTCCGGCATGGGGCTCATTACACGTTCCAACAGGCAACATAGAGCTTCGTAGTAGTCGTCTACTGTCTCCTGAGCCCGTTGGTGTCTACTTCGTAGCCGCTGTTTTAAAATGTCATCACCTTTGACTGGTTTGAATTCCCGCTAGACGGCATGCCTCAATGTTTCCCGGTCAAATGTTGGAAATGTATCCACAAACCGCTAAAACCAACGGAGTGCTCTCCCAGTGAACAACATTTGGGCGCAGCGTGTGACTGACCTCAACTTTCCTCCCACATTCAACAACGACATATTTTTGACCCTTCTTAGAAAGGCACGGATGGTTGTAGGATCATCCTGGCCTGAAAAAACCAACTTCAGGCTGGCGACGATGTGTGCTATTTTAGATGGTGGAATAGTGCACGGAAAACGATTACGTTCGCTGCTGGGTAGTCTCGGTGTTGTCTCGTGTTGGTGTGTAGGCCTTTCCGTTCGAAGACCTCCTGGCTGGGTTGATGGTGAAAGATCCCAGGTGTACCAGGGCGTTGCGCCACGGTCATGGGCTGCCTGCTCGAACAATCAGGGTTCCAGGCACTCATGTTATTCCGCTAAATGTAGCTCTGCAGTTTACGCGTGGTTGTCGAACAGACAGTCGTTCTAATTGCTGCCTCATCTGCTCCATGCTGGGTGGGACGTCTTGGAAGTCGATGATAATGAGGCTTTGGTGTTGGATCTGACTGGTAGTAGGGCTCCTGCTTCCTGGTGTCACTGCGCGTACCCATTGAATTTGTTTGAGGAGGCCCGTTTTTCGGCACTGCTCCACAAGCGACGGGAGATGGAGGTGCGATGGCGGTTGGCTCCAGAGGCTGATGACAGAGAGAGCATGTCGATGAGGTTCGCTGTAGCTGGCCTAAATACAGCTGATGCAGTCGATGCCCGCACGCCAAAGTTTGGCTCGACAACCCGTCCATGTCTTCGTGGCAGATGGAGTACAGGAGTTTTGGTCCGGCATTTGACCTCAGCTTCCATCTTTCAGGGGTCCGTTTTGTGGGTGTTTTCTAAGTTATATGCTGAAAAGAAACTTGTTTTAAAATTAACGCACTGGCCATCAGTGGCAAATGATAACAGGACTCATAAAAAAAATATAAAGGTAAATAAATATGATTAGCTAACTATTAGGACTAGTATTTAACTGGTTGGAAATAAATATGATAAATGTGGTAATACTGATAACACATATGAATCTGTAAATATAGCATTAGGAAATAAAAATTTGAATATGTAAACTAAGCACTAAGAAAAAAAAAATAAAGAGACTACCGGATAGAGATAAGAAAGAATGTGGACAGAACACAGTGTCCTGGTGTTAGTCATATCGTGTGTAGACGAAAAATTGTGTGGGTGATAAATGAACATTCGAAAGTGAATATCGCTTTTTCTGTTTTTAATTCAAAACTGCTGCTTGCAATATCAGAAGTGGGATCGTGTCCTGCAGCAATCGATTGTGAACGTGATCAGCACTAGTGCGTATTAATTATGAGAAAATATATTAAAAAACGAGTGACCAAAAGAGAAAATAAAACGAGGACAGAAAAACCAAAAGAATGAACGAATGAAAAGTGCAATAAACAATAAAAAGTGAGTGATTAATTGAAAAACAACAGACTAACAGTAAAATGTAAAATATCGAGAAAAAAGAACGAAACAATGTCTGGTTTCGATAAATTTAAGAAGTTGACCGCGGCGCAATTAAAGTTATGCTTGGAGAAAGCAGGACAGAAGACGATGGGAAATAAGAGTGAACTAGTGTTGCAGTTAATGTCTAGACAGAGAGAGGGCGATTCATCATCAAATGACGAGCAAGGTGGATGTGGTGCAGTCGGCGGAGTAACTGAATCATTGGAAAGTGAGCACGGTACAAGAACGAGCAGTCTTTTGAGAAAACGACAGTGACAAGCAAGAATGAGTGGACACACCGTACAAATTCGGACCTTCGGTAAAGATCATCAGTTGCCACAAACTGACAAAAGATAACATTGAGCGAAGAGTTATAGTTTCCTTTAAGCTTACTGTGCCATCAAATCACAGCATAGTTCTTCAACCAAAATACTGGCTTCCTGGAACATTAATTAAACCTTTGGAGGCACCCAAAAGAAGAAATTTTCGTCGTGTGTGAGCTCTTTACCGAGATGTTAACACCCTAAACCTTTTTCAAACAGTAATTTAAATTTTGATATTCGAAACGTTTCTCATTGCGTTAATCTTTATTATCAAAATGTACGTGACATACGAACCAATCTGGAAGCTATTAAAATTGCCTCTTCTATCTCCGGCAATGATTTCATCTGTTTAAGAGAAACCTGGCTGACTCCTGATATTGTCAGCAGTGAAATTTTTACACTATATGATGTCTGCCGCACTGATAGAGATCGTTTGGTTTCAGGTAAATCTGACGATGGTGGTGTAATTATTGCTATACATAAAGCTTTAGAGAGCAAGCTCTGCTCTGACTTTTCCCCATCACTTCCAAATGAATGCATCACTGTCTTCATTAGTATCTCTCAAGCCGTGAGTTTAGTATTGCTTTGCGTGTACATCCCTTTCAATGCTCCTTTCCGCGTTAACAACCGTTCTCTTCGTATTTCAGCAGCGGCAACCCTCTATTTTAATCTGTGGTGAGTTTAACATGCCTTGCCTAAGGTGGAGCACAACTTATCCTTCAATGATCTCTCTATCCTGTTCCCCGATCCCGAACGCAAACAATCAACTTCTCGATTTTATCCTTACTACCAATTCGGCCTCTATCTCCTCGTTCTCAAAATCTCCCTCAGAATATTTAAAACCTGATCTCCACTATCCTCCGCTTGAGATTCGTTTATCTTTTCTCTCACCTGAGTCCAAACGCATTCCTTTTCCCCCAAGGTTTAATTTCCGCGAAGCCTGTAGTGAAATGAGGTGTATAAATATGTCCGTGCAGGACTGCAGCGATGGTCTGCTGCCTCAGCGGAAGAGGATGTTGGGATCCGCTGAGATTGGCCTCGTCTGGGGATGCGTGGATGCACTGGCAGGCTAGCGTTGCGGTGTCATGGGGTGAATTCTTTTCCTCAGCAAAAGGACCCACTGCAAAAGAACTTCACATCCATGAATTTCTGGGGTCAAATAAATGTCGACCAAAGTCAAAAAGGAGATAACCTGCTAAGGGTCTCAAAGAGTATTGCTGACTCAGAAGGACAAACTGGACCTGGGGAAGACCGACGGACTTAAAAGGACTTCGTCGTTACCCGACGATTCTTATGGCCCACAAATAAGAGTGGGACATCCAGATGGAGGGGATGCCCCCTCGCACCCTCCCAACCGGATCAAGATCCAAACGTAGACGTGGCCATATATTTCCCATTTGAGTGGAAAACTCATACAAACATAATTTGCATGATCTTTCCCATCAAATGAGAAATATAGACGTGAATAATTTATGTTATAGAATTATATGATCAAATCACATAACTGTATACCATAAAAGGGGACGCGAGCGGAAGGCCACTCTACCTGGCAATAGCCCCTTTTAAGCAACAAAACCGGAGGGGCGCGCTCGATGGATAGTCAATTTGAGCGGAGGAGCCTGCCATCGTTGCGGGTCCTATACCCGGTCAGGTCGAACAAGACAGAAAGACCGTCGGTTGCGGTTCATTTTATTCATTTTAATTTAATGGCAACTAATATTAACAAAAGGGGACTTACAAGGTTTTTGATATTCGATCTGACATTAAATTATGTAAAAGTGAAATACAATCGCTATTATGGAATATATTTACATTATTTTACTTATTTCAATAGATTTAATTGAGATTGTTCTTAAATTCACTGCAGTCTTGAAAAATGTAAATTTTGTAGTTTAAAAAATGTGACGTATGCTTTTTGGTCAAAAAGAAAAAACGTTCGTAAATTTATTCTCGTTAAATTCAAGGAATGAATTTCATCAATCAAACACTTTAGTCTAGGGAAAATTTTAACTGGGTTCCAAGCAGGACTCAACAAAACCAGAATTTGTGCTAGAGATATTGTTTTAGGAGTGCAAAGCAACAAAAATATTGGTACAACTTGAAGATTTTAAGGGACAAAAATATTGGCTTTCTTCCAAGTTATTTTTAAGAAAGACGTTAAGGCAATTAATTTGGCAATAATACCTTTTGTAGTGGACAAATCATTGAAAAGCCTTTCACTTCGCTTTTAGTTCTGCCAAATGAAATGTCGTTGTCAAGAAATGATTGTAGCGCAGGTTCGAGCAATGATTATTTTCGTAGGAAGAGTAGGAACCTAAGTCCCTATGGAAGCTTGAGCAAGAATTTCCACACGGCGAAGGATGATTTTTAGTAATACCTTTACGGGTCTCGTTTTGGTTCCTATAGAATTGAGCACTTATCTCCTTCGATCCGCTCATGCTGTGATAGACAAAAGAAAAAACAAATGCCATTAGAATGTAAAATTAGCTGTTCACTGCCTAAGAGTTGACTTTTACCAATTTGAAATATAAATGTTTGCAATCCGTGGTCTTAACGCCACTACGTTTCATTTAGAAATAAGTGTATTCAGGCACCGTCACATATACGCAGATACACGTTTCCGGCATCTGAAGACTGAGCAACCACGCATTGATTACTCTCTTCTCACTAATTACATTGCTGTGCCATGCTTGATCTTGAGAAGTCCCTATCTTCAGCCAAAACTACAATACGAACCATTCATCGCAATGCAAGAAACTGAAGCGAGTTTGGGATACGGAGGCGAAAAATTCATGGGACGGTGATACCGATTTATTTCCTTAGTCAAGCGCACCAATCCAAATACTTTCATATTAATAAAATGCAGTTTGCTTCTGGATTGACAATTTCGAAAATGAACGCCTTCGGCTAAGGACTTCTCTCAATGATATTCTACAGCGAAATTGAATTAAAAGCGATCACTCACCAGTTCTCGTTGAAAGCGTGACTGTGACTACGATGCAACACTTCGTGTCTCCATTTACGTCAAGACTCACCAAATTTCAAGAGCTATTTGCAAAGAAACTTTATATGGTTCCGTCAAAAGTTCCGAATGAATTTGCCCCGCCGTGCTGCCTAGTCGGACACTTGTTCACATCCAATTTAAATGCTCAGTGGCCGATTGAAATTCCTTGGAATTGGTAAATAGTTCTTCCACATATTAAAGAACGCCGCACCCTTCCGCATATTCCGCTCGACATTCGTCACACCCAGCTCACGGTTGGCTATCGCAAACACGACCATTGCAAACAAAAGTAATTTCCAACTTTACTCAATCCCACTCATAGCTGTCAAAGTGCTGTTTTGATCTTTAACTATTGAGCACTTTCGATCGCAAACAAGTTCGCTAGCAAGAGCGATAGTCGGTCAGGGGAGAAGTGCGTAAGAATTGGCGCGGAGGTTTGCAAGTGTACGTTCTTGTTGAATGCTTACACACGGCGACTGGGTGGATGAGTGTCCGTAGGTTGACGGCTCACTGATTTCTTGGGCTATTTTTAACTGTGCGTCACTTTTCCGTCCGTTTGGATAATATCACGCACGATATAAGCAAAGATTGTGAAATGTGAAAAGCAAGATGTTCCGCTCATTCAAGAAAGGCGTCTTTCAGCTTCTGGAGTGGATACAGCTGATGCCTGTGTTAACCCGTTGTTTGGTGCGGGATCTCGCAATTTCGGGCAACTCTTGCTATGGATACCGCAACTTTTGTTTGTTTCATATAAATTGAATTGCTCAATCGGAGCGCTACACAAAATATTTAAAGTTTGTTTGAATTTTAATTATTTTGGTACAACTTCAACATTTTTCGTGTTTTGCAAATGGGGGAAGTAATGTGGGTACCATAGAGAGCAAGGTTCAGAATTTGGCAAATGTTCAAAAATGATAAGTTGTCGCAGGATAGAATTATTGTAAGAGTTACACCATCAGCTTGACTGAGCGGTCTCAATATTTTTCGAGTATATAATAACATGAAAGAAAACTTATTAGGCTTCAAAATGGGAGCACAACAATTCATAGTTTATGTCAATAATTATGGCACCAAGTGAATTCTAGCCTTCGCCGAGCACACCCAAGCATCATAGCTTGTTCAATGCTCGCTACTTGCTTTGCAACAAAAAGAACAATCACCGCCATAGCATCGTAAATTTACATGCCAATGACGTGCAGTGAATTCTATTCCGGTCTTGATTCATGATTCAATATTTTTACAGTTGGCAAATTTTTCATTGACTGGTTCAGTTGCATGCCACTCGGAGGCTATCTTATCAAAACGCCCACAGCGTACTTGTGAAAACTGCAAGAAAACCATTTAAATATGTCTTGTAATGTCTCTGTAAGACTCAGCACACGACAAAAGCTTCTACTTTTGCTTTAAACTGCTGAGTAGCAAATGCAGAACTTGTCCTCGGTCGAAGTGAATGACATTTTAGAATTCTCCGCTACATCTCATAAGAATCGAACTTTTCACAAGATTTCCATTTTTGCTAAACTTTGTATTACTGCTTTTAATCACGCTGAATCTTTACCTAGAGATAGAACTCAACACATAGGTGACCAGCTTTGATATCAATTATTTCTTTATGCGCACTTAAACGTATTTTTTTTTGCGACGAGAAACTTTGCACCGCGAAGATTGAACCAAACTTCATTGCTTGGCGATTTGAAATTCAAACCTCCTTTTGTTCTTCTCTTTTCCCGTGTACCGCTAAATCACATCAGCTGCTAGCCCAGCTGCGTTCGCGTACATTCTGTGATGTAATACACCGTGGGGCTGTACCAACTCAGTGTTCCCATATCCTATATCTTAGTTGGCAAATTAAAAAAAAATTTTTTTTAGGAAAATTGATTAAGTTAAGAAAAATGAAAAAGGTTCTAAATGGTAATAAAAGTTATATCTCATGAAGAATATAATTAAAGGGAAACGTTTAAATTTATTATAAAGGAAAATTGATATAAAATTAAATTTAATAATGATGACAAGAAAGTAAATTATTTTAAAAATTACGATTATGAATGGAAGTAATTAAATATTTTTCTAAATCTGCCATTAAAATTTTAATAGGAGCAGTTTGCATTTGTGACTGCTCGATTACTACAAGCCAACTATGCAGCCATTCAGCTTGAGCTGGATAATGTTGACTGGAATTCGATGCTACAGAAGCTCAATGTCAATTTAATGCTAGCAACTGTCTATGAGAATCTCAGTAGCATAATTACAAACCATGTACCTGCGTGCCGTTTCCCTCAGAAAACGAGCCCCAGCTGGTTTTCCGCTGAAGTCTCAGATGCTCTTTTTTTTGAATAACCAGGCGCGAAAAAATTTCAGTATCCTTAAACTAACACTGACCTCGCCAACTACCGACTGCTTCGTAGAGAAGCCAAAAAACGGTTAAGAACGCAATGCGATTTTATTATTATATGATTGAAACATCACTGCAAATTGATAGTCCTTAGCCCTTCGGGACATACATCCATCTTCTAAAAACAACATCCCATAACCCTAATATCTTCTCGTGGCATAACTGCTAAGCTTCTGATGAGCAAGGTATCTGTGACCTTTTCGCTCAAGTTTTTTGCTCCACATTTACGGTTTCGAACCCCACTATGCAATCATCATGTCCTTTTCCTTCCGCTATTATACATTCTATCGTGACGTCTCCATCAGAAATTGAAAATGTACTGCTCTTTTTTTATATTAATGGTGGCCCGGGTCCTGATGGGATACCAAATCTGTTCGTAAAGTCATTATCTTCTTCATTATGTATCCCACCATCAATTATTTTCAATACTAGCCTTTCTTCCTCCTACTTTCCCCACATCTGGAAGCATACCAACATCTTTCTGGTCCATAAGTCCGGAGATTGTAGTGAAATCTCGAACTATCGTCTGAATTCTTTGCTGTCTTGTTTTGGTAAACTCCTTGAGCGAACTGTGCATAACAGAATGTACGATGGCATCAGTATCCTGTTTGCCAATGCACAACATGGCTTCATTAAAGGTCACTCGACAGTAACTAATACGTTAGAACTTACGAATACCATCTCTCTTGCTTTCGACAAGAGCCAGCAAGTTGATGTCATATACACCGGTTTTGCTAAGGCCAACATTCCATCACTCAAAAATAGGAGAGAGTTCTTAGACCTGTGTTGCTTATTTAAATTATATCACGGTATTCTTTCATCCAACCTTCGGGGAAGGCTTTATATACGTCCCACCTCAAGCACGCGTTCAACTGACATTCATTGTGCCCTTCCATCGTACCGATATTTATTTTCGCTCATTTTTAGTACGCATATCACGTCGTTACAATGAATTCCAGCTGGGTCCCCTGCCACATTCCTTAAACGCTTTTAAAAGCATATTACATACTATTCTCCTTAGCTTCCAATAATTTGTTAGTATTTTATATTCTTGGTTTTTTTGTTATTTCAAGTTGCTCACTTTGTTTTTGTCGCATGTATTTTATTATATTTCATTACAACTAAATAAATAAAAGATACAAAGAGAGGGAGTGACCTTGAGATAAAAGAGTGGACGTTGATGAAACGCGAACTAGAGCTGATGAAACGAGAGTTGGAGTTGCAAAGGAGAGGGAACGAGTGTTTAAGGAAGGAGCAAAAATCGATGGCTGGTGTTGGTTATGACGAGTGCCTCCTTTGCGAGTGTAAAAGATTTGCTCCCCAAATGTTCAGCAACGGTTGAAGATTTCAGGCACTGGCTACAACAACTAAAAAACATCATCACAACGTAAAAATTTGATGATAATAATGTGAGGACGGTGATTGCTGGTCCATTAAGTGGTCGTGCTTTGAAATGGTTACATAGCAAGGTGGATATGATAACCACATCAGTCAATGAACTGATGAGTGAGATGAGCATGCTATTCAAAGATCGTGCGAGCAGACTAGTGGCAAAACGGCAGTTCTAAGATAGAATGTGAAATCTGGAAGACACGTTCCAGGAATATTTCCACGACAAATTTATTCTAGCAAACAAAGTTATGATGAGTGATGACGAGCTGCTGGAATATATTGTCGAGGGAATTACTGATACGGCACTACGACATTAAGCCAGGATGGTGCGTTTGACAAATAAGGAGAATATTTTGGCGGCACTCGTGAATGTGTGACACAAACGGCCAGTACCCCCACGAATGACCATGTCAGTCCCGTCAACATCATGACGACCAGCAGTGGGAGAGATGACGAGAGAAATAAGATGCTATAACTGTAACGCGAAGGGACATATGGCAAATGAGGGTCGAAAGGAGAAGCGGACAATTGGAGCATGCCACATGTGTGGTGGAATGGGACTTTTGCGGCTATATGCTGTAATGAATCGCCCCTACGCCACTGGCAACCAATACTGATGCACCTTGCTGCCATGTGGCTTTCCATCTCGTGTCAATTGTGACGACTTCCCATCCCACGTCAGTTTTGTCGTGGGATGTCAAAGTCGGGTTTGACACAGCCACATGGTGAGTGTGAGTGTTCGGCTAACGGTGGGAGGAAGAACTCCATGTGCCGTGCTTTTGAAGTGTTCGCTAAGCCTAAAAGAATTCAGGAAAAAGCAAGTGAAGAGGCTGATGAAGTGCGCAAGAGAATCGTCAAAACACGTTCGAAGAAATTCTCCAAAACAAAGTCGGTATGTACATTGAGAAGTAATTTATATACTGTAAGTTTCATTATAACTAAGTTGATAGAACTTTCAAAATCTCTCCTGTCCCTCGTAGTGAATTTTTGGAAAATAGATATATTCGTATATGCAAACCCGTAGCTCAAACAAGTTAAACTAATCTCAGTTTTCAGAATTCATCACTTAAATAAGATTAGCGTAATATACCCAGATAGAAAGATGTGTGTTAAACAGCCAAATAGCGAAATTTTTCAAATCTAATGACCATAATCTGGAAGAGTTGCCCTCAATATTTTAAGGCAAGCAGTGTGTGCTTTTGATCAGTTAATTTTTTTTGGCGTTTCAGGGGTTATTTTTTTGATTTTTGTATGCAGGTGCTAGTCAACGTACGTGAGAAACTTGACATTCCCTGGGGTGATCCGAATACCGAATGTGAAGCAACACCAGCCAAAATTTTTCATAGAACTCACGGTATTAGTACTGAACTGTTTTAGGTTACGCACCTTTTATTAGGAACTTGTGGCAGAATACGGGAATACTGCGAGCGTATGAAAAGCGGAGAGAATTTCAAAGTAGTGATACTGTCAGTTATTTTTTTTGATGAATTAGATCGAATAGCACGACACGATTATGTACCGACACCTAAAGATATATTTCATTGTCGTAAAGCAACCAATGGTGCATATGAAGTTACAATAAAAATACAGAACATTCCTTTTGTAATTATTGATGTTGGTGGACAAAGCACGCAGATAAAAATGGACAAAGTGCTTTGATTGTTCGGTAACATCGATATTATTTTTAGTCTCGACGTCGGAATTTGATCAAGTTCTTGCTGAAGACCGGTAAACAAATGCGATTGTCACCGATGAAGTGAATTTAGTTTGATTTTAATGTGTGCCATATAATATACGCTAAATTTAGTGTGAAATTTGCGGCGAGCGAATTTATTGAGATAATTGTACGTATTCGGCAAATACATAAGACAATAATGAAGCTTAGGTCGAATTTCAGATAGTTCTAGTGCATTGTATCAAACACAATTCAAAATATTACTTTTCAAAATAATTAATTTACGGAACGAATTCAAGTACAAATTACCACAACAACAAATACATAATGAAACGGTCGTTATTCAAAACATTTTAATTAATTGTACAATTTTCCTGGAATTTGTCAAAAGGAAATTATATATTTGTACTTAATTAAATTATTCTTCACGAACTTAGCCAACTTTAATCAGAATCAAATCATTGAGAGGAATTTGTACTTTTTCAATAATGGTAGTACCAAAGAAATAAATTTCTATTTGAACAACATTGAAGAGGAAGTGGAACATGAAGAGGATGTAGATAATAGGGGTGGTGAAGCGAATTGTAAAACAAACGGTTTGATTGCCCGACATATGTTAATTGTAACGAAATGAATGATGAAACTAGTTACAAAAATGATAGTTCAGGTGTGAACGACTTTAATGTTAGGAAATACAGTAAAGTAGGCAACTCGTTAGGATTTGAAAGAGATATTAATGATGTTAATACTGCTTGTAATATTCCGTAAAAGATAACTACAAAACGCATTGAATTTTTCGAGGAAAACATACAAGCGAACAAAGGAAACTTAGGAATAAATGTTAAGATCAGCAATAGCCTGATTAACAAGAAATCGTGTGATTCGGAGAAGTTTATTTCTCATAACTCTAAGATTCTTAGTATTATTTTATCTTGCACGCTTATTGTAACGTTTCTCTTGCTAATTTTCTTCCCATTGCCTAATTAGATACGAAATTAATAGTCCGTCATTTCGGTAGAGAACCAATTTATGATAGTGGGCTGAGTAGAATAAGTGAATTCGAAGCAGATTACATAAGAGAATTCGCAATCTAATATAAACTCAAAAAAAAGACCAAAAATGATTTCAAATGTTGGCTATGAAACAATAATTCAGACTGATAAATGCTGTCTAATTTTATTTAGATTCGGTAGTAAAAAATCTATTCGACTGGTTCATTTCATCGATGAGGCTTTTTTTTAGTAGCTTTATTAAGCGAAAAACGTTAAAAACCAATTAATGAGATAGGATTATAGGCTTTTTTATATTTTTATGCAAATCCAACAAGACACCTTGGGATCGAACAGTAAAAGTAAGAAACATTCCAAATACATACATCTACTTTTCGCACACTTCATACAAACATATTTGATATGAGAAATATTTTTACAATATACCTCCTATAAACCTTTCAAATATTCATAAGCCAAACAAAAACTATCAAAAACAAAAAAATAACCAGTTAAATGAGTATAAAAACTAGTATCTAATAAGTTCCAGAGCTTACAAAAAACTTCATAATTAAAAACAGGGTGGAATAAAAATTAAAAATATAATGAATTATCTGATAAGTTTAATTGTACATTTAAAATTAATTAAATTCAAACGGATACCAGCAAAATGTACAGCATTGTCAAATGATAGTTGGAAAAAAAACATTTAACAATTTATTGTAGTTTATAAACTATCAAATTTGAATTTTATTGGTAGAACATTTTATTATATACTTGCACAATTTAAATAATTATCATCTTAAAATTAAAACTATTAAATCGAATTTTGATCCATTGTACTTTAGATACTTCAATGAAAGCTGTTTAAGTGAGTAAAATTTCATAAATACACATAAGTGAGGGAAGATTTAACAATCCTTTTGAAAAGTAATCTACTCATTTTTGATCCATATAGTATCTAAAGTTAGAATAGATTTATACTATTGGTAAATTGTCGATTATTGTTGTATTGTTGCTTAAGTCATAGTAGAAAAATAGTATAAAGAACTTATTACATTTTATCACATTATCAAGTCAAGTCAAAATATATTTTATTTATTTAAAAGGATTGTTAGACCAATAAATTTGGAAAAAGTCAATTGTTTTGCGACAGGTTAAGATTATTGGTAGACCGATACCTGTATTTTAAAGCATTGAAAAAGCAAAAGGTTTATTTCAGTAGAAATAATTATATAGGGTATAAAAGTACGTGGGCAAATGCTATAACTGTTTATGTTTACTTAACGTGATTGTAGTGATGATTTGACATTTCCTCCCAAGAATAAAATTGTAAAGTATTGAATAAAACAATATGAATTGCTAATCGAATAACGACTTTCCTTTCCAGCCTGCCGTGAAGAGGGTAGTGTTTTAAAAATCCGCGGATGGCCGGTTTCACGTCGCGTGTGGTACGCGGTACCTTCGGTTGCGTTGCCTTTTTCTTAGCGTAGAGTTCTTTGGGTTTGACTTAACGTAGTATATTTTTCGGTACCGCGTCGATGAAATTCGGAAGCGCGAAATGGAATTTAGTTTTTGTGATTGACTGGAAGAATGAAGAGAATACGAAATAAAGTAAAATAGGTTTCCATTCCGTATGTTTGAATTGTTGACGCATTTAAAACGGGCATTTAATGGTGGCTGAAATACGTAATTGAGCGTCAAAGAACTGCGACCGAAATCCTCTCCGAACTAGCTGGCCGACAAGCAGCCATCGCGAAATGGATTACGGGTGCTCGCGCTGGTTGACCGATTGGTACCGTTGATTGGCACGACTCAGACTTCACGTCTAAAACCAAAGAGAGGTCGGTTCCGATTTCGTTCGAACGATTTTAGATGGAAAATCATTACAATGCTCCAAAAGAAAGCCAATCAAACGAGTGCTGAGGATTGACGATGATGAGAGGGACGAATACGTAAGGAACTTTGCATTTACTTTAAAAAACGATAAATTATTTTATGATATATGGTTAAGATCAGTGATAGATACCGGCAGTCCCAAAAGTATGATTCAGAAGCAGTTTGTACCAGAGGCGTTAGTATATAAAGAAAAAGTACTATGTAGATAGTATGGTATTAATAAAACTCCTCTGAATATTATCGGTAAAATTGATGGTAGTAATTTATTTGATGATGAGAGAGTAAGGCTGAACATGTTTGTTGTAAAAGACGACACAATGAAGTTTTCAGTGATTTCAGAAAAAGATTTTTTGAAAGAAAGTAAGCTGAAACTGGAGAAATTGGAAGATGAGTTAGACAAAACAGCTGGTACAAAAGAGCTATATAATGAGTTTAAAGATTTGATGAATATTGAAATTGAGATAGTATTTGATGAATATTGAAATTGAAATAGTTATTAGTGAAAAGATGAATTTGAATACTAAAAGAAGACTTGTAAAGTTGTTTGAGGATCATTATTTGTATTGTACACGCCCTGAATCTCAGAATATTAGGTATAAAATTAAGTTAAGGTTGACTGATGAAAAGCCGTTCCAATGCTCACCTAGAAGGCTATCATATAGTCGATTGCTCTTATAGATGATTTGCTTGACCAACTAGTTAATAAAAAGATATTTTCACTGACAGACTTAAAGAGTGCATTTTACCATGCAGTAATGAGTGAGGAATCAGTTAAGTTTACGTCATTTGTTACTCCATGAGGGCGTTATGAGTTTACAAAAATGCCTTTTGGACTTGGAAATGCGCCGTCAGTATTTCAGGGATATATCAATGAAGTTTTTGATGATCTTATACGAGCTAAGAAAATATCGATATACCTTGATGATATAATGATCGCAACAGATGACATTGAAGAACATTTAAGGATATTGGTAGAAGTTTTTTATGGGTTAGTTCAGAGTAAATTGTAATTGTGATTAGATAAGTGTAGGCTTTTAGAATCTGAGGTCCAATACTTGGGATATTTTATTTCTGGAGAAGAAGTAGTAAGGAATTTTCCAATACCGCAAAATATAAAAGGTCTGCATAGTTTTCTGGGACCCTGCTCTTATTTCAGGAGATTCATCAAGGATTTCTCAATTATTGCCAGACCACTATATAGGTTGCTCTGTTAGGATGCTGAGTTAAAATTGGGAGAGAAACAGATACATTGTTTTGAGAATTTAAAATCAAAATTAACAGGTTCGCCCATTTTAGCAATTTATGATGCCAGAAACGAAGTAGAGCTCCATTAAGACGCTAGTTCACTCGGTTTTGGGGGCAATATTGTTACAGAAGAAATCTGATTGGAAGTTTCATTGTGTTCTATTTTTCCAAGCATACGACGGATCAAGAGTCGAAGTATCACAGTATGAATTGGAGACGTTGGCTATAATATATGCATTAAAGAGATTTAGAATATATATACAAGGGAGGAAATTTAAAATAATAACTGATTGTAACTCGTTGACGCTGACATTGAATAAAAAATATATTAACCCAAGAATAGCCAGATGGGCCTTAGAGTTAGAGAAATAAATAGTCCATTAGAAAATGAAGAGGGTAGTTTTTACGATTGAGGAATGGGTTAGTATATAAAAAAACTAAAGACAGATATACTTTTCTACGTACCATGTAACATAGTGAGAAATATAATTCAAAATTACCATGATGAAATGGGACACATGTGATGTGACAAGGTAGTACACGCTATAAGAGGAATGTACTGGCTTCCAAAAATGACGGATAAGGTTGACGAATATATCACCAACTATTTAAAATGTATAGTTTACTCTTCAAAGAATGGGAAACATGAGGGTTTGTTGCACAATATCCCAAAGGAAGATGTTCCGTTTGAAACACTGCATGTTGACCATCTTGGGCCGTTAATACTGAAAAATGCTAAAATAATATGTATTTTTGGTGGTAGATGCTTTCACTAAGTTTACTAAGCTATATGCAGTCAAGGGAGGTAGAGGGTGCCCTTACAATTTCATTCAAGAAAGTGGAAAATTAATAAATCATACTATAATTAACAAATTGAGCGAATTCCGACTTCTGACGTATTTGTTGTTGTTGTGCTCATTTAGGGCTGCACTTATGATTTTTTTCAGATATTTCGGATGAAAGATGTCCAATCGCGAGGGGGGAGTGTGCCAAAATTTCGTGCATTTCCCCTTCTCCTGCCCTCCTCGACACTGGTAAAGTAGTTTTGTTTTGAATCTCATTGAAACCTTTCATGTGAGACCCGACTTGACCATCTTTGATGAAAAATTTATTTCTAAGGGTCACTCTTCTATATAGGGGGCCCCCTTAAAACTCTTTGAAATTGTTTTTTATCCTATAACTTTCTAAATGCGGCCATCTCTAGGGCTTTGTCGTGATAATTATACACGCAAAATTTTATTTCCATTGACTAGTTGGTCTATTTTAAATCCTGCTGGCATTCAAAATTTCCTGTTCAGGTAAAATGCAAAAGGACCACTCGAATCCCTACCTGTAGATCTATCGAGTTCCAAGTTAGGGTATTTCTTTTCTTGTTGATCTATAAAACCTTACCCGCAATTCTTTGGAGAAAATTTATGATCCACAGAATATAAATCAAATTTCAATACCTTCGTTG
>OZ017740.1:193696202-193698702 GCA_963969285.1 Odontomyia ornata | reverse complement strand
GAGCCCAGAATGGAAGCCCTTCAAACAGAGGGGTCGGGAAACATGTAAGAGCCAACTTCGTGGGGCAGAGGTTGGCTAGGAGGATTGACGTCCCCAGCATCATCATCACCGTGTCAAGACTACATCGTGGAGAAGCGGACTTATGCCTTCCGGGTCAAATTGACGGAGAACACTGCACCATAACAATCGACACTGGTGCAACCCGATCGATTATCCGACCCGACCTAGTTAGACAGCAACAACTTCACAAGGGCAGAATTTTCTTACTATGGACAGCTACGGGAGAAACTGCACCTATTCATGGAGAGGCCAACCTCCAGATACAGTTGGGAGACCTTGTGTTCCGACATAATTTTCTGGTCTCGAACATTATGGATGACTGTATTCTCGGAATGGATTTTCTGCGACCACATGGAATCACGTTGGACTTAGGCAAACGTGTATTGAAATGGCAGAACGTCGAAGTACTGATGGAGGATCCCAGCGTCCAAATCCCCAAGATGAATGTAGTGGTATGTACAGACACTGATGAACCTTATTCTTCCGAAAGCATTGTATGGGCCAAGCTTGATGGTGATTCTGGAGACCACCGATCTTATCTGATAGAGCCAACGAAGACATCCGCATTGCGCAGTTTGATTGTAGGACGAAGCCTTGTAAGATCTTTAAGGAACGGATATGTGCCGGTTAGAGTCCTTAACACCGCAGACTCAACCACGAGCATCAAAGCGGGAGAAGTCATCGGCAGCTGCCAGCCTGTTTCCACCATCACCTCTTTGGAAGCTACTCACAACCATCATTGGAAAAGGAGGCAAGACACAGACAAAGCCCGGGAATCCACGTCTGCAATATTGAAGCAAGTCAAATTGCCGGTGCAGCTATTCAAACGAGCCTCTGATCTGGTCACCAAATACAGTGACATCTTCTCAACAAGCCCGGATGACCAAGGCCGAACGAGTTTGGTAACTCACGTCATAGATACACAGGGAGCCAAGCCGATTCGACAAGTACCAAGACGTCTCCCTATAGCCAAACAAAGAGAAGTGAGCGCGCTGATCTCGGACATGGAAAAACAAGGCGTTATTGAACCTTCTGTCAGTCCATTGGCCGCGCCTGTAGTTCTAGTAAAGAAAAAAGATGGTAGCACTCGCTTTTGTGTCGACTATAGGCAGCTTAACGACGTCACTAAGAAAGATAGTTACCCGCTCCCACGCATGGATGACATCATGGACACTTTAGCCGACGTAAAATGGTTTTCTACACTCGATCTCAAGAGTGGCTACTGGCAGGTAGAAATTGACAAGAAGGACCGAGAGAAGACCGCATTTTCAGTTGGGACCGGATTGTGGCAATTTGTGGTGATGCCGTTTGGGCTTTGCAATGCTCCAGCCACTTTCGAACGCTTGATGGAATACGTGCTACGTGGTCTAACTTGGAAAACCTGCTTGGTGTACCTAGATGACATCATCGTCATCGGGAGAACGTTCGAAGAGCATGTGCGGAACTTAGAAGAGGTTTTCTCCCGACTGCGACTGGCAAATTTGAAACTTAGTCCCGACAAGTGTACCCTTTTCGCAGCTGAAGTAAAATACCTGGGACATGTCGTATCAGCAGAAGGGGTCAAAACAGACCCTGAGAAAATTGAAGCCGTGAAAAGCTGGCCAACTTCAAACAACAAGCGCCAACTACGAAGTTTCCTGGGTCTGGCAACCTACTATCGAAGATTCGTCAAAGACTTTGCCAAAATAGCTAAGTGTTTCCATCAGCTAACCGAGAAAAATCGTCCGTATGTCTGGAATGAACAATGCCAGACAGCCTTTGAGACCCTGAAGGAAAAGCTATGTGAATCACCCGTACTGGCGTATCCGAAACCCGGAAAAATGTTTGTAGTTGACACCGATGCAAGCAACGGCGGTATTGGAGCTGTACTCTCCCAGCAGATCAATGGCGAAGAAAGAGTCCTCTCGTATTACAGTCGAGTTCTTTCAAAAAGTGAGAGGAACTACTGTGTGACCAGGAAGGAGCTATTGGCTATAATAGAGGCCACCAAGCAGTTCCACAAGTACCTATATGGCCAGAAATTTGTTCTTCGAACGGACCATGCATCGTTGAGATGGCTACTTAACTTCAAAAACCCCGAGGGACAAGTTGCGAGATGGATCGAAAGATTGCAGTCATACGACTACGAAATTGTTCATCGAAAGGGCGGAGTTCATGGAAATGCTGACGCCCTATCTCGTCGCCAGTGTCTAGCTAACTGCAAGCATTGCCGACGGATTGAGGAAAAGGAACCGCCCGTTGATCTGCGACTGATAACGGCCGAATTCGATGAAGGTTGGTCATCGGAGGAGATTCGAAATGCCCAGCTAGCCGATGAAGACATCGGACCATTGCTCGTATGGAAGGAGAAGACTGGGCGACCTGAGTGGAAAGACGTTTCAACGCATGGTGCAACCCTGAAAAGCTATTGGGCACAATGGAACTCCCTTCAGGTAGAGGG